>CAHIKZ030003164.1:4770000-4830000 GCA_903632075.3 Acanthosepion pharaonis
GTAACGAGGTAAATAATTGGTTCACTTAAATGTAGATAATTTCACATTTCTCCTTCCCTAGAACAAATTATCCTGACGAAATCCGTCAATGTTATTCACCACCTGTCAAGTGAGGCAAGACTTTATGATCTGCTTTGTTTCATTTTTCGGCCCAGAAGCTAAGTTAAGCTTGGTTCAAAATATTATAAATAAACATTATAATTTCTGATTTTCTTAAAATAGGTTTTGAAAGAATGATAATTGATAATTAAAAGAATTTCAAAGTGAGATTTTCATCTTTTTTATAAAATGGGAAAAAAAAAGTTGCCATCTGTCCATTTTACGGACTCAAAAAACCTCCAAAAAAACAAGATTTTTAACGAAAATTTCGGACGTGCTAGGAACGATTAAAAATAAATACCCCCAAAATACTGTGATCTTTCCTTTTAATAATAACATACATATTTAAACGATAAAATTTAGTTTTCGTCAAGTTTGGCGTCTTTTTCATCATGCTATGCTCTTCTTTAGCGATTTCGTGGATGTATCTCCATATAATATATATATATATATATATATATATATATATATATATATATATATATATATATATATATCACCATATATATAATTTACCATATATATTTGGTTCTTCTGAAAATAATGTTCGATTTTAGAAGAAATATTTTTTGTTAATTTTATAACAATCTCTTTCTAAATTCAAATTAAACTTGATATACCCAGCTCATATTTAATATGAAAAAAAGAAAGAAAAAAAAAGCATTTAGTTTCTTTACATGGGTTCAAGGTTAGTTATAATGTTTCTAAAATTGCTGCCTGCATTAAAAAGCATGGGGTGAAGGTTCTACTTTTGATCAAGCAGTATGCCTGTGGCTTCTGAAGATCCATAAGTATACGAATTTTCAAGATCAAGGTTGTAGATGTGCATCTTCAATTGCTAATCGACATTTAAAAAAAGATTTGAACGAAAAGCACTTTAAATTTTCAGAGAAACGTCCTAGATAACGGGTGTTATCATTTAAACAATATCGACAGTTTCAAAAGAAAATGGCAACCTGCAGAAACAGGACACTTAGGTTCCCTATGAATCAAAAACTTCATTGTTTTCGGACTTTCTTACATGCTGCTTCTGCGAAATTTGAATGAACATTTCCTTGGTCGAGTTGTAACACGTGGTGAAAAATGGATCCCTTATAACAATCGTGAACGATCAGAACAATAGCTTAATTATAACGAAGGCTCCAAACATTTTGCAAAATTGTGCTTGCACTAACAGAATATTATGGTTACCGTCTAGTGGTTCTTCTTTGGCGTTATTCATGATAATTTATGGAGCATCACTGCCGATGTTTACTGCTAGCAGTTGGATAAAATGTACGTTCATTTATGAAAAATGCGACCGACAATTATTAAACCTCGTGGTCCAAATCAGCTTCCTTAAAATGTTGCCAGAATGAAAATACGGTAGCTCACTAATTTGGTATACGCGTGATAACCACATGCCCTAAATTCTCATGATAACTCACCCACTCATCTTTGCCTTTTCAATCCTCTTGTGAATTTTTATGCCAAAATGCATTCCGTTGCATAGAAGATGCAGAAACTGCATTCAAATATTTTATGGCGTCAAATATTTCATGGTGTTTCATCGTAAAAACATAGACTTGTTGATCGATGGTGGAAATATTTAGATGTTTAGTATTCCTGTTGTGACTTATTTAAATACGTTAAGTCAGGAGAAAAATAAAAAAAAATATTATACATCTGGCATTATTTTCCGAACGATCGTGAATTCACTAATTTTATTTTATGAGACTATTCATTTCGAACATGTATCTTCATGTTGCCTGTTATCAGTGTATATCCAATGCTTCTAGAACTTCTTTAGTTGATGTCCGACTTACATACTAACATGTAGGAAATATTGAGCTGAATTGTTTAAATGCCATTTCTTTCACGAGCAAACAGTTCCTAGATGTCACAAAATTCTAAGCATCCCAACTGATGACGTCAGTGTAGCTTAGACGACGTAAAAAGGAGAAGGAAAAAGCTAAAATAAACAGTGTTAAAATAAAATAAATCAGGAATAAATGTTGCTTCTAATATCGAATCTTTTCTTCCGAACAACCTAATGTATATTTTCATATCACACACACACACACACACACACACACACACACACACACACACACACACACACACACATATATATATATATATATATATATATATATATATATATATATATATATCAGATTACTATATATATATATATTTATATATGAAGAATAGTGCTCGGGAAATTGTAAGACAAATGATGGAACAATGTTAATTTGAAAGGTGTCAATTAGATTATAAGTTATGTTTCAAAATGGATACGAGCTTGGAACATTAAACCATGAGATCTAGGTTACTCGGAAGCTGTTGATGTTGGGAGAGTTTTTGATAGGACAAAGAATCGTAGTTCTTTGAAATGAGACAAAAGCTATCAAAGAAAGGATGCGAGGTTAACAGTAACCAACCCAAAATTATCAGCTCTCCACGAAATGAATGAAAGTGTTACTGCAGAAGTTCCAATTCATACGGTAGGAATCACTATATACTACTGAATCAAAACTGATGCATTGCAGTGAAAAGCCATTATTACACAAAATAGAATCGTGTAACGGATACACTAGGCAAAAGAATAGCTGTTAAAGGTAAATGAAAAACAAGCACAACTGATACATGGGGACAAATCTTAAGAGAACAGAATTCTAATTCATAAAGACATCTGAGTGAAAGAAACAACTGGAATTATCCTTTCCCCACTCCCTTAAAAAGAGAGCTGCTTGATTTTGTCCAGTGGCGGAGAATACAGTGGCTTCTCTGTTTTGAGGGTTGGACGGGTCCAACTAACATCAGTTATGTTTAATTTGATTTGTGTTAATATTTTAATTCGTTATTGGGTTCATCTCCCTCCCCTCTCATTTTTTTAATCATAGAATTTTGTATATACCTTAGTATCATTAAATTTTTATGACACGGGGCGCATTTTGTAGGTCTCCCGGCCGATTTTTCGGCTGGGGTTTTTTGACAAATATTGGATCGTTTCTTGGCCTAGGGCTGAGATTCGATCAAGGCTTTGACTAGCTTGGACTGGCTCCGGCCTGGACCTGTTAGGACAAGTCATGACCAGCTTTGACTAGGCTCTGACCAGCTTGGACAAGCTATGACCAATTTTGACCAGTGGCCTTTGAGTGGAAACACTCGGGTCTCCCACGTTAAACGACCTTGTGTCACATCTTGATTTTGTGGGAATCAAGTAAATACCATTTTGTAGGTCTCCCTAGAGTGGATGTAGTATTATAGTGCATGGAGGATTGAGTGGTGACGGACGAGTTCTTATGGTGAATGGGTAAATTGTAATGTATGAATCAGATTAGCTAGGTATAAGATAGATAGTGAAAACCAGTCGTTAACCCTCCCCTTTTTCGGCCTTCAATATTTCAGGTTCCTTCAGGATGTGGGTGATCGATCTCCTCTCGTCATTTTTCCTTTGTAGCTCTCGATATGATTCGTTTTTCTTTTAACCGTTTCTCTCAGTTCAAACTATATCGAAAAGCTGGTTAGATAGTTAACTTGCTGGTCTCCTCTGTTACCCTTGTCTTCAGTATGTCCTGTGCGTGTCTAATTCTCCAAGCTCTCTTTTCACAATATCTGTCCGAGATTTTTTCTTTTTGATTGATTCATATTTTTTTTTGTTTTTGTTTTTGGAGGGGAGTTGTTCACATTTTCCTTAAAAGGTCGTCGATTCTTAGATATTTAATCCATTGTAATCTAAGCATCTTCCTGTAGATCCACATTTTTGCCGCAAACAAATTGTCTATACTAAATGGATATCCTTGTTCTAGACAGTAATACGTGGAATTATTTTGCAGTGTGCAAGCAAATAAGCTATAGCTTATACAGTTTATATATATATATAAACTAAAATTTGGCATATATAGATATATAAACTAAATTTGGCATTAAATGACCTACAATTGTCATGTCCCTTACGAATGTTGTCGACCATATCCCTCCTAAACTTCCTAATGTTCGTAGCTCATAGAAATTTCATTTCCTGTTTCGTCATCCAAACAGGTTAAGGCTGATTACTCACTGTTTCTCTCTATGTCCCTCTTACATTTATTGTGTCCTGTGTGCGTCAAAGTCTCCATTGATCGTGCCTCATTATAGGTCATAAATATATCTATTGATTCTTTCTAGGTAAAGCTTACATTAATTTCCAATGTTCGCTGCTCTCATTATCAGTGTATAGCATTCTCAGCATCCTTCTGTAGAATCACATTTCTGTTTCGGTAGGACCCTTAATCATCTCTAGAGTATTTGCCCCACATTTAATTCCATATAGTAGGACCGATTTTACATAGATGTTCATTACACTATGCATTTCTTTCTAAAGTTTTTTTCTTTCTGTTTGTTAATACTTTGCTTTACTTTTAGAAGGCATCTTCCTCTAAAATTTCAGATTTCCTTGTTACAATTTCTGTCATCTATTAAAGCATATCTTACTTTCTTGATTGTGATAAATCGATTAAAATTTCGCATCTTCCGTTGTTCCTTCCCTCTTTTCATTTTATTAGCAAATTAGCAGTAGAGCCCGGCGTTTTCCGGGAATGTAACAGTAAGAGATAGATCAAGTATCGACTATCATAAAGACTGAAAAATAAAATTGACAAAGATTATTGTTTAAGGTTGACGGACACGCATGTCTTAATTAGTTTTTTTTTTTTTTTTTTACGAATTGGTCAAACCCAAATTCAAACAAAAACATTGTTTACAATCGTTATGAGTCTATCGATTGGTGAATAGAATTTTATTATAAATAATTGTCTTGTAAATCGAATTTTTAAAGCATTCTGAAGGTAAATAAAGAAAAAAGTGTGCAAGACAATAAGAAATACTATCTGCCGAAAAAAAAAGTGGATGTTTGTGTGTGTGTGTGTGTGTGTTCCTTTATATATGGGATCGGATTTCTTACATTTTTCAGCCGATAAAACTGTTGAAGCTTGAATAAGCATGGAATAATAATAATACAACACAAAATGTACGTAACAAAATGTATTGAAACAATGAAAAAAGGTACACAATATTTACAGGTAGTTTTGGTATATTCTTGGGAAAACTGTTCCTGCAGAATGGGTTGACTAAGTCGCAGTCGAGCAGAGTCTCTGGATTCGATCTCTTAATCTTCCGTCGTCTTCCGGTACCAACCCATATTTATATGGTCGGTACTCCACTTATGTAAATTAGGTGTATCATACACAACAAAAACAAACATCCACTTTTTTTTTCGGCAGATAGTATTTCTTATTGTCTTGCACACTTTTTTCTTTATTTACCTTCAGAATGCTTTAAAAATTCGATTTACAAGACAATTATTTACACACACACACACACGCGCACACACACGCACACACACACACACACACACACACACACACACACATATATATAAACAACCTGGGTTTTTTAACCTAAGTCACTCTACGGAATCGCTAAAACATAGAGCATAGTTTGAGGAAAAAGACGCCAAAGTTTATGAAAACAAAATTTTATCGTCAAAATGCTTATTTTTTTATGAAGAGGATAGACTAAATTTTTGTTTAATTATTTTTTAAAAAATTTTCCATCTTTTTAGAATATTCTAAATTTTGATTTAAAAAACCTTGTTTCTCTTTGTCGCAACAAGGGGTAGTAAATAACATAGATAATTTTAGCGCATTTTTTGTATTTACACACATTAATTTGGAAAATCTTGCAAAAAATAAAAATAATTGTCAGATGTTAATGAAACTTTCAGAAACTATTCACAGATGATCGAAATTATTATAAATGTTTTTTTTATTAAAGTCATGGCAGAAATTTTTTTTTTATATTTATTATCACCCCATAACTAATTTTATGAAAAACTCTAGAAATTCGAGACCATCGGTTTTAGTGATTACAAAAAAGCACAAGGCTTTGAAGAATGCAAATCATGTTTTTTTTTTTTTTGGCCAACGTGCTTGAAAATCAGCTGTGAATTGTAACATACAAAACTCAATAAAACAAATATATTATTTAGTTTCAAATGCTTTTATTTGTTTTAATTTGTTTTTATGAATAAGGACAATATTTTCTGAAAGCAAAAAAAATTTTCAATGAAAATTGAATTTTTAATACAATTATTTCTTATTTCTTTAATTTTAAAAAGATTTTTAAAAAATATTTAAATCGAATTTTAAAAAAATATTTTAACATTAGTTAAAAGCAACATCAACGTTTCAAAATGTCCGTGTGAGATTGTCATTGTCTAGCGCTTTGAAAATTGTATGCAAGTACTATTGGCGCCAGTGTTATTCGAAGGCGTCTCACACCAGTATTGCTCCACGGCGTTACTCTATTTACACCTGTGATTACAAAGTCTCGACTCCAACGGGCAATACGAAAGTGACAACGAGTATTCATTGGCATTTCAAAAGTGGCAACAAGTGTTTGCTGACATCACAAAACTAACTAATTGTTCAAAGACTTTGTTTATGTAATTATATTATTTTCTAACCATCGTGAGGCTATTTTTACCATTAGCGCAGCCGTATGTAAAAATAATGAAAAAATAAAACTAGTGATTATTTAAAAATGGACAGTGTCAGCTGATATAATTATTTATTGTATTATTATAATTATTGACTAGCAGAATGGCCTGGCGTTGCCCGTGCTTAATTCAAATATCGTACGACTCATACAGCAATCGCTATCACTTGACTTAAAATATTTTTGCCCTTCCTTGCCTTTAAAGGAGTGCCCTTTGCCGTGCTGATGTTGCTACATGCCTTACTTCTCACACTGCGAATTTTTTCTAAGCTCTATACTAAACATTAAATCTGTTACGAAAAAAGAACTAAACAAAATGAACACAAAACGATCAGCTTTAAAAAAGGACACGTAACTGGAAAAACCGAATGAAAAAAGAATGTTAGCAACAAATACTTTTTCACACCCAACCCAGTTCTGCGGAATAAGAATCAACGTTGAGTTTAAGCAAGCGAATGAATCAGTTGGAGTAAAGTGCCATGCAGATTTAAATTTTTCCCACTTGTGACGAATGCAGCTATCGATTTTTTTTTTTGCATGTTAGCATGCTAGTTAACATTCGTGTCAGTCAGCTGTTCGATAGCATCCAAGGGAGCAACACATTACGATATTTTAGCCTTACATTTTCTACTGGCATGAAGTGTAACAAAGATATTGAATCCATAGCTAAGTCTGCAGCTATAAAATGTGATTCCCGTGTTGTGACAGAAATATTTTCTCTCTTGAGAATCCATCTGGCACATTTATAAATCTACCTTTTGACCGTACATAAAATAGCTCTGTTAAAGAAGACCGTGTCTGTTTGAGTATTGTTGAATTAGGAACACACTCTGTTTACTCCTGCTGCAAGAAGATTCAACTACAAGAACAATGCCGGACTCAAGTTGGGTCCAACCGAAGATATAAAGAAAACAAAACAAGACCGATATATATATATATATATATATATATATATATATATATATATATATATATATATATGTCAACAAATATATGTATTAAACAACAAATTTACAAGTGACAAAGACATTAACTTTTCTGTTTGTGTGTGAACATAAAGAGTTTATATATTGGGGAATGATCGTACGTACGTTTATGTCTGTTTAATGGTGTTTTCCCATAAGTGGGCAAAAATTCTGATCTCTCTGAGAGATTACAATTTTTAAATGTCCGCTGAAATGCAAAGTAGAAAAGAGAACGAAGCGAGAAGTCGCCCAGTATTTATAGTGTAGGCAGAGCGACCCCTAGTGACAATTAGGGAATTAAGGAGGAGCTAACTCCGACACTGTCATATCTGGTATGGCGTTCCTGCTATATACCTCGAGATTCCCAACAAAATACAAACAAGCGTTTCTTTTCACCTGGCATGTTGACTTCAATCGCTTCCCCATCGTCTGGACGTAGCAGTCGTTCTAATGAGGTCGCCAATTTCGTATTTCTAATACGTGAATTGAAGCGTTCTACTAGATTGGCTATTAGGTCTCGACGTTTTATTTTTTTTAAATAGTTTGATGTAACCGTAAGTTATATTAAAATAATAAATAATAAATAAATTTTTCTTTCCTCGCACTTCTTAGATCTGGAAATATCTTTCGGTTTTTTGTTTCCCCGCCATATATAATTTTCAAAAATTTAAATTCAAGATCAATCGTCATAGTCTGTCTTACTGAATTCTATTTTTTCTTTCCCTTCACTAAATTTTTTACATTTTCTTTCATTCCTCATAACCCCTTGCGTCTGAGTGGCATTAACGCTTTCCCTGGGGTGAAATGATTAATAAAAAAAGAAAACAATCAATATTAAACAGTCTTCGTCTACAATTCCTGTATGTAGATTGTTTTTATCAACCTATTTTTCAATAACATTTTTTTATAAAGAGTACATTCCACCTAATGAGGTAAAGTTCTGTTGAAGATTCAAGCTTCTGGTGACTCAGATGGGGACGTAGATTAAAAATTGTCGCTTCGAATACGTTTCTATAGAAACACCGTGTTTCTCACTTTGAACAGCGTGTTGCCACATTCATAAAGTCAGATGTTTTCATTCGCAATATCCTAGCCCATTCATATATTTTAAAATATTTTTTGGCCTTTACTGGTTATGCCTACACAGTAACAACGTGATTCATGTAATTTCCATGCAGCTTCATCGAATGTATTTTTAACATGCTTTTCATGCAAACATACAGGAAGTCTGCATGTAAATCTGGTTTTATAGAATATGCCGTGAAGTTTAACATATTCTTTATATAATTTGCTGTTATATTAACGTTAAGTTTTGATTCGGATATTTTACGTCATATCAAACATCTTATATCATTTGTCAAAATATGTTTTAATAAACTGTTTGAAATCATATTTGAATCTATACAGACACATTTGTCGGGTATCTACTTTAATATATAGTAAGAAATTCGTCACGTATACCGGTTGTAACATTGCTCAATTGTTAGATTAAATTCTGAACCGTTGTATCTTAGAAATGATTAAAGATATCTTACTGGAATTCTCAGAGATTCTTTATAACACTATTGGACTCTACTTTGAACAATAAGAATTTATTTAGTTCTAATTTGAAATGGTGATTCTTATTCCTGTTTTGACACCCGATCCATTTTTCCTTTCTACTTTTTTTTTTTTTTTTTTTAACTTATTCACCATTCCCTTCATAGTTCTTGAATGGACTTTGAAGATGGAAGCCAGAGTATGAATTTTGGTACCATTATTAAAGGAATGCCACTTGCTTGTATTTGTAAAAATCAAAACCAACATGAAAGAAAAACGGTTTCTAGATGTTCAGGAAATGCAACCAGGCGGTAGTTACCAATGCCACCTAAAAAGAGTTCTTGAAATGCTTCCATTAACGGAAAGGACGCTGGATAAAGTGTATAGTTTCAGAAGCGAACTACTTCGAAGGAGATTAATTGTCGAATTGATATGTGTTGTAATTATACTTCAGACGCACCAGTCCCGATAGTTTGATCTTGCTTCGCATATTAAATAAAGGTTGTGATGGATAAACTGTCGTATAAATTAGTAAAAAATGAAAATAACACTGACATTTTATTTTAACCTGTATATGTACCAAAATTACACAAGAATATACTGAAATAGTAAAGAATAAATTTATTCAACAAAATCGACATAGGATGCAATCACACTCTCTATAGAACTTCGGAATCTCCTGCATGTCGTCTGGATGGTCTCTTTGTTTAACATTGTGAATGCTGCCAACATCTTTGCCTTCAGTTCGCTTTGGTTTTTGGAGGAGTTTTGTTTTTCTGTCTCTCAATTGTGCCCACATATAATGATCAAGGGGCTTGCAGTCTGGAGAGTTTGCTCGCTAGATGTATGGGTGATGCGGTCGCAGAAATTGTCTGACAGCCATGACTGGGTGCTCTAATTTGTGAGGAATGGTGAAGAGTCCTGTTGCCTAACATAGGTTTCTCCAGATGCCATCCTCTTGACCCAGGGCAGCATTACCTTTTCAAGGCACTTGATGAAGTCACCGTTGTTCTGTTTTAAGTCCAGTAGCTTGATGAATGTAGTCACAACTAGACTCATCCAAATCATTCCTAATAATTTAAACTGTACTCAGGTTGACAAACACTCTGAAAAGTTCGTATTGGATCTTTCGGTGCGAATACAGTACAGCATAGTGTTTCCAAATGTCTGACGGAGTGAAATGGGTCATGATGGGTTTTCTCACAGCAGCTGCCCAATTGACACTACTATACTGTGAAGTCGATAAAAAAAAGAAAGAAAAAAAGGACGCACATGCGCAAAGTCCTGGGAATTTATTGATCATACCATATATATATATATATATATATATATATATATATATATATATATATAGTATATATGTTAAATTAATATACTAACTTATATATATATATATATATATATATATATATATATATATGTAATATCCACACACACACACATATATATATATATATATATATATATATATATATATATATATATATATATATATATATATATAAGTTACTATATTTATGTCAAAGCAATTGTGTGACCTGATGTCATTCGCAGAGCAGGGACCGTTCGACTATCGTATTGGTTTGATTTCATCATTGATCTATGCAACACGTGTATATATATATATATACATATATATATATATATATATATATATATATATATATATATATATATATATATATATATATATATATATATATATATATATATATATATATATATATATATATATGATATATATATATATATATATATATATATATATATATATATATATATATATTTTATATATATGTATTGTATAATATATTATTCATTATATGTATTGAATATATATATAATATGTATATATGTATGTATGTATGTATGTATGTATGTATGTATACATACAGTAGTATCCATACTATAAGTAACGAAAACATCAAATACATAAATGTGTGTATTACTTAAAAAGTAACGCATGATTAGCAATTAAATTTTTACCGAATAAAGATTAGGGTGAAATGCATAAATATTATACAAAGTTACAAAAATTAAAAAAAAAAAAAAAACAATTATGTAAATTTAAGTAATACACATATTTATGTCTTTGTTGTTTCAGTTCCTTATATTTTTGGCTACTGTATATATATATATATATATATATATATATATATATATATATATATATATATATATATATATATATATATAGCTATGGCTATAAAATTATGGAGCACCTATAAAAATTTCAGATAATAGTTTAAACCTACGTATTTCAAGGTTAAGAATCGTACAGTGAACAATTGAGAGCAAATGTAAAATATTTAACAGTAGATTGTAGTATTTTTTTTTTTTTTTTGCTTTAAAGCCTCTCTCAAGAGCTTTAGCTGAGTTTCGTACTAAATTCATTCCAATATTCAAAATGATTTATTGTCATACTAAAGGTTGTTTCGTAATTTTCGGGTAATATTTGATTCATACCAGTGTATATTTAATTGAAAATGCCTCCAAAGAAGCAGCTTTCAGAGATTAAAAGGGCACAAATTGTTGCTTTATCTGGTGAAGGATATTCTCAGGTAGAAATTGCCAGGAAGATGGAATGTTCAAGGAAGGGGGTTCAAACAACGATTAAAAGGTACAAGGAAACAAAGTCTTTCAAAAGCAGAAAAGGACAAGGCCGTAAAAAGTCTACAACCGCCAGGGAAGACAGATCTTTGAAAAGAGCATCCCTTGCAGATAGGAGGAAATGTTCTTTAGAGCTTGCTGCTGAACTTAGGGAGGATGCAAACAAAAACATATCAACTCGAACAGTGAGAAGAAGGTTATTAGAAGTGGAATTAAAAGGATGCAAACCCAGGAAGAAGCCATACTTATCTCAGGCCAACAAGAAAAAATGACTGGAATTTGCAAAAACCCATAAAAAATTGGACACCTGATTATTGGGGCAAAATTGTTTGGTCTGACGAAAGTAACTTTGAGGTAAGTTAACAGCTTCTATTTCCTAAACTTTGGCTGTAATAATTGACATTTTTATGTGAATACACATCCATAACATTTATTCAAAAATTGTAACAAATTCTTTTTTTTTCATCAGATTTTGGCACCCCTGGAGCGGTTTATGTTCGCCGTAGGGAAGGAGAGGCATTTCATCCTGATTGTGTGGTTCCAACTGTAAAATTTGGAGGAGGAAGCGTAATGGTTTGGGGCTGCATGGCTTCTTCAGGCACTGGAATGTTGTACACATGTGAGGGCAGAATGAACTCCACAATTTATACTAACATGCTGGACCAGGTTTATCAAACCTCCTTGACTAAAATATTTAATAATAACATTCCAAGTGATGTAATCTTCCAACAAGACAATGCTCCATACCATACGTCAAAAGTTTCAATCAGTTGGTTTGAGAAAAAAGGAATTACAGTGATGAAGTGGTCCACTCAATCCCCAGACCTAAATCCCATTGAAACTTTGTGGTCCCATTTAGGGAAAAGAGTGAGAATGCAGAAATGTTCATAAAAAAGAATTAGAGGCCAAACTTCATGAAGATTGGCAGAAAAGAGATCCTACCGCCTGCAACAACTTAGTCAATAATATGCAAAAACGAATAAAAGCTGGTATAAAGGAGGACATACCAAATATTGATTGTTGTTATTAATGTTTACTCCCCTATTCTTAACCTTTTAATATATGTTTGAATCATAATTTCGATTTTTCATTGGTGCTCCATAATTTTGGCCAAGGCTGTATATATATATATATATATATATATATATATATATATATATACTTCATATTTATCCATTTTGCATTCAGCATAATAACATAAGTAAAGTATGTAGATAAGATGAAAATTTGTAATAACTAGGAGGAAATATTAAATTAAGAAAGTCCACTATATAATTGCAAAGTTAAAGCTTTTGAATAGTTTATTAAGTTTATTCCTATATGTAGTTTCTTTTAATAAGGAAATATAATCCGATTTCTCGGATTTTGTTCAGCATTTTAATATTAACATTAACAATCAAGTTTATTGTTTTTTCTCTTAACATTGTTGGAAACAAAACAGAGTGTACAGAACATGATAATTTTGCTATCTTTTCAGAATCAAGAAAGTAAGGCAATTAGATGAATATAATTATAGATCCGGAACATGTGAGATATATGGGGGGGCTTTCGTTACATTTAAGAATATTAAAAAGTAGATTGGCGAGGCGATGGAAAAAGAAGGTTATGCTAATAGAAAAGAATGAATATAAAGAAAAGATTAATGTCTCAGGAGAAATTGAAAGAAAGTAGGAAGTGAGTGAACAAAGGAAAACCTGATGAGAATACTGCAGGTTTACATGTTGAAGGAGAAGTTTTAGGATGATGAAGCGTGAATGATAAAGACGGAAGAAATTAATAAGTAGAGAATCTTAGGTAAGTATGCCTTAGCAAATTTAAGAGGGAACTGGTGGGTGATAAGTGAGAGAAAAGGGTAAATCAAGTAAGACTTATGGGAAGGTCTTCGATAGTAGGAAAGGAAGTAAGAAAGAGGAGGTTGGTAAGGGAGAATAAAATAAAAGAGGATATGAAGGTGAATAGGATGAGGGCGGGGGCAACGATATTAAGATGTGGAGCAAGTGGGAGTGAAAATAGAGAAACGGGGAAGAAGATACGAAGAAAAATCGAAACGAGGGCGTCGTGATTAATAGGAGGGGGCTTAAAGTGTTTGTTGGTAAGGGAGAAAGAAATAAAAGGAGGAAACGAATATCAAAAAATATGATGGGGTAGAAAGCTATATTAAGGAGGAAGTTGGAGAATGATACCCAAGATGCAATAAAAATAAAAGCAAGAAAGAATTGAAGGGAGGACGTCGAGAGTAATAGGAGGAGGAATAAAATGGCGGTTGGTAAGGGAGAAAAAATAAAAGGAGGAAAAGAAAATCAAAGAGAATATGATGGGGGGACAACTATATTAAGACGTGGAGGAAGAGGGAGTGAACGGAGAGAAACGGGAAGAAGAAACCAACAAACAATTGTGGGGAGGACATTGAGAGTGATAGTAGGAGGAATAAAGTAGCTGTTGGTAAGGAAGAATGAAATAAAAGGAGGAAACGAATATGAAAAAGTATATTCTGGGGAAGACACCTATATTAAGGAGGGAGATGGAGAATCATACGTGAGAGGTAATAAAGAGGAAATCAAAAAAAGAATTGAGAGGTGGACGTCGATAGAAGTAGTGGCAGTAAGAAAGAGGAGGCTGGTAAGAGAGAATAAGATAAACGGGGGAAGTGGAATATGGTGGGGAGGAGAGCTCTATTTAGACGAGGACGAATTGAGAGGATGATAAAATATAACAATCATACAAAGTGGTTGAATTTGAAGATGAGGAATATATCTAGATTAATAAATCATGGTATAGATGGGCAATGTAGGTTTGGCGAGAAAGGTGATTAAAAAAAAAGCTAAGTTATCGAGCGTGGAAAAATAAATGGTGAGAGAAAGATAATAGATACAGAAAGAGAATGAGAGGGGATAGGGAGCATTTTGCGCGAAGAATCAAATCGGTCATATGATTAAAGAGACTCGATGAAAAATATCTTGAAAACGAAGAATGATTGAGAGAAAAAAGAAAACGGTTTAGGAAGAATCCTAAAGGTTTGTGCGGTAGGCGAATAGTAGTGAATATTAGTGCTACATAAGAGATTTCTTTTTAACAGTAGAAAGACAAAATGAAGCAGAAATAATCAGAAAGGGGTTACGGTGAAAGAAATATGACAAAGGTGAACTTTGGACAAGCTGTGAGGAGAAGAACGAAGATGGAATTAGGCACAATAGTTTGACCAAGAGGAAAAAAAATGAACAAAAAATGAAGTAGATCCTTTTAAGTAAGAAATAAAATACATTTGTGCAAATATATGAATAGCTACACCTTCTTGGGCTAAGCTTCTCGGCTGACATGAAGTGGAAAGACTATATTGAATCCATTACTACATCAGCTGTCAGGAAGTTTGGTTCAAAGTGTTATGCTAGACATATCGTATCTATGAGTCTGCCATTCGTTCATGCTTCGAATATTGGTGCCACATGTAAGAAAAACGCTTAAATATACATATTTCTGATCTGGCATCTCAGCTTCCACCACTTTCCCGGCGCCGTAACGTAGCTTCCTTCTGCTTTTTCTATAAATATTTACATGGTAATTGTTCTGGGAAATATTCTAATTGTACATAGTTACGGCTACACAGAGACTGTGAGGTATTATGATGGCTGGCGCAAGAATGTTAAGTAAGAATGCGCTGTTTTGGTGTAAGGAATACTGTGGCCTGTTTAGGCCAGTAGTTGTGGCTAGCTAAGTTTAATTATAAGACAGACTGAAAACCATTATACCTTATCCCAGTTCTTGGCCTCCTGCCACATTTTTGCATTATCAAAATAAATATTATTTTTATATACGGTAACTAGATTTTATGAATGTAAACGCAATACTAGATTGGCAACAAATTCTCATCATCATACAATTGAAATTGAGAGATTGAACCGTATGCACTATGACATAGTGACTATGTTAACAGTTTCTCTTGGGAAATTCTCTTCCGACTTCTTGTTTCACAAAATCTTTCTGCCAAAATATAAAGGCAATTTCTGTTTTTATCTACTGTCTTATTGATTCACATAATTTTATTGTTCTCTCTCCGTAATAGTATTTTCTTACATTCTCTAACACTCAGTAATCTCTTGCATCTTAGCGGCTTTATTGTAGGTACCTCCACGCAAATCACCATATCTAATACATAAGATATTTATTAGCATTCTCGGTTTAATTTGTTGTATTTATTTATTCATTTTAATCGCATAGACGAGATTATTAGTTTTTTTTTTATTCGTCAATATGTTTTAAACGTTTATTATGATATTTTTAAGCCCTCCCGGTTTAACTCGCTGTAAATTATTAATTGTTTAGTTATTTTCTTTTCTTTTCTTTTTTTATTCGTCAACGCGTTTTAAATGTTCTATTATGTAATTTATAAGATCTCTCGGTTTTAACTCGCTGTAATTTATTTATTTTATTTTTTTATTCGTAAACAGTTTATAGCGTTTCATTATATTTATAAGCACCTTCGGCTTAATTCGCTGTAATTTATTTATTAATTTTAATGGCCATATTTTTTTTTCTCTGTAAATAGTAATTATTAGCTGGTGAAATGAAACTTGATAGGAAGTGGGTAAAATACCCGATGAAGGGGTGTCCACCGAAAAAGAAAAAAAAGAAAAAAAATCACCCGTAAACGGCTTAAATAGATTTCGCACCGTTGCGATTGGCTGTTGGTCAACCTCCAATCAAATGTGTGATAACGGGGTACATTTATAGAAGTCAGTGTCTACAAGCATTTTTTAGAGGGCGTTTCACAGTCTGATCAGCTCTGAGGGGGTCGATTTGGTGAGGCCAGTATGGCGTTTGAAAGACCCGAAACTGCCCAATGATCCATCTCCGGAACATCACTGACGACGCCCTCTAGCGCTAAAAGAGCGTATATTCAAAGCAGTGAAGAAAACATGCTCTAAACGTAATGTAAACATATTTTTATGGTCAATATCATTATGTTATTATTAAGAAGAAGCATCAAATATTTTTGATTATTTAATTTTTTTTTTCCTTTGTAACATTTAAAATTTTGATTAAACATCCTGTTTATTATTGCTTACTTGTACTTATTTTTAACATAGCATATCTTGGCCTCTTTTGTGTGGTGACAGACACATTAATTCGGAAATTCTTCCAAAAATCAAATAATTATCGGATTTTAATTAAATTTTCAGGCCTTTTTTTTTTTACAAATGAATGACATTATTTAATTTTTTTCATTAGAAAAGCTTTGTAATTTTTTTTTTAAATTGATTTTTTTTAAACTTCTCCCAAACTGTTTTTCAACAAGATATTTACACAGGCTTGTTAGGTAGGGTATTCATTGCTTTCCTCTGGCAACTCTTATCTTCAATATGTTATGTGAGTGTCAAATTTTCTAAGTCCTCTGTCTTCATTACGTGCTGTAGAGATTTCAACTATATTTTACTGAAGTAAAGTATCTCTTTCTTTCTTTTTTTTTTAACATTTTTCTCTAAAACTTCCTCAATGCTCACATGTTAAATCCGTAGTATTTTCAGTATTCTTCTTTAAAACCACATTTCTGTTGATTCAAGTCTCTTCTTAATCTGTAATTTTGTACATTTTTGAAACTGAAATAACTTGCGTAGATTCTATTGCATTGTGGCCAATGAAACTTACGCAGATGTTGAATAGGCAGTATCACATTTTTGCAGATTGAAATTAAAAAGTAACAAAATTTTACAGGCAAATGTTAAATCTTGAAAACTGTTTTTTGCTTTGTACATTTTGTGAAACTATATTCGTGATCATATTTTTGCAACAGTTTATATTTTCAATTATCTGTGTAAATAAGTATGTATTCAATAAACAAGTTAACTGTTCATAATTTCTGAGTCCACTGAAATAGTAACACTTTATTATCTTAAATGGAAAATGCATTATGAAATTCCATCTCTATTTTTAGAACATTTGTTCTTGTATTTCATTTGCTTGCTTGAATAACTTTTTTTATTGATTAGTCATTTGGTAAACTTTGCAGTATTGTTTGTTATACTTTGTATTATTGATCTTCTATATGCAATGTCATATCAGGACTAGGGGGATCATGGCTCTCCACAACTTCCTATCCTTTGGAGGTTTTAGCATGGTTTATCATTTTGTTATCTCCCTAATCCTTATTCTACCAACCATTTACACAAGCTCATTAAGTAGGTTATTCACTTCTTTCCTCTGTCCCACTTGCCTTCACTATGTCCTGTAAGTGTAAAAATTCTCCAAGCCCTCTTTCCTCATCATGTGCCTGAGAAATTTCAACCGTCTCTTTCTGATTCAAGTATGTGTTCTTTTTGTTTCCATTTTCTCTAAAACTTTGCTCACATGTTCAGTCCATGGTATTATCAGTATCTATCTGTAGAACCACATTTCTGTTGATTCAAGTTTTTTTCCACATACATAGACATTAAAATGTTAATCAAGATCTTTACTATACTGATTTTATCTCTACTTAAAATATCAATATTGATATGTAATGCATTCATTGGCAAACTTATGATGATGCAATTATTGCTACTTATCTTTTAAAAATATTTCATTAATATTCTATTAATTCATGTGACTCATTCCCTTGTTATTAAAAATTCTCAATGTTGAATATATGAATATTATTCCTTTCTGGTGTCTCTTCTCTATCTCTTTGTAAATACCCAGGTAAACAGCTCTTCAAAGACAATGAAAAGGCAAAGACTGATTAATTTTTTAAAAGACTTCTGTAATTTTCAGACAAATATAAAACACTTATTTAGTTAAGTGATACCTGCCTTCTTGTTAATAGAAAAAGGCGGGGTAGTTGTAGTCCCACTTGCCTTCACTATGTTCTGTAAGTGTCAAAATTCTCCAAACCCACATTCCTCATCATGTGCCTGGTAAATTTCAATCGTCTTTTCTGATACAAGAATGTGTGCTTTTTGTTTCCATTTTCTCTAAAACTTTGCTCACATTTTTACTCAATGGTATTATCAGTATCTTTCTATAGAACCACATTTCTGTTTCTTCAGCTGCGAGGAGATTCTTCAGCATTCACTTCAACGTAGGAGGTCTGATAAAAGATCTGTATTCTTTTCATTGTTTCTAAGGAGATTTTCCTGTTTCTTAATACTTTGCTTAGATTCTGGAAGGAGTCTTTTCCTAATGGGTTACAGTAAAGCAGTACATAATCATGCATATTAGATTCCGTTAGAAATATCGGCTGCTCAGATAAAGTAGTCCACCAAGATCGTCTGGAAATGAGAATTTTCCGAAGTATCTAGATGAGATTTCCCACTAAACGTGTCTGCGACATCAATGAAACTTAAAAGTACAACCTCCTCAATACAGGGGCCATGAAGATCGCCCACTAGTTTTAGATCTGGACACGGCCAAATGATTAAGTCAGAGAAATGACAAATAATTCCTTGGTACTATGGTTCATTTTAATTCACCAAGACAAAATATATTCTTTTTATTCAGTAAATTGAGATCAGACTCCGAGAGTAACCGGTGACAGAATTACTTTCAACTGGGAAGCTCGTTAATCTGCAGTTCAAGCCCGCGTTCAGTTTATAATAAAAACTTCCCGAATTGTTCTTCTTCTTGTTTTTCTTGTAACTGCATTCACCCGGGGTGGGTTGAGCCGGCTCCAATATTGGAGTTTCATGGGAATTTAGAATTCACAAGCGGTCCCCAACCCGCATGTATAGCACATGAGATTTGATTATAGTAGTGAAGGGCCGATTACAGAGAGCTGGTTCACAACGTGCCACAAGGTCCCCAAAAGACCCTCCTAGACCAGTTGCCATCCACGGCTATAGAACCCAGTCTGTCCTGCTATTTACCCATAGCTGGAGGGAGAAGAAGAGGATTCACACTTTTCCCAAGGTTATTAACACGTAAGTGAATATAATGGATTCGACTGGAATTCGAACTCGGCTCTCCGATTCCTCAATCCAAGCCGCTATTACTCTACCGTGCCTCCTCCTTCTCCCTCCCACTATGGGTAAATAGCAGGACAGACTTTGGAAAGGTGTGAATTCTGTGAATAGTTCCATGTAGGTTTAAATTTACATGCTTATTTGAAAGTAACAAATAAATTTTGATTAAATCTACCGTTTTGATGTTATCGGGAAAAAAATTTCGGACTCATTCGCGTCGCGGTCGGTGACATGAAATTAACTCTGCACTCCTTTGTAACATATGCGATTATGGTAGTAGTAATACAACTACTGATAATAGAAATAATCATATAATTACAACATCACTTGATTGACAATTATTATTGGCTTTCACGAAGTGCAATATCTAGCTAGATCAATTTCAAATGTGTAGTGAGTTCGATCCTCACTGGGTGTTCCATTCTTTCGGCCTTGTTTCACATCAAAACTATGCTTAGTAAATCACTATAATCTAGGCACTTCTGCGTGGTTTACTCGGAATCGTCTCTCGCTAGATAGATTATGACTGAGTAGTGAGTTCGATCTTTACTGAGTGCACTACACTTACGGCCTTGTGCCACATCTAAGCCAAGCTTAAAAAAAACAGGGCATATATATATATATATATATATATATATTTTCTTACAAGTTTTATGTATCCAACAATATTTTAAATGTACATCCAGTGCATATAAATGTGAAAACGATTAAAATACTGCGTTTAATTTTAAGTTGCTTTTTTTTTTAGATGTACATACTAACAGGTTCAAAGCTATGTCCTTTCAGTGTCATTTGCTGAATGTTTCACTGACAAACGAAACGTTTTTCTTGTTCGACCTGCCCTGCTGGAGCGCCAGGTAATGTACCAACAAAGGAATTCTAAACGAACTCATTTCTTCCTTTTAATAATAAGAACATGATACGTGAAGTACAATTTTCAAACTTATGAACGCTTAATATTGGTGGGGATGATGGGAAATATACTATCTATAAAATCCCATTTCTGTCAAAGAATTAAAAGCTGCATGAATTCCACCGAAGATGTTTACCGCTGACTACACGACTAACAACGAGTCATAAAGTTCTGCCCGTGTGATCAAATACGGTTAGTGAGAGAAAGTGTACAATTCTCGCTGCATTTTCCTTCTTTTGAGACGCCTCAGGCATCAAAGGTTGATAGTGAATTTCAAAATTTAAGTGCAATCTGTGAAGTAGAGTCATTTAACTAATTTCAGCCTCGAGGTCAGAAACCAACATGTGATGGAACCCCAGAGAAGACCTTTTTCTGAACTCTTTGACTGTAAAATATTTGTTAGCCTTTTGCAATTTCATAAGAAAATTCGATATTTATATCTGTATAGAAAAGCGAAAACGTGTGTCTCTAGGTTTCCTGATGTTCGATGTAAATATTCCTTATTTTTTTTTAAATTGACATTTTATCCAACTTCAAGGTGGAAAGCTTTCTTATGCTGAAATCATTTTTCCAATTCGTACCGCGACATTACGCAGTAGTAGAATGTCAATTTGGTCCAATTATTTTACACTTGAAATATATATAACCATACGTTTCATGCTAAGTTTCTTTCCTCGCACTTCTCGCTTGTGGAACTCTCTTGTTTCTTCTCTTTGGCTTCGAATCAACTGTAATGTTCAAATTGATAAATGCAATAATAATCATCATCTTCTGTTTTCTTGGATCCTGTTCTTTTATTTACTTTTCATCTTAATAATGAATTTTCTCAGATTCTTCAATAACAGTGAACCTTTACGTGGCTCAATCGTCTAGCTTGAGGTGAATTAATTAAAAAGAATATCCCTACTTGTAGTTAAATCATAAACGGTAAAATTTAAAATATTTTTTTTATCGATATCACCCCCTACAAGGCAGTAAAACCACCAAGACAGAATGTGTTAATTGGTGTGGATGAATTACGAATAGAAACTTTACTAATGAGCGGGAAGAGGAAAGAGTAATCAGGAGGCAGTATATAACGATTGAAATTGCCTTTAAATTTTTGCTTTTTGGTTGGAACGCATGGGACTGGAAGGGATTTCCACAAGTGAGACGTACGAGAAAATAAACTGTTTGCATATAATTTACAGGTACATCAAGCCAGCTCAACTCTAAATTGATGAGATCTCGACAAAAATATAATTCAACAGAGTATATCACTTAATGACCCCACGAAAAAAAAAATAGTATTTTCTATAATGATTTTAGTATTATTATTATTATTATTATTATTATTATTATTATTATTATTATAACGGGAGTTCAAAGACCCCACACTATGTTAAAAAAATAAAAAGTTTGTTTATGGCCTATGGAAGATTGTTTCTCTAATGTAGAGAAACAAAAATCAACATTAAATTAAACTCGCTCTCGTATTGGATCTTAGTGCCATTCGCGCGCACATTAATCATCCCAACACAACCAAGTTACAACGATCAACGCAAGATAAGCTTCTTCTCTCACACCTCTTGCTTGTGAAATTTTCTACTGACTTATTGCTTTTCTCTCATCTTTAATCTTCTCTCTCCTTAATTCCTGTTCTTTATTTTTCTCTAACCTTAATAATGTTTTTTTAAATATTATTTCACACTCAGTAACCTCATTTCTTCTTAGTGGCTTTATTGCCTTGCTCGTGGTAAAATGATTAAAAGGAATATCAAATTCGTTATGCATCATATTTTTGAATCAGGGTCATTGATCGTAATCATGTCAAAAGTAATCGACAACCGACTTCAAATTTATGTACTTAACTGAACTTTTTATTAAAAATCACACGCACACTTTTCGAAGACTCCCTATCCTCTTTAGAGTGAGAAAATCTGATTTCAAATGTCTTAATGTAATGTCAGTTCGCACGAGTAATTACAATGTGACGAGGAAATTGAATTACTCAAGTCAGGCACTTACAATATTATCAGAATCAGCTGATAACGAGAGCAACATATTAGTCATATATGCCTTTGCAAAGTGCTACTGGGATCCAAGAACTCGTGAGATATTCACTGATCAAAAATGGTAATCTTGTATAGATGCTGACAGGAATATATAGAATTTAAAGGGGAAACAATAACATTAAGAAAAAAATAGCTAAAACTATTCAGCATCTATTCTTTTTAATGAATGAATGCGCCGTTTGGAATATAATATTTACATTATTCGGACTATTGTCCTCATCTTTGTCGCCATATTTATTACGACGTTTCGGCCGTTGTACCCTCCGGCCTTCTTCAGGCGGTTGGAATGTTTATTTTGCTCACTGGGGTAGAGTGTTCTAGAAATGAATACAATATGTAACCAGTAATAAGGAGTGCCAGAGAAAAAAAAAAACGATAATAACAACAAAAATTGCAATCTGAGCTCTGGTAAAAACATGAAATGATAGCAGCAAAAATTGCAATAAAATTGATGGTTTATAATGCCCAGAAATTCATACAGAAATGTCCACAAGGACACATGGCACAATGGATAAAGGCGGTAGTTAGATCCAGTGACAGGACCCTAAGTGTGTGTGTGTTCAATACCCGATTAAAGCAGTGCAGAAATTGGAGAGGGGAATTGACAGGAGATAGCTGATAATTGACATCCATTGAACATGGCACATGGAACTAGAACAGTTTGCCCTAGTGAGCGAAATAAAGGGTTTAGTTCGACATTCCAACGACCCGAAACGTTGTAATAAATATGGCGGCAAAGATGAGGACAATAGTCCGAATAATGTAAATAGTGTACATAATATCTCATAAATATAGACAAATATTGATGGAATAGTCAAAACGGTGGGGATTTTACAAATTTCTTCGTTTTCATTTTACTAACTTTGCTCTTGCAGCCATTTCTCTTTTCTTTCTTCTTCGTCTGACTAATTTACTCTCCCATATCATCCAATGTCTTCCGCCTAATCCCACCGGCTGAGTGCTAAGAAATAAGAAAATTTCCCTAGAAAGAATGAAAAGAGTACTAAATAGTCATGTGATATCTGTCCTCCTGTAATGGCAATTAGTGCTAGACGATCTCCTCGAATCTGAATAGGAGACGTGAAGCAACAGAGATGTGGTTCTACAGAAGGATGCTGAGGATATCGTGGATCTAACATGTAAATAACGACGAGGTTTGGCAGCAAAACGGAAACTTATACTTAACAGCAGGAAGAGACATTTGAGGTTTCTAGGGCATAACTAGGAAGGAGTGTTTGGAAAATCTGATACTCACGGGACTGCGAGCAGGAATGAAAGAGGAACGCAAAGTATAATATTCTTAATGAGCTTGAATAAATGGATGGCGTACAATGGCCTATGAGATATAACAGAAATACAATGTTTATTAAGAGCTATAATGGACAGGAACATGGTGGAGAGCCACGATCGCCTACGTTCTGAGGGGACATGGCACATAAAGAAGAAGAATCCAACCACCTCTATTTTTCTCTCACTGTTTTCTACTTTATTTCCTCTTTACGATATACTCTACTTATCATTCTACGCTTTCTTTCTCGCCATCTAACTCCGCCCTCTCATCACCATGTTTTACCTGATATCCTCACTCCTTACTCTCCTTGAATATCTTCTGAGACATCCCCCCATTCCTTAATTTAATAAACATTGACCCAAGCAGTTATTTTTGTGGGGGAAATTATTCGAAAAAATACTAAGCGTGCCTACTGAACATTTACTGTTCCATGGGAAGCTTGAAGGAAATACTTTAATTTTTCCAGCAATTGTATTTGATACACAAGATCGTTGATTTGCATGACAATGCTGAATGCAAATGATGCTAATTTTTCACACTCAGTTGACATACTAGGCCATTTTTACGGCATGAAACTATGGCGCTTTAAAACATTACAGCTGAAATATTACGATTATTCATTTTATTCATAATATTATCATATTAAGTGGTAAATCATAATTGACTCTCTCAAAGGAAGACTATACATACATATTTCAAACATAGCTATTATCAATAATTAACATTTAGTATAATTGTACTTTCGATTAATTTTCATTTAAACAAATTAATATTTGAATAAATGTTTTTCGAATAACTGCTTTCGAACAATTAATTTCGAACAATGTCCACATGAGATAATTAAAAATAAAAGAAAGAAAAAATTGTATTTTGAAACAAAATCGAATCAAAACCTTAATACTGAAAAATGAATTTCAAATTTCAAATTTTCAAATATGCAAAAATACGTTTCACGTAATTTTCAGTAAATAAAACTTACATTTCACACAAATATTTTGACTAAAAATCAGAAAATTCTTCTAGTTACTTGACTGAGGTATTCAGAAAGTTTTTTTGTTTGTTTGTTTGTTTTTGCTTACTGGTCCAGTAAAATACCCAAGAGCCACTCAATTTAGAGGCAAACATTTTAAGATTGTTGAAGATGAAGTATAAAAAGTTCATATTATGAGGACGCGTCGGATATATATCGTTTGACTTTGAAGTTAAAGTCCCCAAGATTGTAATTGCCCTGGAAGCTAAACCTCGACAGTCAGTTTCACAAAATAACAATTCTGGGGAAGATGCTGTCTGATTGATATTGTACCTTATTAAAGGAATACGAGAGGAGTGGTAATGATTTGCCACTCTGAACAGAGCACAGCAGTTCCTAACTGTTAAGATCTAAACTGGTGAAATTAAGGTATATAATACGTCCTAACATTTGCCATAGCAACAGAGTAGTGATAGTCTACCAACGTTTCTGTAAGATAAAGGTTTCAGGGTGGGAAATAATTAAACAACTACATAATCAATTCCAACAAAAAATTGCTCAGACGTTTTCTACTGACATGTTGTTTAGTAACTAGATTAAAACAATTTGTTCACAGTGTCATGACACGTATTTTTTCGGTAGAATCCATTTTATATATCATAAATTTACCCTTCGTCCGTCAATTGAGTATTGCCGGAATATATGGTCTGCAGATCCTGTAATATATCTAAAGATTCTCAAGAAAATCCAGATAAAGGTAAGTAGTGTTATCTGTCTTGTTCTGGCATCTCGTTGTCAGTCATTTTCCAACCGCAATTGTTTAGTGAGTTCTCCACATTGGTGCCCGATTCTTCTGAATTTAGGCCAACTAATAGACTGGTAAATAAGTTTTCTCTTTTTACAGTTGAAATTGTGAAATGTAACAGCGAAGTTCAATTCTAATAATTTTCATTTCTAGCACTTCTTGCCTGAGGAATTCTATTCCGATTGTTTCCTTTCCTGAAACTTACCATTTTCAAAATTTAGTGTTAATCACCATCTTCTGCCTTTATAGACCAGTTCTTCTTTTGCCCTTACACCTGATTAAATCTCCAATTTCTCTCTTGATAATCCCTGGCGTTTTGGGGGAATAATCACGTTTCTTGGTTGGGGTGCAAGCAATGCTTAATTAAAATAAATTAAAATAAACTTGACTTGTCACTTTCTAATTATTAAGGATAATTTTTTTTTTGGGGGGGGGCAACACCACCATGTAACTAAGAGAGCTAATATACGTTTATTTAGATTGCCAAAATGTAGAAACATTTTGTTAATTTAAAAAATCAACCAAGTTTAACCTAGTTTCGCACGCAGTATAATTTTCGTAGTGTGCTGAATGTCACTCAGGGTATATTTATCCTCAAGTAATTCTTGAGTGTTGCTGCTTCCTCAACCCTATTAAAAGAATTTTAAAGATTTCTATAAACTGGGAGAGGAATTCTAGTTCGATTAGTTCCGTTTAATACATCTTTCTTAAAATCAACCTTTGTTTTTTTTTAGAACTGCCTTGCATTCCCAACTTTCCCTGCGGTAAATAAAAGGTAGAGAGAAATATATCTTATATTCCCTAGGAGCCTTGGCGGAAATTTAGAATTCAAAATATAGAATACAACAGTAGATCAAATAAAATGTACATTGGAATAAAATATTTATGTTACCTGTATAAAGATATGTAGAAAATATCTGCGTGAATCAAATACAGTTCGATAATCAACATGATCTTTGACAGACATCGGGTAAATATAATAAGTAGTTGTCATACACCATTGTGCAAATTAATTGAAACAAAACAAATAAATCCATTCTTATTTACTTTTTCCGTATTTTTCCCATGAACCATGACCCAATGCATTTGTTAGTACATCATATGCCCATTCTACGAAGTCGTTCCTTGCAGATTGTCCACAGATTCTCGATTGGATTTAAACCAGGGGAGTTTCCAGGCCAGTCTATACTACTTTGATTTGCTCAGTGGAAAGGCTTGCAAATGTGTTTGTCCAGCGTTACAATTTTCCTCCGCTTCCTTGGAGCAACGTCTATCGCAGGCAATCGCCGTAGGACAACTAATCGACAGTCGAGACAATAGTGTCTAAGATTGATAAAATATCTGATGCAATCGTGGATAACGCAAGGCCAAAAAATTTCATCATGTACCCCGAAAACAGATTCATATTATAGCACATCACTGCAAATGAAGTAATCTGAAAAAAAAATAGACATCGATTACACCCTGTCACTCCAGGGGGTCGAAAACTGACCGTATGATGAAAGAGAGGAAGCTAAAATGGTTGTTTCAATTAATTTGCTCAGGGGTGTATATGTAGGTAGAGGTAGGGATATTGGGTATAGTCGATATTCACTTTACAAACATGTTTTCGATAACAAACACCGTTTCATCTTCATTGCATATGACATAAAATCCTTGAAGGAAACACCTAGTTTTCCGTACGATGTGAAATTCATATGCTGGAAACTAACCATTGAAATTAACGGTTAGAAATTTTACGTTTCCAAACTGGAAATATTTTGAATTCATAGACCGAACTGTTAGCGTTGCTCTCGGAAAAATTATAAAAATCCTTCTCTTAAAATGGCATTCTGGAGAAATAGAGCTTTTCATCTATACTAAATGATGGATTTATAAATATATATGAAATATTCTCCCCAGGGTGTATCTTACATATTTAAAAGTCTACCATTCATACTTTGTTTGAATATTGTTGCCACACCTGGACTGAGGCTTTTGCAATATAATTAGATATTCTTGATACAATCCGAAGAATCTGCAATGTTAATGGTCCCAACCTGGCATCTTGGTTTCAGTTCTTTTGACTTCGACTTAATGTAGCTTACCTCTGCCTTTTCGTTAAATGCATTCATCGTAATTGTTCTTCTTTCCGATATGGTAGCTAGAATTTATAAATGTAAGTGCAGTAACTGATTGCCGACACGGTCTTATTTTTTTTTAGTTAAAATGGCTGCACGTAAACGTAAGTTCTACGCTGACAATTTCTTCTATCGCTTATGGAAGTCTCTTCTAGATTCTTTCGTCTCAGTCAACTTTGATCTACAAAAATGTAAATGTAATGTCAATCGTTATCTTCTGCCTCCGTAATGTCTGTCCTTTTATTTTTCTCTCTGCTTAATAGTTGTTTTCTCATATTCTCTAGCACTCAGTAACCTTTTGCTTCCTCGCGCATATACTGCCTTGCTACGTGTGAAATGATTAAAAGAAACGGTTATAACTCTTTCTACTACTGATGGGAGTTTATTTCCATATATTTTTACAGTGTTGTCATTTACCTGCTTAATTATATCATTATTTTCACCTCTTGTTACATTGGCTACGCATTTGCTATTTTCTACTGTTGAAAGCGTTCATGATATTTTAAACTACATCCGAGTCCTGGGTAAGCAATTCATTTTTAAAAAAAAAAATTATTATCAGCAATACATTTTTCGGGAAATTATTACCAGAAATAAATTTAAAAACAAAAAAAAAATACCAGCAATAATTGTTTGGGAAAAATATATTATCAGCCATGAAAATCTTGTCGGCATTAACTAACTCATTGATGTTGATATGCTGTAAAACAAAACAAAACAAACCAATCAAGATATTTTTGTTAGAGTTGTAGAAATTTGTGATCTTATAGCTCTAGTCTACAGGGGTTCATGCAGAAACGTCTTCTTTAAGAATAAAATTTATTTGCTTGAAGAAATTTTAATCATTGATTCACAAAATGGTTGAATGGAATTGATAGTTTAGACAATTGTGAATGATATGGACGCCATGAATGAAATTAGTATGAAAGACTAAATCTGAAAGCTTTATTGAAGGATGTAACTCTAGCTTACATGACTATTTTTTAGGATTGAACTGTTCGATCTGCTAGATAAGTCTGCTTTATTTCTGAAAGTTATTGGAATAATCTAAATCATATACTGTGTGCAAAACGTCTTCATACGGATAGAATATTAATTCAGTAAAAACACTAAAAAAGAAAGGGGATTAAAACATGGATGTCTTCTTTCAGGCTTTATTGTACCTTTACATTGAGGTGATCGTTAGAGAATTTTAAGTCTTGCTATGATTCATTATTGGCGGCAGCAATCTCAACAAGATATGCAGATGCCACAGTGGTGGTAGCAGATACTAAAAGCAAAATATAGAATTACCTACAGAAGTTATTAATGGGAAGCGAAAGGAAAGAACTAAACAAAGATTGTATATATGGTGGTCGGCAAAAGAAAGGGCAGACGATGCATATCTTGCCGCCAATCTGTGCTTGACTTAAAAAATATCTAGGTGACATAACGATAAGTTTATCCGAACAATTACGATAAAAGTATCTATATTAAAGGCACAAGGACGCTACTGCACGTCGGTGGAAAGTGAGTCAATCTGAGACGTTAGGGCAGTACAACCTCTAGTGATTTTCAGTAATTTCGATATATATAACTTATTAACATGGAACACCCGGTGTTGCCCGGGTGTCAAATATGTTGAACATACCCAGCGATTTCACTTCGTTACCATGTTACCAGCTACCAGGACGTAGAGAAGAGGTTGAATTTGAGGAGGCAAAAAGATTTGGTAGGTTTTGGTTGTTAAGCAGACCAAAGCGTTTTTCCTGGAGGAAAAGAAGAAACCGTCTGTTTACATTTTTCATCTTGGACTCATTTTTAATTTGAATATGGAATTACTGCAAAGCCCTTGGAAACACATGTTTGATGTTTTCCTTGCTAGTGTTAAGATGTAGAGCGATTCTGCAGATCCTACCCTAGAACATCCGACATAAAACTGTCCAAGGCTAAAGCAAGGTGGAAATAGGTTGAGAACAACCACAGCCATTGATTGTCCTTGGAAATTAGTCATGACGAAACACACTCTAACTTGGAATTGACGCCTTTTAAATACAGTTGTAGAA
The DNA here is from genome assembly GCA_903632075.3 of Acanthosepion pharaonis. NCBI lineage: Eukaryota > Metazoa > Mollusca > Cephalopoda > Sepiida > Sepiidae > Acanthosepion > Acanthosepion pharaonis. The sequence continues at coordinate 4,799,865 of CAHIKZ030003164.1, forward strand.
TCTCGTGGAATAAAGGGTAATCTAGGAATAAAGGTCAGTTCTCCTTTTGCTCTAGCAATTAGTATGACAGCTTCGATGATGTGCGATTGTATGCGTTTAACACAGTCTTGCTCCATTACATAATCTTGGAGCAACAAGTTTCCGGAGATGCATAATAAGGCATCCAAATTTTAGGCTTAACTTGTGTGTTGGAATACATGACAATTCTAAGGAATTTAAAAATATTGTAGGTTATGGCACAGCTGTTCACCCACCAAAGTTGAATCCACAGAATAGAAAAGTTTTTTTCTTCACCTGGAAATTGAGTAGTTGTTGATTGATAACATACACCAAGTCGTTTTAAGGTTCTAGAATTGCTCTCTCAGTTAACCATTCAAGATTCCTGTAGTATTTCCGATATTTGGGTACACCTTTTCCACATTTCTTCAATTAAAGAAATATTAATGCTAATTCCGAAGAAATTACAAGGGTCTCATGGACGCTCTTAGCAATCTTTCCAACTTCTGTTCTCAGCAGTATACATACAAACTCACCTGCCATTCAATGTCTATTAAGATGGGCTCTTACGTTAGTATTCAACGTTTCTGTCTTGATGTGGTTCCATAAATATGATAATTTAATGCAAGCTTTGAGTTCATCAGCGGGGTTTCCATGTGGAGCAATTTGAAGTGTTTGTCAGAAGTCACCTGATATTAAAGGCGTAATTCCACCCATGAAAACATCACATCTCTTGAAATCGCACAATATTTTATCTAAAACTTCAAATGCTATTTTATGTGTCTTTGCATATCCATCCAATATAATCAATATATAATTCCGTAAAACTTGTATGTCATCTGATCCACTGTATTTTTGGCAAATTGGATGATTGTCTTTGGTTTACGAAAATGGCAATTTAAATGTCGAATGTGCTGTTCTGTCACCAAGAAGTAGAATGGCTGTAACACAAGATGAAGCTACGGTCACAGCTAATTTGTCTTCTGATCTCACTTTGGCTATAAAAAACTTAGTAATAAATCTCTTTCTTGTACTTCCTTTTTTTACACAATCAAGTACAGCATGATAGATATGTCATTGATCATTACTGAGTTGTGCAAGAGCATCATGAACAATTAATTCTTGTTTCTGTGGCTGATAACTGATTTCCCGCAACCATATTTTATTGACAGGGTGTATAGAAGTTTAATCAGGTGAGTCGATACCCAAGTGATATCTTCGGTATCAATCAGAGCCTTACTGAACATGACATACGAATACTGTATATCGACTCCAGAATATTTATTGTGTTCTTGTAGAAAATCAACGGTTTATATTTCTGAGATGAGGTATTATGTACACTATTTATATTATTCGGACTACTGTTTCATCATTGTTCCCATATTTATCTCAACGTTTCGGCCTTTCAGTATCTGTCTATATTTCTGAGATGAGGTATTATGTACACTATTTATATTATTCGGACTATTGTCCTCATCATTGTTGCCATATTTATCTCAACGTTTCGGCCTTTCAGTATCTGTCTATATTTCTGGGATGAGGTATTATGTATACTATTTACATTATGTAGACTATTGTCCTCATATTTGTCGACATATTTATTACAATGTTTCGGCCACTGTACGATCTGTCCTTCTTCAGGTGGTTGGAATGTCGAACTGAACCCTTTATTTCACTCAATATTTTACGAAACAAAGTGTCCAACTCGACATTCCAACCACCCTAAGAAGACCGCAGCGTACAGCGGCCGAAACGTTGTAATAAGTATGGCGACAAAGGTGAGAACAATAGTCGGAATAATGTAAATATTGAAGAAAATCATCGCTTAAGGAGTCTTTGTGTAGAATCAAAGTCATTTTGGATCTGACACTGCACATTATTCGACATGATGGCAAACATATCACAATTTACTTGGCGATTCAAATTTAGATGCTTCCTGTAATGTTAGACAATTCGAGCATCCCTGAAAGTGTTTAAACTTGACAATTTATATTTTTCAGGTCATCAAATCTCTGTGATTCTCTAACACAATATTATAGAGGTTTCAAAAAGAAGCATTCAAATTGATTTGGATGCCCTGTGTACAGCCTGCCTAAATTTCAGCTTTTCTTATGACCTCATAGCCTAGAAATTGCTTCCCCTGTTCTCGTCTTTTGAAGACGTGGTTTTATTGTCCCATGTGTAATATTCTGGAACGTTAACATACGAAATGTTTCAGGCTATATCATCAGTTCAACAGAATATGAAGAAATCCATCGGAGTTTTTGATCGTGGATTTGCAATTCTATGTTCGGCATTACTTTGATTAAAGTATATCCTCTGTCCATTTTCTAGATTGACTAAGCTGAATAACTGGGGGATGTTCATGTATGTGGTATTTTATTCATTTTATTTATGAACTCATTTATGTGTCCATCTTTCAATAATTAATGCAGTGTCCGCTGGTCAGACAGAATAAATCGGCTTTTCACTTTATATTATAGATTATATATATATATATATATATATATATATATATATATATATATATATATATATATATATATATATATGCAAGAATAGGATTGGTGTATACGAGATAAATTACAATAACCAACAAATGATATTATTAAAAGAGTGCTCAATACAGTGTAGTGCAAATATAATTATTCATTCGAAAATTATAACATAAATATGTTATAAAATCACTACAAAAATAGCCATTTTATTTCAACAATTCTAGTGTCTTATCAAGTGATGATGTTGAATGTAGAATAAAGGTTTTTAAAAAGTTCAAACCAATCAAACATCCCTCGCTAAGAGGAAACGCTGTTACATGAGCTGGAATGACCAATCAAAATACAAGTATATGAAAATTCAAAAAACTTGACAACGAACTTTGGTTATAATAATTATTTAATGCTTTAATGCCGGGGTTAGTCTAAATTAGAATTTATTCTAACTAATAAAATTTAAATTATACGATAAAATTTAAATTATACGATAAAATTTGAAATTAAAAATTAAAAATTAAATTTCGAATAAAAATATATATATATATATATATATATATATATATATATATATATATATATATAAATATATATATATGCAAGTATAGGATGCAAGTATAGGATATATATATATATATATATATATATATATATATATATGCAAGTATAGGATGCATATATATATATATATATATATATATATATATATATATATATATATATATATATATATATATATATATATATATATATATATATATATATATATATATATATACAAGTATAGGATTGGTGTACGGAAATAAATTACAATAACCAACAAATAATATTATTGAATGTGTGCTCAATACGATCACAAAAAGTTCAGTTAGATTGGGGCAAAAACAGCATCACGTTTAGATGTAACAGAGTCTATCTTCATTTACCCTAAAGTAATTTCATTACAAAACATTTTGCATTAATGCAGTTACTGATATAACAGAAGTAGTCTGGATTAATTCAATGGATGTTAACGGAGGACATGAAGGGGTAAAGCAAGCAACATGAAATCGCACGTCAGACCACAATTATTTTGGTGTTTTTGAAATTCTATTTGTCAGTGTGCTACCAGGGATGTAAAAGAGGATACATTTATAAAGCAATTATTAAGTTTGATGAAAATTGGTTGAAAGATCAGCGAAAAATAAGAAGGAAACCATTAAAAATCGCCATTTTCGCTGTTTACGTGGGTTTTCACTATATGGGTTGACTCAATTAAATAATGTTAAACAATCAATTTATTGTCGGCTACAATTGAGTGAATTTCTATTACATTGCTTAAAAATTGAGGGAGTTTTACATTCGTGTTTTTTTTTTTTTTTGCTAAACGCAGTGCTATAGAAATAAAAAGGAGTCGTCATGATGTAAGTAACCTATATACCGAGTTTGAACGTAATCGGAGGAAAAATGTTAAATTTATTGCTTTTGATCGAATTTAACGATTTTTTTTAATTTTTGATCGATTTTATATTGATTTTTTTAATTATCGATTTTTTACGCTAAGAACCTATCTCTTAAATTGTACAATGTATGTGCCAAGTTTGTTCAAAATCGGTTGGATGGATCACGATTGAAAAGTTATCGGACAAAAACACACAGACATCCTTTATTTTATATATAATATAAGTGTCAAATCATTCACAAATACAGTCGTTAGAATTAATCATTCAAATTTTTTCGGGGAAACGTCCATATTACTTTTAGACGTGAATCGAAAAAATTGCTTTCAAATTGGGCTGCAGCAATTGAAAATGAAGTTGATTAATTCAAGATTAAAAATGAGTGTAAGACCTTTTCACCAAACCTTTTAAACCAAAACAGCGAGGTTATCCTGAAAGAATTAGAAGTCCTACCAGGATTCTTTAATAGCGGCCACAATTGTAACAACGACAGATTACAATATTGATAAGGGAAACAAAATACGTGTAGAGAATGTGCGAAGCAAAGTGAGAAGGAGAGTAAATATCAATTGAAGACAGAACGCATGGTTGTTAGCAAAAGATACAAGCCAACATGAAAATTAAATATTGCCGATACAGAAAATAAACAAGAGCAACAATTTAGATACCTGCGAACTTTATTAACAGAGGACGGAAAAATACACGCGGAAATCCTATGGTAATACGGGATAGCGAAATATGACTTCCGAACTCTTATATCGTATCAGTCCATGTATACGTCAGTGAATGATGGACAATCTCCTCATAAATAAAGAAAAGACTTGAAGCAACAGAAATGTGATTCTACAGAAGGCTGTTTATATGCAACATATGAGCTACAACGAAATTTTTAAACTGGCAGCCAAAAGAACTATTCTACTTAACATCAGGCGGGGACAGTTGTAATTTCAGGGTCACATAATGAGGAAGGAGGGTTTGGAAATTTTGGTACTCACAGAACAGTTTCAACGAAAGATAGACAAAAGGAAGCGATGTATAAGCCAATGTTTAGTTTGAATGAATGGATGGCGGAGTATTGTTAGGGATAGAAGGAAAAAAGTCAAAAGTTATAAAGAACGACAAAGGGCAGGAAAGACATCGTGGAGATCCATGATTCTAAATGACTCGATACATAGAAAAAGAATTATAATATTTAAATAAATTTAGCTTCATCTTTAAATAAAATTTAAAGAAATAAACTTTAATTGCATTTATCTTTTCATACTATCTGTAAAACAGTGTTTTTGGAAGAAGCATTGAATCAGCGTTTCATTGCAGATCTCTTTTTTGGATCAAAAATTTAAGAAATTTTCTTCCACTACCTCAGCATGGATCTAACATTAAAAACACGCATTTTTTTATATTCACTCGTGAGTTATTTAGACTCTGAATGAACAATATTCATTACGTTTTCTATCGCTCCAAATATTCATAATTGGAAAACTTCAAATTTTCTGTCATTTCTTGTAAAGAAAAGGGTTTTTTGTTACCAGTTTTATGCTGATCAAATGGAAATGCTGCAATCCGCCACACACTCTTCTTACATTTTAAGTCTCATGGAGGAAATTATAGAAAATTGCTCCCATTTTTTTTTTTTTAATATGGAGTAAAACTTTCTGGTCATGATTAGTTTTTCACGTAGTGCCAAAACCATTTTCGGCATCTTTGAACTAATCCCAAAACATTGCTTATTATTCCCGTTTTAATCTTGAATTTGCATCAATTGAAAACGCCTTCTTTTTCTTAATAAAAAATACTTCCACGGAAAATATGATTAATCTAAACTAATATATATATATATATATATATATATATATATATATATATATATATATATATATATATATTGGCTACAAAATTCATGGCTACATTCTTCATTATTGTTGGCTTCAACAATGACTATAACTATATGCCAAAAAACCTTTTTGCAGCGTTAAGAAATTGTTACCTTCTTCAGAAGATTATCGAAACATTTCAATGATTATGGATACAATTTTATAATATATGTAACGCTAAGAATTAGAAACATTTTAATTCGCTCAGTGGGGTAAAACCTATCATCTAGTATTTGTCTACAGACGGCTATATAACGTTGAAAAACCGGTTCCCAAACGACCACCGAAGTTAAGCAAAGTCTGGCCTGGTTAGTACCTAGGTGGGTGACCGGTTGGGAATACCATGTGCTGTAAGCTTGGATGCGCGGTGGTATAATGGATTAAAATTGTTAATGGAAGTAACGAGTTCAGATTCCGTTGGTTTCGTTATTTGTACCTACGCGCAAATACACATTGGGGAAAGGTATGAATCCAACTTTTCTCCCTCCGCTCTGGGTTAAATATTAAGACTTTTATCAGAAAAAAATATTTTGGGTGGCTTGGATTTAAAGAATTTCTGCGATTAAAAACATCGAACTCGTAATCTTTTTTAACCGGCGTATATTCTCGCATATTTTCTTTCATTGTTTGTTTCATCATCTAAAGTAATATTATATTTTGAGGATATGAAAGTTTTGGGGGCGAGTCCTCAGTCCAAAACACCAAAACAATGGCAAAAGTTCATATTAACAGATGTCCGAAAATATTTAGTTTTTTTGGGGTATTATGTTTAAAGAATGTAGATTTTGTGATGTCAACTAACACTCGTTGCCACTTTCATGAGATCAACGAATAATCTTTGTCACTTTCTTAATGCTCGTTATAGTAGAGACTTTGTAATCGCAGATACAACTGTAGTAAAGCCGTTGAATGATACACCTTCGAATAATCACGCAATGATATTATTTGTTCGATAATGCTCGCTCTAGAAGTAATCTGTGTAGTGATCCGAATAGAGAAATATTATTGTAAATAGAGTCGAGAATAGCGGTCCGTATATTAGAGGATAGAATAGAAATGGCGATCATTTAGATGACACACCACTTTCCACATACCCGTTTCCTTTATGGTCACGGGGTTCACTTAATTCAATAATGGGATCACATCTGTTTGTTCAGTGGCGATCTATGTTCAAACTCAAGAGTCGGCAGCGACAATTTATAGATAGGATCCGTGGCGCCTGACCACGGAGAACACATTCTAAAGGCTGTCGTTGACGATCCACATATCAGCACACGTCAGATGGCATGTCATACATCAAAATTGCCTTATTGATGTTATCTTAAGACCACCTATGGTATCCATATAATTTGCAACGTGTGCAGGGTCTTTTCTCCCCGGGAGAACATTTACCGATGGTTTATTTCATAAACAGTCGATCAGTTGTTTGTCTCATAAGTTTTGTTTATGGAATAGGCAACACTTGGAAGAATGCAATGACAAATTTACGCAACTAACATTTGTAGGTGGGTGGGAATCCCCATGATACAATGCAAGGTAGGCACAAGCATCAGTTTTAATGTGTGGGCTTGAATTATTCGTGACCGTCTGGTAGGTCCATATGTTCTCCCAGCATGTTTTGCCAGAGCTGTCAAGAGGGATTTTTTTTTCAACATACTTCCAGACCTAGAATATGTATCCCTGCTAATAAACAGACGCATGTGTTTCAAGAATGAAGAGACTCCAGCACTTTTTAGTCACATAGTGCGCGAAGCACTAACTGATATCTACTATGAAAGATGGATGTGTAGTGGAGAACGGGCTCATGACCTTCACGTTCCCCCAACATCAACCCTTTGGATTTTTTATCTGTGGGGCTGTTGACCATGTTTGCCGTAGTCTTTGAATATAGAATCCAGTGCAGTACGTAATGTGTTCAATGGAACAACGCCAATATTACTAGTAGCAGTTGTTCTGTAATTCTTCAGGTCTTCGATATCAGAGGTTGGCAGTGAAGATATTTTTGGAGAAAAAACAAAATGGCTGTCATTATACATGTCGGATTGAATATTTTGAGCTTTCTGATTGGTTAACCCTTCTATCAGTGAACTATAAAATGAGTCAGCTCTTTTTGGCTAGCTCACTAATATTAAAGGTTTACCTAATAATTCCAACAGAGGCCACCTAAAACAATTGGTTTATGCAGCAGATATTAATAAGGCACAGCACTTCATCAATGTGTCAAGGGACCCTGCGAACCCATGCGGCATTGTGTTGGAATATTTGAAAGGTACAGCAATGGTCTTCTGAACATATGTTTATATGGACATTTTGTCTTATTTTGTTGTCAGGAAACCACCCCAAAGTTCTGTAAAAGTATTTTTTAATATACCATGTATATAAAAAAATAATAATGTTTAAGGTATGTTATACTTATGGGTAAAAGTTCTAAATATAAGTCATAGTGCGTATGTAAAAATGAAAGTGTATAAAGAGTGGTGACTAGGTGTGTTGTGCTCTGGGTCGACTATCTATATATGCTGGTCAATGTTGCATTATGGGTAGCAAAGTATATTGTATAATCCTAACGGTTATTGGATAGGCGGTAACGGATATTTTTCAAATTTTTTTACAGGTTATTGAATAGAAATAATTGTGAGTCCGAATGTGGCACTTAGTAACTCTCATATAGTATTTAAATTTTTCAGCTTTTATTATGTATTATTAATAACTTTAATTATTATTGTTTTATTTACTTGTTTTCAGTATTATTTTTTTTATTTTGCTTTGTGTATTCGATTATTTATTTTGATTTTTTCTTCTTGTGTTATTTCTTTTTTGTGTTGGTTATCTGATTTGTTTAGTTTAAAATATTTTTCGTATAACGTATGTTTAAATGGAATTTTGTCTTATAATATATATATATATATTATCATTTTTATGAAAATATTTTACAAGGTATTTTTTAGTTCCGATTTTATAAAAAAAAAATATATATACATATATATATATTTATATATACACACACACATATATATATATATATATATATATATATACACACACACACATATATATATATATATATATATATATATATATATATATATATATATATACACACACATATATATATATACATACATATATATATATATATACACACACACACACATATATATATATATATATATATATATATATATATAAAGTGGCGGCCTGACGATAGGATTTCCTAGCATGAAACAGCCTGTTGCCTCTGAGTGACTACAATACTTTTTACTACTATATATATATATATATATATATATATATATATATATATATATATATATATATACGTTAAAATCAGGAGTTCAGTTGAAACGGTTTACTTTTAACGCAGCGGATTCACCTGATCTTCTGATTTTTAAATTAAAAAAAACCTCCATGTTATTTTTACTTTTTATTTTATTTTTTTTGACACAGGTATTGAGCACTTTTTAATACTACTGTTTCATGGTCTGTTTCATCTCTGACCATTAAGCTTTTATGTATTACATATATAATGAATATTATTTGTATTTCCGTTGATTTCTGTTGTTTAATCAGATCTTTCCCTGTCCTAACCAGTGACCTAAGATCAGAAATAGTATCATGACATTTCCCACTGAGCAGTTAAAAAAAAATCATAGTTTACATAGATAATGCCCTTCGTAAGGTGGGAGTTGTAATTGTGGAAACAATTTTCCTTGTATTATTATTATTATTATTATTATTATTATAGCAGCATAGTCAATATAAACTAAAAAATTAAAATCCATATTTTATTATTTGAATGTAAACAGGTATTTTCTTTTTTAATATATAAATATTAAAAACTTAAATCAATGTAGACACTTCGTTCTAGCTTAAAATATTGAGAAACCAATGTAATTCTTCTCTCGAAAGTAAAACGTAATTGAATAAGTACAAAACAATTCCCTATCTGCAATGTTCAGCCATCTTGAAATATCCACTCAAAATGACTGTTCCTCTGAATTAGCATGATTTATTGTTTTCTTTCTTTCTTTTTTTTTTTTGGAACCAAGAGAATGTAAACCGGAACCGGTTGATTGCCACGTTCGCTGGCCTAAGGTGACACGCTTGTTGGAGAATGTTACTAGATTATCAGATGTTTGATAATTGTCTAGAGTCTGGCGTGGAAAAGACAGTAAAAATGGAGGAGCGATGTATGGAGAAAAAAAAAACAGAAAAGAAGGAGAGAGATAAAAAAAAAAAAATAACATATAATCTATATGAGAAAACAGGAGAATAGAAGAGAACAAGAAAAAATATGGATATAGAAGAAAATGATAGAAAAAGAAAAAGAAGAGAAATAAACTTTAAAGTTGAATGAAAAAGAGAGAGAGAGAGAATAGAAAATATGGTAGAGAAAGAAAATAACAGAGAAATAGAAAACTAAGGGAAACATAATGGAGAAAGACATAGGAAGAACTCAATATAAGGAATGATTTTAAAAAAGGGGGGATACAAAGAAAGGGGCGAAAATGAAAAGTAAGCGGATGAGTAAGGAACGAATGAAAAAGAATTATAATTTAAACAAGAAATAACAGACGATAAAAATAGCATAAAAAAATGAAAAGAAAAGTAAGTAACTAGGTGCTGGACTAAAACAGCAGCATGAAAGAAAGAAAAACGGAAAAAAAGACGAAAGATGGGAAAATTAGAAAAATAAAGAAACAACATGTAGAAAGAAAAGAATGTTGAGCAAAGAGAAGCAGAGATAAAGAGAGAAAAATAAAAGAAAAAATTAGAAATAAAAAGGAAATGAAAGCGGAAACTAAAGAAATAATAAACATTGCGCGTATGAATGAAAAACGTAAGGTATGAAATAAAGCAAAGGAAAATAGACTGACGAATGAAGACATAAAAGATAAAAATATATCTAGAGAGAAAGACGAAGGAAGTATTTAAAAATACAAAGAAAGAGATAAAATTAAAATAAAACAATAATGACGAGAGAAAGAATGATCTACGAAGTTGATTGATTTGACTGTTTAAAGTCACATCAACTGCTTATGGGTCATTTAATACCGAAATTTCTTTTTTCTTGGGAACTTGGAAGTAATCAAATATGATAGATGTTATTCTGCTTTCACAGTTGAATACATGGTAGATAATACTCAGCTTTTGTGCATATAAATATGAGTGTGGACATGGTTACTAGAGCTTGATTTATGTGTTTTATGTTGTGGTTTTGTTGAAATTATACTTTGGAATAGAGTTTGATTTAAGAAATTCTGTGACATTATTGTCATTAATTTTTTTTTATATTGGTTGTTTGGTAGTATTTTAGACGGGTTTGAATAAAGTTACTACATTTATTAGTATCTGCGTATTGTTAGTAATTTTATTATAAATATGTATCGTTAGTAGTTTTTATATAAAATTATATTTTTTACATTAAGACGGATTATTTATAAGGGTGTTTCATTAAAACGGATCAAAGTCAGCGGCAAATAAATCAGTATAATTAGTGAAAATCTATTTATTTCTCTATTAGATCATGTTCTTTAAGTCATAGCAATTATGTGTGAAAAATAATATCGCCCAAATGTCCGTCAAATCTGAAAGTAAAGAAAAAGCATTAGACGCTTGAAATTAATTCACATTGAAAATCGTTCCAAGTTAATGGAACACTCTTTATAATGCATTTTTTTTCAGGGGAGAGGGTCACTATTTTCTAATAGCTCGGACCATAACATGTGCTACCACCCTCGGTTAGGGGTGTACCGGGGAACAGAAGCAATTAAGAGATAATTCTACGCCCCTTAAAACCTCCAATCTCCGATCAGAGACTTTGACGTCAGATGTAGTTTATCGTCATGCCCAAGAAGTAAGGAAAAAAATAAAAATAAACAAAAACGTATAAAGAAGCCTCCAAAATATTCAACTTAGCTTAAAGATAATTCAGTGTTCAAATGCCATAGTATAATTTTGTTTGTTCCATCTATATTAAGCAGCTATATTATACCCTGCCAACAGGTTATAATTAAATGATTGATCAGTTTTGGTCGCGAAAAATCATGGAAAATGAATATCAGATACATCGCGATTAAAATAAAAGGACAATAAAATAAAGAATGTGAGGATAGAAATGAAATCGAAAAACTTGTTTATTATAATTTATTTTCAATTGTACCCCCTTACTTCTTTAATCATGCTCAGCATTTATACTTATTCTAATTGCATTATTTTATCAAGCACAAACACATTTAACTTTGCAACAGACAAATTACCACATGTATTTTTAACTTGCTAAGAACTTATACATTCAATAAATATTATGATTCATCAGAAAAGAGAAATATGAAAACCGAAATTTCACTAATGTATATCAATTCTCTAATTACGGTGGAGTAATGGATAGCGGTTTGGACTGAGGAATCGGAGAGCCAAGTTCGAATTCCAGTCAAATCCATGTCATTCACTTATGTGCTAGTAACCATGGAAAAAGTATGAATCCCCCCACACACACCTATGGGTAAATAGAAGGACTAACTGGGTTCTATAGCCTTTGATGGTTTACCACAGAAAGAAATTGTTACCTACTGCTGGAAAAAAGTCTGTCTCGTTAGTCATCTATCGAAAGATACATGATCGCATCAACGTGTCTCACACATGGTTCATAACTGATGGATATCTTAACGTAATCATAGAATAAGAATGGAACATAATTGTACTAATTAATATATATCTTAAAATATTGATCCCGCCATCGATATTGTTTGTAACTTGCATGCTTTGACGATTTTCATGCAGAACTAATCCTGTAACCTAGCTGTCCAATATAACTTTACATTCATGGTTAAAATATTTATTCATCTAATGCATACGCAGAGTAGCCAATTTCTTTAATATTTTCCTTGTGTAGGAAGAAGAGATTTTTTTTTAAATTTTACCTGCGTAGAAATTATCCTGGTGATTGTCCGTTCCACCCGCTTTCTGTTAATCTCTTAGATATCTTCAAAGATTTCGGTTGGGCTCTTGTAAATTGTGGTAAATTCCAGAATGGCTGATGTATTCCCGAATACGTGCAATACAGTGTGGCCCATGATAAAATCATCTACAGATTCGGTAACAATGGGATGACCGTCTGCATAAATGCTAAGATATATATATATATATTCCAGTAGCTTAAACGCCATTAACAATACTACAACCGAGATACTTGAAAATGGTTATGTGTTTAGCGGGAAGCGCTTAGACTGAACAATCACAATTTCTATCCACAGTAAATCCTCTTCTAAATCGAAAAGGAAATGTGTTGTTGCAGCAAATATCTGTATCATAGTATAAGGAAGAAACAGAGGACGTTTATCAGTCTTACTTGTTTCATTTTTCCTAAAGCTTTGTCATAGACTGCGATATGCGGAGAAAGAGGAAGAATGTTTTTGAATAAAAAAACAGATAATAATAATAATGATGTAATAATATTCAAAGAAATCAGAAATACATATATATATATATATATATATATATATGTTAATATAAATTATATATGAATCCCAGAAGTAGCAATAATATACCTGGGAAGAAGGAAGATTTAAGGAAACAAAAACAAAGAAAGTTAATAAGAATTTTTAAGGTTATATACATATATATATATATATATATATATATATATATATATATATATATATACAGATAGATAGATAGATAGATAGATAGATAGATAGATAGATAGATAGATATTAATAAAGAAATGTGTAAATAATGAAGAATGCAAAAAGAGACTAATAGATGTAATAAAAAGACAATAACTTTTAGAGATTAGAATAGAGAGAAGCCACAATTGGTGTATTTTCGGGCAATAAATCTCGAGTAGAATAGAGAAAAGCCTCACTGGAAAAAAAAGTTAAGACCTCAAGGAAACATGGCAGAAAATATAAAATAACGCTATTGCTGTTAAGATTAGAAATTTGAATAATAATAATAATAATAATAATAATAATAATAATAATAGTACTTAAGTAAGTAAGTAAGTCCCTGCAGACTGCAATGTATCTTTGAAGTTCATCAAAAATCTATCAAAATACAAGAATTTTGAAATCGAAATCTCAAAGATGTGGCACATGGGAACATCAACAATGGTGGGAAAAGATTACAGAAAACTAATGGAAGGGATTTCTGGAAGCCCATGCCTTTAAGAAATACAAATGGCTTTATCTATGTAAAGTGTGTGTGTGTGTGTGTGTGTGTGTGTGTGTGTGTGTGTGTGTGTGTGTGTGTGTGTGTGTGTGTTTTAATTGGTCAGTGTAAAATGTCATGAAGACATTTCTAACTTTATGTCTCTGGGCAGGACCCGGAAGAAAATGTATACACACTAGAAATGAAAGATAATAATAACAATAATAATAACAATAATAATAATAATAATAGTTATGGACAATAATAATAATAATAATAATAATAGGTATGGACAATAATAATAATAATAATAATAGGTATGGACAATAATAATAATAATAATAATAATAATAGGTATGGACAATAATAATAATAATAATAATAATAGGTATGGTTAATAATAATAATAATAATAATAGGTATGGACAATAATAATAATAATAATAATAATAATAATAGGTATGGACAATAATAATAATAATAATAATAATAGGTATGGACAATAATAATAATAATAATAATAATAATAATAGTTATGGACAATAATAATAATAATAATAATAATAGGTATGGACAATAATAATAATAATAATAGGTATGGACAATAATAATAATAATAATAATAGGTATGGACAATAATAATAATAATAATAATAATAATAATAATAATAATAATAATAATAATAATAATAATAGGTATGGACAATAATAATAATAATAAATAGGTATGGACAATAATAATAATAATAATAATAATAGGTATGGACAATAATAATAATAATAATAATAATAGGTATGGACAATAATAATAATAATAGGTATGGACAATAATAATAATAATAATAATAATAATAGTTATGGACAATAATAATAATAATAATAATAGGTATGGACAATAATATTAATAATAGGTATGGACAATAATAATAATAATAATAATAATAATAATAGTTATGGACAATAATAATAATAATAATAATAGGTATGGACAATAATAATAATAATAATAATAGGTATGGACAATAATAATAATAATAATAATAATAATAGGTATGGACAATAATAATAATAATAATAATAGGTATGGACTTCGGATTAGATAAATGTGCAAAAGTAACATTTAAGAAAGGTAGAATTACAGAAACACCCTTAATAGATTTAGATTTTGTCACAAAGATTAGGGAACTGGAGCATGGTGAAGCTTATAAGTACCTAGGAATTAGCAAAGGAGATGGCATACAACACCCTCAAATGAAGGAAAAAATAAGAAAAGAATACTACAGGCGTGTACGTCTGGTACTAAATACTGAGCTAAACTCAAAAAACAGGATATCTGCCATAAACACATTGGCTGTCCCTGTGGGGCAATACAGCTTTAATGTCCTTAACTGGACCATAGCTGAAATTAGGCGAATGGACGCCAAACCGAGAAAGCTTCTAACTTGCTATCGCATGCATCATCCCAAAGCTGATGTTGATCGTCTGTATGTGCCCAGATCCGAAGGAGGCAGAGGATTAGTTCAACTAGAACTGTCCTACAAAACTACAACAATTGGCCTCCAAAGATATTTGGAAACTACAGAAGACTGGATGATGGTATGCGTCAAGGAACATGAAAGTAGTAAGCGTCTTTACTCCGTAATGAAAGAAGCCAACAAATTCAAAATGGAGTTTCAAATGGGCGTAGAGATGCAACTACAGCACAATACACCGGCTGAAACTGCAAAATACCTAAAAAAGACAGCAAAGACGAATGCAACCGACCAGATACAGAAGCGATGGCAAGATAAACCGCTTCATGGCCAATACTCTGCCCGTACCAAACATGCTGACGTAGACAAAACCCGTACCCATCAGTGGCTAAGTAGTGCAGGGTTGAAAGCGGAAACTGAAGGTTTTATACTTGCTGCGCAGGACCAATGCTTGCTAACTAGGAATTATCAAGCACATATACTAAAATATTTTGTCAGCCCAAAATGCAGATTCTGTGATAAATATCCAGAAACGATTGATCATATTGTATCAGGTTCCACGATATTGGCACCCACTGAATATAAAACCCGACATGACAGAGTGGGCCAATATCTGCACAGGAAAATCTGAAACTTCTACGGGAAAGAAACTGAATGAAAATGGTATGAACATCACCCAGACCCGGTTACGGAGATAGGACCTGTTACAATTCTATGGGACAACACAATACACACTGACAGAACAATCAAAGCCAACCGCCCAGATATTTTTATTAAAGACCACAAACAAAAACAGTGCCTCCTTATTGATATGGCAGTACCTGCTGACTGCAATGTATCTTTGAAGATATTCAAAAAGTTGTCAAAATACAAGGACCTTGAAATAGAAATCTCGAAAATGTGGCATATGGGAACATCAACAATCCCTGTTGTAGTTGGAGGCCTAGGACTGGTTGGAAAAGATTGCAGTAGACTAATTGAAGGGATTCCTGGAAGTCCATGCCTCAAGAAGATACAAAAAATTGTTCTGACAAGTACAGCCCACACTTTACGAAGGGCTTTATCTATGTAATTTTTTTTTTGTCAGTGGAAAGTGTCATGACGCCATTTCTAACCTTAGGTCCCTGGGCGGGACCCGGAAAGAAATGTGTAAACGCCAGAAATCAAAGAAAATAATAATAATAATAATAATAATAATAATAATAATAATAATAACAAAAACAACAACAACAACAAATATAATAATTATGAACCGTAAATTTTATACCATTTTCTAATGAAAATTTTCATTTCTTTGATTTAATTCTAAGTCTTTTTGACTTTATCTAAGTTTTAATTCTTTCATTTTCAATTTTGTTTCTCACTAATTGTGTTATTGTTGTGGTAGGATCCACCTAATTTGCATAGTGGGGTGCAATGTTCTGCTTCTGACTGACTTCTCTTTGAATGAAAAATTAAAATGTATCTTTTAGTGGCTAGCAGGTTGAGAAATGACCCGGAATGTTTTTTTTTTTTTAATTTTATTTTTTGTTCTTTCCTTTCTCTTGTCTCTACCCCTTTGTCTAATGAACTCTTTGATAGCTTCTCCACTAAAATGAAGTCGGGTTGATGGTCTACCCTCTAAAACGTAGGCTTCGGAAGGTTGAACATTGCAAAGACATTTGTGCGCTCTTCTCACAGTGTAAGGAATCGTAAATTTTACACCATTTTCTAATGAAAATTTCCCTTTTTATTGATTTCATTTTACGTCTATTTGGCTTTATTTAAGTTTTAATTCTTTCATTTTTCTTTCCTCACTAATTGTGATTCCTTTTTTATTACCTTTAAATTGTTTTCTCTTTTCTATCCCACATATCAAGTGGAGCCTTTAGTCCACGTTTCTTTTCTCCTCAGCATAATGTATGCCTGTAAGTGTGTGTATATATGCATGTGTGTGTATGTATATATGCATGTGTGTGTATGTATATATGCATATAAATATATATGTAAGTGCAATATACATGTGTGTGTATTCGCATGGGTAGGGATCATATTGACTACCCATTTTTTTAAAATGGAATAACCCTCATTAATAAGCTCTGATATTCCACATGGTAGTGGTCACTCCAATTAAAACTTAGTGTAGTTAGTGGCATATCTATACGCATGTGCTTTCCCACTGAATACAATGATCAGTCATGAACTCTTTAACTGTTGATATGTGAATTTATTCCATATCCGTACCAATCTTATTGTTTTGATGTGCTCTCAGGTCTTCTTTGAGTGTCGTAACTTGAACATAATTACCCTTGGCGGCCAAGGTTAAGACGCAAAATTCCACGAATCTCAATAAATACGAATAAAGTTTTATACCGGATCGGTCTTCACCCGAGTCAACAAGGGCCACGTACCTTAGAGGGCAACCAGACTGGGACCGAAAAATCTATCACTGGAACAAACTCTTCCAAAAACGAAGAGAGACTAAGTCACTAACCCCGAGTTATTCCCAACCTTGGGCCAAGTGACTCAATACCAAATGAAATAATAAAAAGAAAACGAGCAGAATGGTCTCGGGAAAAGTACCAACAAGTCATGACATCATTCTTGAAAACCCTGGAAAGACC
Organism: Acanthosepion pharaonis; assembly: GCA_903632075.3. NCBI lineage: Eukaryota > Metazoa > Mollusca > Cephalopoda > Sepiida > Sepiidae > Acanthosepion > Acanthosepion pharaonis. Next base: position 4,817,893 of record CAHIKZ030003164.1, read on the forward strand.
ACCACGAATCAAACATACCAAATATGAAGAACTATGGTAGGAAGAGTTAAAAGACCTAACATCAACCCAAACATGCTTGCCAATGTCCGCAGGGATATTGTGCGAAACAAAAGACTCTCAGATGCAGAAATAGATGAGATAAAATTAGATATAAGACAGAACACTATAACCCATCGTTTAAACTGTAAAGAGCTAAAAGTAGAAATTAGTAATATGACAGACGATGAATTAAAACCAAAAACAAATGAAATACGAAATAGTCTCCCGGAAAATAAAATCGAAGAATCTATCTGTGACATAGCCTGCTGTTTTCCAGACGATGTCACTGAAGATGATTCCAGCTACATCATTTAGATTTCCTTGAATACCACAAAGCTGAAATCACCGAAGCGAAAAAGCACGTCATTCAAGTACTCAGCAGAGTAACCCTTAAACAATTGTCAGACAGAGACCAGCTCCCCAAAATTAATACGACGAAGTCCAATAAGCACATTCTGAAAATATACAACACTGTTGTGGAAACACTGTTAAAAGATACACCACCGGAAAAAATCACAGAAGTTATCAACATCATATACGCCACAGTGTTAGGGATGCTTGGAGTCAGGACAATAAAAAGAAATAGCAGATATATAGAGAGCCAGCTTGGAAAGCAAAACTGATGCGAGAAATAAAGAAAATCAGTTGTGAGCTTTCTGTATTAGATGAGCTCACGAGAAACCCAAATATCCCAACATGCAATTGCAAGAAGATTAAGCGGAAATATAAAATTAAATCCTTAATTGAAATTCCATCAATCAAAGAGATGCTGAAACAGAAACTCCAGTTAAATGCACAGAGAACAAGACGATTTGAAATTTCAGGGAAATTGGAACAAAACATCTATACATGTAGAAAAGTCACCATCTATTGACAATATGCAGACATTTTAGGAGAATGTATGGAGAAGCCCAAAGGAATGTAGCACAAATACAGAAGGGATTGAACGTGAAGAAGAACAAATGCTAGATACACCTATGCAAGTATGGGAAAGTATAACCACAGATAATGTTAGGCAAGCTCTAACGAAATCCTAGAAATGGATATCCCCAGGAAAAGACAAGGCGCCGAATTTCTGGCTCTATCATCTCTAACTATTCCATAAAACCCTTGCAAAATCTCTATCAACACTTATACATAATCCCAATGAAATCCCGAAGGTACTGAAGGTATTACATATCTCATGCTAAAAACGAGTGAAACAGATGATTCGAAAAATTATAGGCCAATAACATGCCTCTCCATCACGTATAAGTTGATCCCGTCTCTCCTGACGAACCGAACTTACTCTTTTCTCGAAGCAAAAAATATTCTTCTACTGAAACAGAAGAGATGCAGTAGAGATTCATATGGTTGCAAATCTACTGATAAACAAAATGATCCTGGAAAATTGCAGGAGACGATGTAAAAATCTTAGCGCTGTGTGGATTGATTGTCGTAAAGCTTTTGGTCATGTGCTACGCCCTTGGGTCCTTAAGACTTTGGAAATGGACAAAGTTTTCCTTCAATGGATTTAGACTTTGTCACAAAGATTAGGGAAGTGGAACAAGTGGAAGCCTATAAGTAACTAGGAATTAGCGAAGGAGATGGTATACAACATACCCAAATAAAGGAGAAGTTAAGAAATGGGTGCTAAAATGAGTACAGAATACCAAGCTGAATTAAAAAAAAACAGAATATCAGCCATAAACACCTAGGCTGACCCTGTGGTGCAAGAGAGCTTTTACATCCTTAACTGGACCATAGGTGACAATAAGCGAATGGGCGCCCAAACGAGGGAGCTTCTCACTTGCTACCGCATGCATCATCCCAAAGCTGATTTTGATCCTCTTTAGATGGCCAGATCCGAAGGAGGTAGAGGATTATTTCAACTAGAACTGTCCTACAAGACTACAACAATTGGCCTTCAAAGATACCTGGAAAGAAGACTGAATGATAATATGCTTCAAAGAACATAAAAGTAGTAAGCGTCTTTATTTCGTAATAAAAGAAGCTAACATTTTCAAAATGGAGATTCAAGTGGATTCGGCAACATAAGTAAAGCATAATACAACGACTGAAGCTGCAAAATCATAAAAAAGAAAGCAAATGCAACCGACGAGATACAGAAACAATGGCAAGAGGAACCGGTTCAGGGACAATACTCTGCCCTTACCAAACAATCTGATGTAGACAAGCACTGTTCCCATCAGTGGCAACGTAGTGCAGAGGTAAAAGTTGAAACGGAATGTTTTATCCTTGCTGCACAGGATCAGTGCTTCTTAACTAAAAATTATCAAGCACACTTACTAAAATATTGTGTTAGCCCAAAATGCAGTTCTGTGATAAACACTCAGGAATAATTGATCATCTTGTATTAGGTTGCACGGTATTGGCACCTAGTGAATATGAAACACAGCATGACAGAGTTGGCAAATATCTGCAGTAGATAATCTGCAACTTCTACGGAAAGGAAACTGAAAGAAAGTGGTATGAACACCACCTAGATCCGGTTACGGAGATAAAAACCTGTTACAGTTTTATGGGACTACACAATACACACAGACAGAACAATCAAAACCAACCGCCCAGACATTGTACACAAAAAAGTGCCTCTTTATTAACATGGTAGTCCATGCGGGCTGTAATGTGTCTTTGATGATCTTCAAAATGCTCTCATAATACAAGGACCTTGAAATAGAAATCTCAAAAATGTTGCACATGGGAACATCAACAATCCTTGTTGTAGTTGGAGTTCTCGGATTTGTTGGAAAAGATTCCTGTAGACTAATTGTAGGGATTCCTGGAATCACATGCCTCAAAGAAATACAACAAAATTGTTCTCACGAGTACATCCCACACTATACGAAGGGCTTTAACTATGTAAAATATTTTGATTCTTTTTTTTTTGTCAGTGTAAAATGTCATGATGCCATTTCTAAAATTATGTCTCTGTGCGGGAACGAAATGTGTACATAACGGAAATCAAAGGAAATAATAATAATAATAATAATAATAATAATAAACACTCGGAAATGCATAATCTGAAAATGCGAACGAAAAAAACTTACTTAAGTAGATACAAAACAAAACATTTAAATAGAGCAAAAACAAATAAAATAACTATTAAAAACTAAGTCACCGTAGGGAGTGTCTCAAGTTTAATTCTAAAATTATCCTGTTTTATATAAAGTAAAAAAAAAAACGTTTCGATCACGCAAAAGATACCTAGATGCTCCTCAATAATTCTTCCGTTTTAATGACATTTTGACAGTTTTTATCGTTTATTTATATTTACGTGTTTAGCATTATTCTTCTGTTTGGTAAATTCCGAAAGGCAAGGTTAAGGGAATTAATGTTGCCATTAAATAAATGGCGCGTTTATTAAGTGTAACTCTTTTACATAGGAAGAGCAAAGATCATATTTTTGTAATTGCGATCAAATAGAAAATAAAGACACTTTTTCCTACGAGAGTAGGCACTCATTGATAGAATGAAAGCTACACCTGCTTTCATTACTTTATTAAAGGTCCACGTAATATGAAACAAAAGACAACTCTTCTGGTTAATGGACCAGGATGGAGCTGATGAAAAACATGAAAAAAATCAACAAAACCTCATTTGTATTTTTTCTTTAAAAAAATCCGGATAGGAAAAGTAAATGTATATCTTTCTGGCATCAACATAGAAACAAAGGAATTGATTAAATCTTTCTCCTTCCTGGAGGTGTCTTCAGGTTTAGCTATTAAAACGGGTTTAATATATTCGTATTTTGATCAATGCCTTTTCTTTTCTAACTCGCCGATTCCATTTTGCATGATTATTTGTCTATCCACGGTGCTTAATGAAAAAGATTTATCCTTGGCCATAGGAAGGCAAAATATCTATCTATCTATCTATCTATCTCTTTTTCACTGTATATATACATAAAATATTGCATATATATATATATATATATATATATATATATATATATATATATCTGTGTGTGTGTGTATATATACAAATGTCTATCTATATATATATATGTGAAATGTGTATATATATATATACATATTTATATATATATATATATATATATATATATATATACATATATACACACACGCATATATATATATATATATATTTTATATATATATATATATATATATATATATATATATATATATATATGCAATATTTTATGTATATTATTTATATATTATATATGCGATGATACTTATTGGAAAGCGCTCAATATAAGTGATAGAGCTAACATATTTAGTTGGATTGATCTGAGGTTCTAACCCTGGGTTTCACGCTATTTGCGATTGTCAAACAAGCGTGGAACCGAAGGTCAAAAACTCACATCAATCCATCTATATATATATATATATATATATATATATATATATATATTTACAAACACATAAACCGCACACATATGAGCAAAAGATGAGTGCGAATGACAGATGATACAGTAAGAATCAAATGAATGGCTGAAAACTAATATACCAAGTTTGCAATCTTTCATTTTATTCTTGATATATATATATATATATATATATATATATATATATATATATATATATATATGATCTTTTTGTATTCAGTTATTTAGTCAGCAATCTCTCTTTTATATATGATTCGTTAAAGACGACTGTCAAGGTATTGCAATTAAGATTTTTATTTAAAATTTCTTCGTACAAGTGTTTTCTTTTCTGGATGCAATCGAAACAGTCGAACCGACCAAGAAAATTAAATCAATCATCTATTATAAAAAAAAATTAAAACAGCCAACATTATCTTAAAAAATAACAACACACATGCAAATTCAAAACTACTAAGAAGTAATGCAAACTCATATATAATTATATCGGTCAGACTACTACAGAGGACTTACGTTACCCGTTCCTGATTACAGCTCCATTAGAACTCATTTAAACACATACACAAAAACTACCACGCTACATCCGAAACATACTACTAGTAAGTACAAGGATAGTAAACTCATCGACATGTATAAAAAAAGATAACGGTAGCCCTCATAACGTAAATTAAAAAGCCACCATTCAATGACATTAATTTTGAAAACCGCCGTAATGTGTTTTTCTGTATTTGGAAAATAAAACATTCTTATAACTCTAGATACATACATAACAAAAACAGATACATTTAATTAAGAGTAAAAATAAAACCATCCTTGAAAATGGCTAAAAATATGGCCAAAACCGCTCGCAAATGAAGAACTTATACACTTTTATCCAGTAAAAGAAAACACTTTGTAGAAACTGAAGGAAAATTAAATGAAAAGCTTAATTGTAGTATCTTGTCAGTCGTCCTTAACGAAACATTTATACACACACACACACACACACACACACACACACACACACACACACACATATATATATATATATATATATATATATATACCGTGTGTAATAGCAAAATTGTGACAATTAAAAAATTGCAAAATTGTCCATCCACAGAATATTTTATATCTAAAAACTATTAAACTAATTCCTTTTCATCAGTTTTTCAGATAAGCTTTCAGCCATTTTGTCACCATGTATCGTTAGATTCAATGAAAAACTCTTTGATTTATTCAGCTAGGAAAGCAACAGGGTTCAAATCGTTTCGTGCCAGACCCACTGTCTTCCCAAATGAGCAATGGTGAGAAGAAAAATATCATCCCGGCCTTCAATAAAGCTACCAAAATTTATACATTGTCTTTCATCTTCAAAGTCCATTCAAAAACCATCAAATGAACGGTGAATAAGTTTAAAAAAGAGAGAACTGTAGAGAAGGAAACTGAATCAGGAGGTCACAACAGAAATAGGGATCATCGTTTCAACTTAGTTCTAAATAAATCAATTATAAATGATCCAACTCAATTCATAAGATGTTTGCCACGTGAGAGATGAGTTTCAGCTATGACAGTTCAAAGACCATGTGAAAAAAGACTTTAAAATGAAATCGTACATTAAACCTGGACAAAATGCCAGACGGTTAGAAAGAGCGAAGATCATCTTATATAAGTTGGAAAATGATCCTGTAATGATACAAATATTCCCATGAAGAAACGGCTACAGGTATGGAACAATAAATAGAATATTGGATCGAGTCAACTCTCTGCTTTGGTAGAGAGGAACCCGGACGAAGCTTAGCCGAAGGGCAAAGTTTCGTCCGGGGAGCTTGACTGGGTCTGAACCCGTCTATGCGGGTTCAAAGGGTATATTTTTGGCCGAGCCTATGGGCTCGGAGAAACCCACGTTAAACTCGGCCTTGTGCCGCATACATTCCACGTGGTGGGACTGTTAAATATCGGTATGGAAAAATAATAGGTAGAAATTATCTACTCTCATAATCGCACAAACACGAAGAGGAAAAGTAAATTCTATATAGAAAACGAGTTATTACGAATATAATGATTTAGAATTGTTCCTTGGCCACGAAATAATTTCCTTTCGGAATAGAGTTGTTCTTGAAGAAAGAAAATGGTAACTTCATGGCAGACAAAATAAGGAACGAGCAGTAGTTAACAAATTTTGAATGGCATTCATCGACGAGATGAAAAGTGGCTTAAATCTCGTCACGCGTCACTGCAGACATTTCATTTTCCTCTTGAATCACATCTTGCAAATTATTACAGCGATGTGGACAGTGTGTTCTGCGGCGTTTTTATTATATACGCGTCTTTCAACTCTACGAGAATATCTGGTTGTGGCAAATAGTCGCTATCTCGCCTACTCATTCATGCTTAGATGTATTATTGATAAGATGCCGTTCAGCACGACATTCAGAGTTAAAAAAAGAAAACGACAATATCACTAACATAATGCATAGCGCCACTAACATAACAATAAATATAGTTTATAAAAAGTCAATAAAGACATAATTCAAAATCTCGACTATAAATGGATAGAACTTTCCTGGACACTTTAATATTTACTTTTTTTTAAATTGTATACACTTATATATGATATATATATATATATATATATATATATATATATATATATATATATATATATATATTGTAAACACTTATATTATATTTATATGTGTGTGAGTTTGTGTTCATATATGAGTATATATATGCTTATACACACACACACACACACACATATATATATATATATATATATATATATATATATATATATATATATATATATATATATATATATATATATATATATATATATAAAAAGAAGAGAAGGTGCCGCAAACGTTTTTGGTTTAATGTGGATTTATTTAGAAAAAAAATATACATAATTGTACTACACGGGTTTCTGGTCTCGTGACCGTCTTCAGGTAAAAGTGGAGATTTATTATTAAAAATAATTAATTTTTTCTTTTGTTTTTCAATGTTAAATATTCTCGATATGAGACATTTTCTGTGTTAGTAATCCCAATTTCTTTCTCGAATTGGCAATGAAGAGTTCTGCGCGAAGGGTCATAAAACAATTATGGTTGGTCCAAGCGAAATGATGAATTACTTATCGGCATTTTATCTTTTAATGTTTTACTGACCCCTATGTGTTCTTGGATCTGTTTCCATTTTTGTGTGTTTCTGTCAGCATGCGTGTATATATGCGTGCGTATATTCCCCTTCATACATATATTGTCTTCCTACGAGGAATTACTAAACTCATTTGTAGATATACACGCATACACACACATACGCACACACACACCATTCCACCACAAGGAATCAGTACATACACACACATAAACACACACACAATAAATTTCTTGGTAGCTGTATAAAATTGATTATGAAACATACCAATTTTCTTTTAAATAATTTTTATTTTCCCAAGTACTTTCAGTTTTATCTGAGACAATATTAAGGGTTTTAAATTTTACGTATATATATATATATATATATATATATATATATACACATATATATATATACGTGTGTGTTTGTGCGATGTCGATAAATTGTCGTCTAAATTACGCAATAATCAAAATAACACTGATATCTCTTTTTAACATATATATTTACCAAAATTACTCAAAAATATTTAAAAATACTAAAGAGCAATTTTATTTAAAAAAATCGCGAACTTCCAGACAACTTCGCAATATCCTACATCTCTTAATGCTCTCTTTGTTTAATTGTTAAATGCTGCTTAATCCTCGTCTTCAGTACAACTTTGGTGTTACAAGGAGTTTTGTAAGTCTCTCGCTCAAATGTACCCCATACATAATCAAGTCGGTTGCCGACTGATGAGTTAGGGGGTCAGATGTTAGGGGTGATGTGGTCGCATAAAATGTCTGACACCCATGACAGGTTTCTTCTAATTGAGGTGGCATTGCGCAGAGTCCTGTAGCCAGACTTGGGTCTTCCATCAGCCAGACTCTTGACCTAGAGCAGCAATACATTTTCAAGTAACTAGGAGTTCGTGTTGAGTGTGAGGCCCTGTGAAAGACGAATAGAGGCATTATTCAATTTTTTCCGAATCCTCTGCACTGTCCAGATTGACACCGGATATAATGTTCGTATCTAGCTTCCGGTGCGAATACCAAGTAGTACAGCATTTATATATATATATATATATATATATATATATATATATATATATATATATATATATATATTGAATAAAAAACAGACCACGTTAAGATTCCATGTAATAAGCTATTTCACCATAACCCCTTTAACAGGGTTCTGGATAATTGAGCTCTCTGGATATCATCCTCCTCAGGTCTACCCATACGGATTACTTAAGTTTGCATAAACTATATATATATATATATATATATATATATATATGTGTGTGTATGTATACGGAAATTCATGACTGTATATATATATATATATATATATATATATATATATATATGTATGTATGTATACGGAAATTCATGACTGTATATATATATATATATATATATATATATGCATACGGAAATTCATGACTGTATATATATATATATATATATATATATATATATATATATAATTATTTATTCGAAAATTATAACATAAATATGTTATAAAATCCCTACAAAAATAGCCATCTTGTTTCAACACTACTGGTGTCATATCAAGCGTGCTATTGAATGTAGAATAAATGGTTTAAAAGTTTCAAATCAGTCAAACATCCCTCGCCAAGGGGAAACGCTGTTACATGAGCTGGAATGACCAATCAAAATACAAGTATACGAGAATTCAAAAAACTTAACGGATTTAAGTAATAATAATTATTTAATGCTTTAATGTTGGGGTTAGACTAAAATAGAATTCATTCTAAATAATAAATATTAAATTATCCTACAAAATAAAAAAATAATAAATTTAATCTATATTAAGTTTAAAATTTTAAAATTATTTGAAGAAGAAACTGAGGCAAAACATTCGCATGTTTTTCTATTTATTTTGTTTTTTATTGAAATTAAGTTGGAATAAACATTAAGATCTAATACTTCTCTGAACTCTGTTGCAACTTAGATACATTTGAATGGAAGATGTGGTTGGGGACGGTGAAATCTTGCAAAGACAATACACACACAATCAGATTATAATACACAAACATGCAAACATATTTAGATATATAAACACGCAAAAAAGCTACGGGACAGGAAATATTTCCACGACCCTTAAAAATAATACAACATACATATATATATATATATATATATATATATATATAATCGTGAATTATGGATATAGTGCAGGTAGGTTAATAATTACCGGCGCGAAATTGAATTAAAATCTGAATGTGTCTGTTCTGTTTACTTTGGATTATTGCTCTCGGGGAGGACATAATTCGTCCCCAAGACTGTAACATAAATAACAGACACGATCGTTATCTACCTCTTTGTCTGTCTGGCAATATTGCATGAGGAAAACGTTGCGTGGACTGATGTCATTTGCAGAGCAGTGTCCGTTCGACTATTTGATTGGTTTGACTTCTTCATTGCTCGACCTAACACGTATATATATATATATATATATATATATATATATATATATATATTTAAGAGGCGACAGGCTGTTTCATGCGAAACGCAATAGTCGACAAATGCGTATAGCGTGAAACAGCCTGTCGCCTCTAAGTTTTGACTTCAATTTTCACTTTTATATTTACACGCGCTCTATCTCTGATATTTAGCACTTTATCCCATAAATATAGCACACCTTAAGACTATATTTCTTCATATATATATATATATATATATATATATATATATATATATATATATATATATATATATATATGTGTGTGTGTGTGTGTGTGTGTGCGTGTGTGTGTGTGTGCGCTGTTAAAATGCCCACAACTTTCACTTAAAATGGGACTTATTTCTATGGAGCTGTCTGAAAACACAGGTCTATATACACTCACTTCCAACAAGGAGGTTAAGCGGAGCATAACGGAATGGCTGGAGAATGTTACGCAAGACATTCTACAGCGTGTTCAGCAGGAGCTTGACTACCGACATGATGCGTGTCATGCCACAAGTCGTGCGCATATTGAACATTTGCGAAGCTTTGTGAAAATCGGTAATAAAATCTGTATCCCTTTGAAGATCTTGTTCGAACTTGGATAAATAAATATTTTATTGTTCAATATAAAGCTTATTAATTTAAATGATGTCAATTTTAATTTATGTAAATTTAGGGGTGACACAACGTAAATCTAGTTTTAAATATTTTGGTTGCACATGATGTGTCAAAAAACTTAAAGGTGTGAAAATGTAGACATATTCTTAATTAGTTTAGAGCATTACACGCCATTTACGATAGAACACACCCTATGGGTGAATATTGACAATAAATTAGCTACAATCTTAGGAACACAGAATATATTGGACAGTTTTTATAATCAACTAGCAACATGGCCAGGCGTTGCCCGTGCTTGATTCAAAAATCGTTCTACTCATACAGCCATTGCTATCACTTGACTTAAATATTTTTGCCCTTTCTTGCCTTTACAAGAGTACCCTCTGCGATTTTTTTTCTAAGCTCTATACTAAACATTAAATCTGTTAGGAAAAAAGAACTAAACAAAATGAACACAAAAGGATCAACTTTAAAAAAAAAGACTCGTAACTGGAAAAACCGAATGAAAAAAGAATGTCAACAACAAATACATTTCACACCTAACCCAGTTCTGCGGAATCAGAATCAACGTTGAGTTTAAGCAAACGAATGAGCCAATTGGAGTAAAGTGCCATGCAGATTTAATTTTTTCTCAAATGTGACGGATGCAGCTATTGAATTTTTTTTGCATTCTAGTTAACATTCGTGTCAGTCAGCTGTTGGCTCTCACGCTGGCCAATAGAATCTTCCTGCCTAGTCGTAGCAGCCAGGTATTGACTCTCACTTTGGCCAGTAGTAATATTATATTTTTAATATAGCGTGAATGAGGGAGAGATTTCTGTCTAAATACACAACTATATGAATATTAAAGACGTACTGAACTTTCATATAAAGTAATGAATGAGCATATTAAAAAGAAATAGATGGTACACAGAAGGAGAATGATTGTGCAAATTGTGTCAGAGAGAAAATATTTCTATTTCGCTGTGCTCAGGACAGAGACATTATGGTTCTGGAGAATTTTCTGTCCCATGCAGCTCTCAATAAATTAAGTCGTTTCGTTATTTGAAAACCCTGTCCCAGCATCCATTTTCTCAAGCTCACCAAGTATGCCATGCTTTGTTTTCGTTTGTCCTTCTTGCCCTCAATCTGTCTTGTGAGTATCATATTTTCCAAGCCCTCTTTCTTCATTATGGCACCCAGAAATTTCAAGTGCATCATCCTGACATTCAGTATATGTTTTCTTTCTATGAAAACCTCGTCGTTGCTCGGGTGTTCCGCCTATGATATCCCCAGAATCTTTCTGTAGGACTACATTTCTGTTGCTTGAAGTCTTTTCATCTTTGAGGAAATTGTCCAACATTCAATGCCATATAAGACAACAAATATCACGTAACAGTTCCAAACTCATTTCTTTGTATCTAACGAAGTTTTTCGATCAATTAATACAATGCTTAGATTTTGGAATGCATCTTTCGGTAGCCCGTTGTGTTTTTGGATTTCAGTGTCGCATTTTCTGTCCTCAGTTAGAGCACTTCCTAGATATTTAT
>CAHIKZ030003164.1:4835000-4870000 GCA_903632075.3 Acanthosepion pharaonis
ACACTTCTTCGAACTTTTTGGATTGATTCTATATATAAAAGTAACCACTTCAATTGACTTTTAACAGCAATAAAAACTGAAATCTATAGCACAATTACGTAAAGCAAAGAAACAATTATGGCGCAATCAAAACGTTAACATTCCAGACTATTTCATATATAAGAAGAAAACACTTATCGTTCCTGGAAAAAGCAATAATATCTACTGAACTGAAAAAAAAAACTATTTTTTCTAATAAAATGGTTTATAAATTTTAATCGACAGCAGTAATGGCCTGTTCAATAAATGAATGTGAATTGTTTCTTTATAAGGAAACGGCGAATATTATCATTATCCTTACCATTTTGCGATACTGTATTCCACGCATCTTCGATTTGTTCACGCCAAATAGTTGTGTTGGGCAACTTAACAAGTCAGTTTTCGCCGCATCATGTTTAACGGTTTCAACATTTTCCTGAGCATGTTGACTAACATGGGAATCGTGAGAGCGGAAATTTTCCTGATGGAACGTCACATCGGATTACTTTTCTGACAGAAATGGCAGCAAAATGACATGAACTATTTTATTGATTTACATAATTCCCTTTAACGTTTCTCCGCGGACCCGAATGATGTCTACGTGGCGTAGTGGTCATCACTATCGAAAATGACCGCCCGAAGTTACCGTATTCACTTTCGCATAAATACTCTTGACAATTTTATGAATCCATTTCTTCTTCCAACAGCTATGGGTTAAATAACGTGATACACTTAGCTCGGTGCTCTCGCTTGGCAACCTCTATTTGAGAAGGATAAATCTGAATTCACAGCCGGTTGTGCGTAGATTTTGGCAACTCCGCACCGTAAAAATCATACCAAAATGATGAGGCATGGAATGAAAAGTTATCGTTAGTCGTCTTTCTCTGAAAAGGCAATCCTATGAATTCACATGTCATGATGTCTGCGGTTTTTGCCTTTATATCTTATATATTATATTTGGAAAATGTCTGAAACGACTTCAAACGCGTAGAGCTATGTTTTCTTCCTTGAACTCTACAGAACGCATTTCGATTCAGTAGGTGTCTTCTGGTGACTTCAGTGGAGACCTTCATGTTAGTGATGAGATGTAAGAAGAAGCCTGTCAACATGATGCTTGTCTAGTAAAAGATCCCCAATTTTCGATTTAAGAAATGATTATCTTTATTTTCTTTAGTCGTTTCCATAATTTTTCCCAATTTAACTTACCGCACTTTGAAGCGATCTTTCTTATTCAATTAGTGAGGTGTAAGCTTCACTCGAGCGGCTCCTTTTCACAAACCGCTGCTTCGTGGAACTGATCACCGCAATCAACTTCTTCAAGTAAGGGCTCAACCGTTATCCCAAATATCCTGATTAAAATTGTTTCTTAGTCTGTATTTCTCGATATCGAGTGGTTCATGAGCCTTGTGCAGGGAGAGCATCATTTAAAAAAATACAATGTGCGATTGGATGTTAGTATTTTACGATTAGCGCATGGCCGAGTGGTTAGAACGTTTGCATACTGACCACGTGACCATAAGACCTTGGTTCGAACATCACGATCGTCGATATGTCAGGAAGTTTCCTTCCTGACATTATCGGACTGGAGGGGGCGACCCAGCGTGTGGCACGTTTGGAATGTGCCTGAAAACCATACCACGGGTTTTCCCAAGGCTTCTGAGTGAAATGGAGTAGACGGCACTTGTTGGCAGCCGACGGTGGCTGTGCTAGCACAAAGTCATCGTGACCGAGGGTTTGACTGTGCTGGCCTTCTTCAGATTGTCGATCCCGCCAGATAACAAGCTCTCTCCCAGAAAATGTAACTAAGTTCTGCTAAGCATAGTTGCAGTATAAACCACGGGTTGGCTCTGTGGGTGTTGAACAAACACAAAATGAGCCTGAGCAATCTGCAATAGGGATTGGCTAGACGCCCTAATAGACGCGTATGCTCGAATTCGAATGACCAGTTATTATATATATATATATATATATATATATATATATATATATATATATATATATATATATATATATATATAAGGAGACGATCCCAGCGTGCGGTACGTTTGGAAAGTGCCTGAAAACCATACCACGGGTTGACCCAAGCCTTGTGAATGTGAAATTGGGTAGACGGTATCCTTAGGGGTGTCGATAGCTGTGCAGGCACGAAGTCACAAGTCATCGTTACTCTCCGTGTTGAAATTTTTGATCACGCTAGATAACTCGCTCTTTCCCAGAAACTGTAAATAAGGTCTGCTTAGTATAGTTGCATTATAATCTACAGATGGGATCTGTGGGCTTTGGATAAAGACAAATGCGCCTGAGCAATCGTTTGCAACAAGAATAGGCTAGCCACCATAGTAGACGGTACCCTCGAATACGAGTGCTTATATATACACTTGTCTACGGAGTGTTGTGACGACAGAGTGATTATATACACCGATAAATTAACAAAACAATCCTTCTGCTTACAGAGTGCTGCTTGTGAAACCGATTCTCCATAGGATTATTCCGTGATCACTACAATCTTAACCTGTTCAACTCCATAGACGATGATAAACTTTGCTTTTTACTCTGTATTCGAGTTATTTTGGGCCTTGTATAAATTGAGTATCAATGAAAAAATATGATTGGGAAGGTAATTAAGGATAGGAGATTAACTACCGACAGAGAAAATAATGGCTTCTTACACCCTGGAGACAAGTTAAGATTTACAAAATTCTTGAACATGAATTTGATGAGCCAAAAGGTATGCCTTGTGGTAATTCGTGATTGACACACACAACTGTTAAGCACGTGGAATAACATCAGTTTTGAATCAAGTTATGGATTTAAATATGAATACGATCAGTCTCTTTACTTATTCGCAGATCCAATTTTGTCTATTGTTGTATAAATCAAGTCTTTAATAAACGATGTGTCATTGCTATGTTCGACTCCAGTTGTAAGATTCCGATAACTATGTGTTATAGATTATGCAAAAGCGTTTAAGGCCCAGCACAAAAAAATATATGAAACTACTAGGGAAGCTTGATTTATTTGGAAAATATGTTGGCATAATCCAGAATTTATACTGGAAACAAACCACAAGCATACGGCTATAAAGTGAAATTAATAACTATACAAGAAATAAAAACGGGTTTAAGAAAACTATGAGTCTTCTGACCGGATTTATCTACCTTTACAGCGAGGCGAACTTGAAAGAATTAGAAATCATACCAGAAATACTTATTGATGTATATTTTCTTAACGGCAAACGTCCTGGGTAAGACGATAAACTACATCCGCGTCCTGAGTAAGACGATAAACTATGTCCAACAGCAAGGCCTCTGATCAGGAGGTTTTGAGGAGCATGGTACCACCTCTTAATTGCTGGTGTTCCCAGATCCACCCTGACCCTGGGTGGTAGCACCTGTTAGGGTCCCGGCTATGGGCGAATTGTTAACACTCATATTTCATTCGCATCCTTGTTGTTACGATAAACTACATCCGCGTCCAGGGTATGACGATAAACTACATCCGCGTCCTGGATATGACAATAAACTAAATCAGCGTCCTGAGTAAGACGATAAATGTTGTGGTACGATCCATCTAATTTACATAGTGGAGTACCGACCATATAAATATGGGTTGGTACCGGGAAGACGAGGGAAGAAGTAAGAAGAGATCCAATCCAGAGACTCTACCCGACTGCGATTCAGTCAACCCATTCTATAGGAACAGTCTTCCCAAGAATATACCAAAACTAACTGTAAATATTGTGTACCTTTTCCTTGTTTCAATACATTTTGTTTACGTACATTTTGTGTTGTATTATTATTATTCCATGCTTATCCAAGCTTCAACAATAAACTACGTCCAGCAGCAAGGTCTCTGATAAAAAAAAATAATATTACCAACTATACGTTTTTGTAAAAGAATACGTTTTTGAAAAAAATAATATTACCAGCTATACATTGAAAAAAAAAAAATTAACAGAAATGGATTTTTTGACAAAATGAAAATATATACCAGGAAAAAAAAAGTTGTCGGCGTTAAATGCCGTAAAACAAAACAAACAAACAAACAAACTTAACGACAAAATATGTAGACGTTTATAAAAGACGTAGAGAAGAAACTGCAGGAACTCTAAAAGAAGGACTTAAAGGAAAGGAAGAAGAAAGAACTAATCACAATATATAAATAGGCAGAATTTATGGTTTTCTTAAATGGAATGTCCCATGATTTGAATTAAAAATTTCAGACACCAAAATCAACAACTACGAAAATGTAAATATCAAAGAAGTTTTTTTAACAGAGAACGGAAATTGTGACACCGAAATCCGAAGTCGCATTGGAATACCGAAAGAGCAAAGTATTCCGAAGCAGAAAAAAATATTATTAGAAATAAAGAGAAGAGTGCTGAAATAGTATATTACTCCTGTCACATGACAATAAATATTGGACAATCTCAGCGGAGATGCAGAAAACATTTAAAGAAGCACTAATGTCGTTCTACGGATGGATGCTGAGAATACTATGGACTGCACATGTGAATAACGAAAAAGTCCAAATAGAAAAATTGAAACAAAAGTATGATTTTAATTAAAATCCAAAAGAGGTAATTGAAATTTCTGAAATGCTTAATGTGTAAAGCGGTCCTTGCAGAATATGCGCACTCACAGGAAGGCAAGAGAGACTTTAGAAAAATATGTGTAGTCTATCTAAAAAGCCTGTTTAAATGTATAGCAGAACAGGAACTGGAGGACATGTTAAGAAGACAAAGCTTACTATGAACTACAAAAAATAGGAAGTAGACGAACGAATAATGAAATAAGCTTTCTTTTTATTTACATGTTATTCTCGGCATTTATTGTTTTAACAATAGAAAATAATCTCGTATATAAAAGATTTAGGAAAATATGTTTAAAATCTTTTTTTCAGCTGAAATAACAATTCCAAATGTAATAAATGTTTCCAGTACTGATGGGAGTTTATTTCCAAATATTTTGTTTTAGGTCGTATTTAATATTAACTGTTTGATTATATCATATAAAAAGATAAAAGAACTATTCTTTTCTGCTGTTGTTGTTTGAATCTTTCAAGTTATTGTACAATTAAACTATAGTAAAACAGAAGAAAGTATCACATTTGTGTTTCTCTTGGTGTCCATGTGGTGCAATCTTTACAGATTCAGGACGAGAAATTAGCGAATCGTGTTCGAATTTCAGTTTTGATAATTACATTCATTTCGCACTAAAACCTTTGGAAAATGTATCAATCCAGCTTTGATACCCGAATCTATGGGTTAAAAATCAGGGAAGACTGAAGAGTTCAAAAGCGTATGTAGTCCTGGCGTGTCACATATCTGAGCTATAACTAAGTTTAGCTCGGCATAGATGCACTTCAAATTACACTTTGCATTTGTGGATACGGCTGGCCAGTTGTATCCGAGGATGCACGTCTAATGGGGTGGCCAGACAATAACTTTCATACGCCTGCTCAGGCACATTTGCGTTCGCTCAAAAATGTATTGCTTGTGTTTGCTCAACAATCGATCGTTTATACTGTAGCTATGCTGTGCAGACCTTAAATAGTTTTTGAGAGCGCGCGTTATCTAGCCTAATCACCAGCTTGAAAAAGGCCAGAAAGTTCAAACTCTCGCTCACGAAGACGTTCATCGATTGTGTTCAAAGAGTTCTGGCTACCAAAGATAAAGATTTCTGGGACTTTCCAAAGGTTCCACATGCCTGGATCCCTTTCCATAATCTTCAAGAAGTCACCTTCCCGAAAATTCGGCCATGGTGAGATTAGAACGCGGGATTCATGGTCAGAAAGCGAATGTTCTCATCATTCGTCCACGCGACCACTGAGTAGAAGGCTATATTCCGAAAGGACCCACCATTTGAAGAATGATTCATCTTAATTTGTTTCTCCCTCCACGATATTTCAATTCATTTCAAATGCCAACACGCTTCTAATCTGTGAAAGTGAAGGCTACAGATATTCTGCTAAAAGATGGCGATTATGAAAAAGTCGGTGGAATTGCAAATTAGAACGAAATGACACCCGCCCCTTTTTCAAATCTCATTTAGTCGAGTGACGTTTCGAGTCTAGTTGGCCAGCATTTCCTAACAAAGAATCAGACGGAAAATTACTGGACGCGGTGATCACAGACTTATTTTCATTGGTTTTCATCCGGTTATAGAAAAGTTAATATTCATGTATCAAGTGGATTCCGCTGATTTACACTTATTTTTATTTTTAAAAAAACAAAAAACAAAAAAAATAAATCGTGTTGTGACTGTCAATTTGTGAACTGAACGTATTTTATCGCTGGAAAAAAAATGTCGCGTCATAAAACCAAACAAATTCTTAATTTTCAGCAACGGTCAAACCTACAGCAAAACTTTTCAAATAAATACAATTTTGTTACCACTGTGTTCCATACTCGTCGCCGTAGGGCATTTGAAATACGTAATTTTTCACACAATCGTCTCCACTCAAACCATTTAGACTCCTTGCGGCGTGTCATATATTATCAAAAATAGACGCGAATGTCTGCAAATTTGGTTAATCCTGAGCTCCAGTCAGTCAGTAAGAATTAAGTTCGCGTGACTCGACTTTGAAGTACGATTTTTTTCCCCGCAGTGTCATTATTTTTAATCCTAGATTAAGCTAGGCCTATCGAAAGCGGAATTATCTTAAATCATGTAACAAAATTGTGTTCAACGACTGAAAGAATACGCGAGACAAGGATACTTTGAAGAGTGACGTATGAAAACATTGATAGGGAAATTGCAATTCGGAATACGACTTACTTTTGAGACAACACTATGAAAAAGTTGCTCATTTCAGAGCTGATATTTTTTCTTAAACCGTGAAAGATTATGGAAGACCGACCTTGAAATGAAAAGAATATCACATACATTTCTTTCCACAGCAACTTAAAATGAGAAATAGTGAAAATCGTCGCAAGTTCTTGACTTAGGTATAATCTTAATTCGAGAAGAAAGACGAAAAATTCTCAGTTCATGTCGAAATTTTGTTCAAACTACGAAAAAAAAGGAAGAAAAATGGTAACGTTCTCAGTATTTTGAGCAACTTTCCCACAGGAAATATATTTTTGGTTAAAGACCAATTTTGACACTTGAAATTCAGACACAAGCAACTGATGTGTAATAAGAAGAATATTAAACGAAACGAGTTCATTCTGAAAAACGAACTTTGTCAGCGTGATGGATATTTATTTTAAAATAGTGATTTTTTTATATTTTTTCACAACTGAAATACGTTTTGTTTTTTGTTTATTTTTTATTTTTATTTTTTTTGTTAAATTCTACTGATAAAAACCATCACAAATCAACAAAGAAAAACCCACCGGCTAAGATTGAACATAAAGGGTTAACAGATTCACAATCTAAATTATTCGAAAAACAATTTTAGAACATAAATAAATAAAAAACAGTCGTTTTGGGGAAATATGACGTTTGAAATTGCTAAATATTTATTTGGGAGGAAAAGGTCAATTTTAACTAAATATTTAATATAAAAGTATTATGTTCAACTTCCAGTGATTTATTATGAACTTCACACACTTAGGTTTGAGGAAGTTCCGAACTCGGGGTTGAAACGTCACAAAATCGGAACCTCTTATAATTTCTTTAAACAAATTATCTTTCTTAATTTATTTTTTCCAGATTTCAGCCCATTAATTAGGAGTCACGTTTATACCGTGCTCTTTACTCTGACACCGGCCATTACTGCTTTGAACTCTGCCGTTTACTATTCGACCCTTATCAGTGGTCATCATCTTGCGGCCTCAGCCGAGATTGAACTCACCAATACTTTGATTGGTGTAGTTCATAATCTTGTCAAATAACTGAATTCTTGATGCTTCGCTAGGGCTATCAAGGGTGTTTTTATCGTGACACCAACACTAAATGGATTGCCAACCAAGGCTCAGAGAGACTCCATTCACCCTCCTCTAAGAGCAGGTTTGAATTCAGAGTTTTCCTTCTCCTAGACCAGTTGCCATCCAAGGCTATAGAACCCAGTCTGTCCTGCTATTTACCCATAGCTGGAGGGAGAAGAAAGAAGATTCACACCTTTCCCAAGGGTGTTAGCACGTAAGTGAATGTAATGGATTCGACTGGAATTCGAACTCGGCTTTCCGATTCTTCAAACCACGCCGCTATCCATTACTCCAACGTGCCTCCCTCATCAGTTTGTACCTTACCCCAAAGACTAAATAAACTAGGTAGGGGGGGAATACACACTATCCTTTCTTCACAATCAGGAGACCCGTAACCCATTAGGGTCGTAAGGGCACCACATGTACAGCAACTGCAGTAGCAGTGGTACTTCCTGGCTGGTTTTGAATTCAGAGTTTTCCTTCTCCTGCATCGGTTGACACCCAAGACCACTTAATCTTCCTACCTTTCTAAAAGCTGGGGAGTGAGATGGGGAGATGGGTTCATAACTTTCGAAAGGTTATCCTCACAAAAGTAAATTTAATTAACTCGACTGCATTTCAAAATCGGCCCTTCGATTTACCATTACACCATCGTGCTTCCCGTTGTAGAAAAGTTTTAAATAAGAGATTCATATTAATTTCCTAAACTGGTTGTCAGAGAGACTTTAGCTGCGAAACGAGGGTAATTCGACATGGTGTGATAATTAGCAAGCTATTCTCTCTACATCAATCACGACTGAAAAGTAGGTTCGAACCTCACTGGATGCCCCCATACTTTCGTCTTTGTGCCACATCAAAGCTACGCTTAGAAAATTATCGTAGCTTAGAAATGAGTAGAGATATTTTTGTACCGTTCTGTGAGGTATTAGTGCAGATGTGGAGATAACAGTTTCGCTTAGAACGAACCACGCGACTAGAAAGTAATTTTTCAAATCGGCATTAAGGTAAACAAGTGAATGTAATATTGCTGATAAAAAAAGCAACAAATATTCAAATGAATAAATTATTTATCTTGAGTTCTTTCTTTCCTGGCCGTCTCGCCGTTTTTTGCTTCGTCAAAAACTCCCGATTTAGATATATCGCTAATCGTAATTTATTGTTACTGCAAAAAGAAACATCATTTCAGGAAACATTTAATTCCATTCCAAATGCTATTTTGAAATAGAATTGATTGATCAGACAAGAATGGAAGCATTATCACTTAAAAAAAACCGGGAATATCACTAGTACGCAGGTTGTTACAGGAAGTGAAAGTAAAAGTGAAAGTGAAAGAGAAAACTGATAATATGAATGATGGAGGAAAGTACAAAAGATGAACGGGATTCAAAAATGATAGAAGATGACGTTGCATTTAGGTTTTTGAAGATTGTAGTTATCAGGGAAGCAAAGAAACGGAAGGGATGTAAGTGTGAGAAAAGAATATGATGGAATAAAAGTGGCGATTGAATTTAGCTATTTCAACAGACAAAAGATAGGAACTTGATGCCAATCTACTAGCACGTTTAAATTCATATAGCCCAGACACCAGGTAAAAAAAAAAAAAGATTGTCAGGGCAGTTGCCATGGAAATATTTATAGAAACGACGTTATATGGCTGAGAAAGTGACTGAAGTTGAGATGCCAATTCAGGATCGATTACATTCAGATCCATGTTTGGAATTTGTCATGAACTTCGAGATGAACCTCAGGGACAGCAGACCAGATATGGCAGCATTATTCAGTGCACGGACGAATGTTATGTTTGTAAATGTTCATAATGAAATCTGACGAGAGATATTTTCTGTGACGACAAATTAACACAACTTTCCTTGCATCTATTGATTCGATCTAGCCGTTCCAATTCTAGCTGAAATCCTGAAGCCAAAAAGGCGCAGTGTGTTGCTCTCCAGGAGTCAAGTGTCACCCATGCTGATGGCAGGGAATAAAGTTTAGCGTGAAATGAGAGCAGTTTTGTTTTAGAGGCGTTAAAATTTACAAGCCATTTCATGTCCCAGTTAACCATCAATCTGATGTCCTCTCAAGGGCCGCAACCAGGTTGGCTTTTTCAGCTCTGATGAATTTGCTATTGAAACAATAGTAAATGGTGGCACCATCTGCATAAATATCTACTTGGGAACAGGTGGCATCAAGAAGATCATTGATGAAGTTCCTTTCTTTTAATATCTAGATTCGGTTAATTATTTTTTTCTAATTTTCTTCTCATCTATATAAATGTCATTGTAATGTATATGTAAATTAATTAAGATGCCTATAAAGTTTTAGCTTACCTTGTTCCTCCGACCGTCGCACAGTAAAATACCATAATACGACTCTGCTTAGTTAGTAGCCTGGAACCAGTTGGCATTGCTTTTTCGTAGTTCTTCATTAACGTTAGTGTGCCACGTCTTTTTTAGGGCGACCTCCTAGTCAATTTAGCCTTAAAGTATAGAGTTTCGAGCACCTTTTGCTGGCCAATTTACCAAATTTATCGTTTCAAAATAATGTGACAACATTTAGTTTTTGATAATGACTGATAAACTCACTAGTACAGGAACAAAAAAAAATCCCTGAAAGGGCTGAGTTTGTCCCCAGTTTTCGTCCCTACAAAACTAATTCCAAAAATAAAAGAAAAATACATTGAACAGAAATTCGAGCAATTGAAACTTGTTCAGTCAAACACCCGCACAAACATACACGCTCGTGCATACTCACACACACACAGACGCACACAATTCTGTACCTGAGTCGTACTACCGTTGAGGAAATATATATATATATATATATATATATATATATATATATATATATATATATATATATATATATACTATTAAATATAATTTACAGATGTATTATTTTAAATCGAACACTGTTTATTAATACTACCACTCAATCCACGATATTTCATTTATATATATATATATATATATATATATATATATATATATATATATATATATATATATATATATATATATATATATATATATATATATATATATATATGTATGTATGTATGTATGTATGTGTGTGTGTGTGTGTGAGTGTATGGTCCCTGATAGTTTTGTTCTATGAAGGGCCAATTCACTCTCTGTGGAAGCACAGATTCCGATGTATGGGTCATGTTGCCTGTATGGCGTATGACAGAATTCCAAAACTGTGTATGAATAATTGAAACTGGAAAAAACCTCAGCAGTCCTGATACCTTTTAGTCAGACCCCGTGTATATATATATATATATATATATATATATATATATATATATATATATATATATATATATGTGTGTGTGTGTGTGTGTGTGTGTGTACTAAATTCCTCACAAACGTGGTGTTTGGCAAGGCCTGAAATTCAGGTTTCTGAATAACCTTTCTTAGTATAGAATCTCTGGACGTCTCTATAGAAAAACATCCTTATTATCATGTAGATGCTTGAAGCTTACTGTCGATATCCTCCATATTGAAGCCTATGCAACTAATTAAAAACGACCTAGATGGCCCTTACCTCGTTCCTACTATCTTTTTGCTTTATATCAACGGTATGCCTCAGAAAATCCGTAGATCTTTAGTATATATCTACGCAGATGATAACACAGTCTCTGGCTGCTTATTCAAAAGCTGGATGACCTTAACCTGGCAAATTGTCTGGTAACTTTTTATGGGCCAAAAACATATTTTTCCCCATTAGCGAGCTTACCCTAAATTCTAACCGGTCATGATGAATACGTAGTAATCTCGTGAGCGTATTGAATCGTGAGTGCGATTGAACTGGAAGAACGGTCGACTCCGCATGTCGATTCCAGAAAGTAACTGACCACCACCTGGCGGGCTCTATCTTCTCATTAATCAGTCAGACCAAAAAGGGAGTATTGATGTCATATCTGGGCTAGTGCTTGCTAATCATCCCTTCTCGACATTTAAATGTGTATACGCGAGTTTTGAATTGATGAAGGCATTCTACATCCTAGAAGCCTTTCTTCCACAGACATAATTTCACAAAGCTCCCGCTAATCGATCACTCCTTCTACGGAAAATATCCCGACGGCCTCCATTTTCCTAGTTCCACGAGTTCATACGTTCACTCCAACATTCATACAAAGTATAGTAAACTTCTACAGTTTGTGACCACCTGCGTCTTGTATTATGTGAATATGTAGTAATGTATACATATATACATATTTAATAATGTATACATATATGTGTAAAATCTTTATACACATATGATCGACACGGAAACACAAAAACATACCTACAATATATGAATATTTTATTTTCAACCCATTCTGAAAAAACTGGATAAGGATTTACGCTAAATTCATTTAAGGAAATAACTATATGTTTATAACTGTTTTGCTTTCGAGCCATGCTGAAAATAAGGATAAGGCTTTACATTAAATTCAAGGGAGAAAAGCTGGGAACATGTATAAATAAATTTCGATAAAAACAAGAAAAAATGTCGCACAATTTTGTTCTTTCTTTCATCTCGAGAAACGTCAGCTTAGTTGAAAAATATCAAAAATTTATTACACAAATACATACGTGTTTCGTTTTTGATGTGTGGAAGCCTAACAAGAGCGAAAAATGTAATTTCGTTTCAATGAAACGGTTTTGCAAAAGTCTTATTCTTCAATATTTATGTGTGTGTGTGTGTGCGTGCGCGTGTTTGTGTGTATGCGTGTATGTGTGTCTGTAATCCGTTATCGCCACATAGCAAACTTCTCCGTCAACATAACAGAATATCATCTTTGATAGTGAATATCTTTGTTTAAATATCCATATAATCACTTTGAAGTTGACTCATGTGAGCCGAAAGCTTGGATTAAGGAACAGCTTAATAAAAAAAAATATCCAAATCTTGGACAATTTTTTTCTTTATTTTCTCCCGAAATTAAAGCAACTATACGAAGTTTAGAACGGCTCATAGTAAAACATAATAGACATTCTTTGTCTGTTATATTTAATAATATATTTTTGAACATATATATATATATATATATATATATATGTGTGTGTGTGTGTGTGTGTGTGTGTGTGTGTGTGTGTGAGTGTGTGTGTGTGATATATTTCCTAGACACCACGTTCGACTTGGCTAGGGGAGGTGTTCATGCCTTATAGTAAGCAACTTCATAATCATGTATATATTAATAAGGAATCCAACTATCTTCTGTGTATACTCAATAATCTCCACAAATTCTGTACAATAAAGACGCTCTACAATCTCCAGCAATAAACACAGCTTCGACACATACAAAACCAAATATGTAGATGCACTATATAAAAGCAAACACAACGTCGACATAAGGGACATCCCCAAAACCACAGCCATAACTATAATAAATCTAAGATTAGAAAGCGCAGCATTCATTGGTTCAATCAACGCTTTAGGGACTAATGTAGGTAGAACATTTTTCTGGTTAGTACACAAGCATTTCAGTCCCTTACAGCGGCACTCTTCAACAAGAACAACGTTAAAGTTATCTGCAGCTGCACCAAATATCGTGAACGATATTTCGCTCCGCGTAATAATGTAATCCTTAACACATACTTAAACAACACTAGTAGAAATTGTAGCCCCGATAAGCACACATGCAACTGTCGCCACCCTGATCTCTGCTCCATGATCGACAAATGCATGTGTAAATGAATTATATATAAGGCAAGCGTCACGCACAATTACCTGCCCAATTTTTATTTCGGATCCACCGCTATCAATTGGAAAAAAGCGTTTTTACCATCACAAGATGACACTCAACAATAAAAAATATATATAGAAACGTAACTTCTCTCTCAAAGTTCTACTGGATTATTAAAACAAATGACTACACACCTAATGAAAAATGGGGATTCAAAGCAAAAGCGATTTTTTTCCTGTAAGGGAATAAGACGATGTGATTTATGTTTATTAGAGAAAAGATTTATCCTCAAAAACATTAACACGCCATACTTAATAAACGGACTGAGCTAATATCGTGTAGACATAAAAAATCGTATATCTTAAAATATTGGAAATCTGACTAATTCCAGTCCCACCATACTTTTAACTTATTAGGATATAGGTGCCAGACCCCACCACAAACTTTTCACGACTCTATAACAAATCTACAACGACACTAGCATTCACTTTTTCTCGTTATGGCCACCCTCATTTCAACACGTTTTTTTCTATTTTATTTCAGTCATTTTTTACCTCCCTTACGCAAATGCCATGTTTTTAATTTTCAATTTTTAATTTGTAATCACTTTTCCCCTCACATTTCGCAGTTTTATATATATATATATATATATATCACATCAGCATCGCATTTAACACACTTCTCTGTAACTTTACTTTTTGCGCCACGTAGCAGTGTAACTCCCATGAGGCATTTGTTTTATTTCCAAAAACATAGATCCTGTGCCCGACGAGCTGGGAACACCGCCTCCCAGAAAAACTATAGTTGCATGCCAAAAACGTAGGTACACGTATATATGCTAATTAATATTGGTCTGTATAAGCGCATCGAGGACTATCACGTATACACCTCATGTATAAATTTGACGATTATTTGTTTGCTTGCCCGTGTATGCACACCAGCACAACGTCACGCTCGCTTATATCTGGCCGTTTCATCTATCTACCCTACAACTATATATATATATATATATATATATATATATATATATATATATATAGAGAGAGAGAGAGAGAGAGAGAGAGGTATGTTTGGAGGTACAAAATTTAATCAATTCCATGAAAAGACAAAAAATAGTTTTATTAATACCACTCATGATAATAAAAAAGAAAAAGGAAAAACGTGCTGGCTAACCGGTTTCGTACCTCGCTCCAGAGAGCTAAATCGAGGTAAATAGATTAAATTATATATATATAAAAAGAACAATGGATGAACATTATTGGTGGGAGAATTTATATATATATATATATATATATATATATATATATATATATATATATATATAGTAAAATTATATAACTACTATGTTGACATCAGAACAGCATTGACTAAGCCAACTGATTTCCTTTTCTCGTCAATTTGAAATCATTCTCCATGATCTGACTGCATTGAATATCTCTATCTGATAGAAGAACCATATATGCCCAGAATCTCATACATATCCGGTGAATAGCCCAAACCATTTCAAACCACATCGAGATTACCAGGAAGAGAAAATGTGATCTCTTCCTCTACTATGCATAGCGCATATACAAGCAGAGACATGAAAAGATCAGCACTGATAATTTAAACATTCCATACGACGTACGAAATGAGTCTAACTTCATAAAAAGCAACGTGCTTGCTTTCCTTCTCTCGGTCAGTGTTTTGATGATGATGTGTGTTATCCCGATAACGTAGGAATTAATTGCTGGAATGGCAATGATCTTCAACACAAAGTCAACATTCTCTCGCATCTATTCCAAAATATACAACGAAATACAAACTGTTCTAAAAGGGAAACTACAATTTGGAACTGGAATGAAAGCAGTCATAACATGTACTATGAATCCATTATAAAAAAAATAGAATGGGAAATTGATGAATGCTAAAATGTTCAAATAACACGATGTATAGCACAGTAATAACAAATTCAGTATACCAGATAGGGGAAAATAAACGTAGAATAGGTTGCACTATAGTTTCATTTTTTTTAAAATTTTTTTCAAAAATGCAAGATACTATAAAATTGAAATATTAAGATGAGAATTCATGTCATGCGCTAGAATAGTCTCGAACGTTTCATATAGATGTCGAATATCGTTACAAAACAGTTCAGAAATATCTACATTGTTTGTTATATACAGTTCTGATATGTCCCGGAAAAGGATATATTTTATCGAAGTAGCAAAGTCGTTTTAGACTACTTTAACCGGGTAGGACAATCTAGCAGGTAACCGTAATGGGCTGGTCCTCGTCGTAGTGGTAGGCAATAGGCGTAGACAATAGGCGAAGACTATAGGCGTAGCTCATTGGCGTTCCTGTACCTCCACATCAGTCTGTATTTATGGCTGACACCAGTCAATCATATTACTGTGTGGGGAAACCCAGGTGTATGCATGTTCATTACATCAAGTTCTTAGTTAAAACTGGGTTCGAGCGAATGAAGCTTGTAAATATTAGCGAATAAATTGTGAATTGGCGCTACACAATCACAAACAAAGAAGCCCACAAAATAAGAGAAATCATAACACTTGAGGGCTTTCAGCAGCAGCAACAATTATAATGGACAACACATACTTTTCATATAATTAACTACATACATATGCACAATAAATAAATATGCATAGAAAGCAGAAAAATTGACTTAACAGAAATAAATCCTATTTATCCATTTTAATGAGTGAAAAAATTATTCGTACGATTGGATTTGAATTTTCAAACAACGCCACAGATTCCCGATTGTGTTTAAATCTAAAGAATGAATTGGCCATTTCAGGATATTTACATTATTTTCAGCTAGCCATTTTTCGTAGATTTTGCAGTGTACTTGAATTATTATCCTTTTGGAAGATCAAATGAAGTTTTTCAACCTAAATCCTTAAATTTGGTTTCAAAATATTCTGATATACTGCTGAATTCATTCTACTATCTTTTACCGACGTGTTGCCAGTACCTTTTGCAGAAAAGTACATCCCCAAACCAAAATGCTACCACCGCCAAATTTTACTGTTTAACTGTTCTTTTGTTTGAAGGCATCGCCATCTTTCCCCGATACATGATTTCTAAAACTACGTCCAAGCAACTAAATTTTGATTTTCTCTGTTCATTCCAGTACGATGTATCCTTATCCATATGTTCACGAAGGCATTTCAACCTGGCATCTCTGTGGAGTTTTCCGAGGGGAGCCTGATTTTAGATTATTCTGATGGATTCCATCGCTTATTTCCGTTTAGTGACATAGATTCCTAACGAAATCAAATCATCCTACAACTCTTGACGGGTAACTATTGGATTTTGTTTAATTTAGCATTAATTTCCTCGAAGATTTTCAAGAAAACTTTCTCTTCTTCTTTGGTTTTCATAGTTTTGATTTTTTTTATAACTTTCAATGAATAAATTAATGGTAATAAATGGAATATCCAGATTGTCTGAGATTTTCCAGTAACTATTATCATCTTTCCAGAGCTTAACAATCAGTTCTTTTTTCAAAATTGTCACTTCTTTACTCTTACATTCTTGCATGAATATGAATTAAAGTATGTTTCCTTGTATTTTTAGGTTAAGAATTACGACTGATAGCATTAAGTGAACATTCTAGAATATCCTATTTGAATAATCTAGAGTATTAAAACAATTTAAAAGTTTTATAATCTGAAATTTGTATTGTAGGAATACTTTTCACTCACTGAAATGGATAAATGCGATTAAATAAAATTAAAATTTGTATGAGTACGAATATTTGTTTACCCCCACTGTATGTATGTATGCATATAAATATATATATATATATATATATATATATATATATATATATATATATATATATATATATATATATATATATATGTGTGTGTGTGTGTGTGTATTTTTGTGTGTTTGTATGTATGTATGTATGTATACATGTATATGTCTGTATGTGCCCTTGTTCAAGTGTATGTCTGTGTGTGTACGACTATATTGGTAACACTTTCATAAATATCTTAGACGAAGAAGCACCGAAAGCGCCATAATCTTCGACGCACCATATCTGCTGAATTTAAGAACCCCGCTTAGGTACACACACACACACACACACACACACACACACACACACACACACACACACAGAATAATAATAACAATAATAATAATAATAATAGTACAAAAAATAAGCCTACGTTTTGACATGCAAGTCGCTGCAGATCTTTGAAGATCTTCAAAAATCTGTCATAATGCAAGGATCTTGAAGTGGAAATCTCAAAAAATGGCACATGAGGACATCAATAATTTCAGTTGTAGCTGGAACCCTCGGATTGTAAATGTTGCGAAAGACTCATTGAAGGGATACCTGGTAGGCCCTGCCTTACGGAAATATAAAAAATATTACTGACAAATATAGCTAATACATTACGACCGGCTATATGGATGTTATATTTTTCCAAAAACAATTTCTGGAAAAAAAAACTCATGAATCCATTCCTGATATTAGGTCTCTGGTTGAGACCCGGAACGAAATGTATATACAGCAAAAATCAAAGATAATAATAATAATAATATTAATAATAATAATAATAATAATAATTATTATTATTATTTTATTATTATTATTATTGTGAAATGTCAAAATAAGAAGGGTACGTATAAAGTTTCACAGATACATCAGGCTCAGCGAACTCAGTTGAATTCGTTAGTAACTAAAATATTATAAACTTATCTTAATATATATATATATATATATATATATATATATATATATATATATATATATATATATATATATATATATATCGAAGACAAAATATATATTGAAGAAATATGCGGCTTCTCGGTCTTAAGGTGTGACCTGAGATGGAATAAATTTATGCCTCGTATAGTTTTATATATCGATCCTCCAGAAATATGCCATATATGGTCTGGCGCCCCTTCTGTTTTGCCTCAGGGTTCTTTTAGGCTCCAGAGGCGGATGCTTATGTTTATATGGTTGGCCCTACCCTGGCGTCTCGTCTACAGTCACTTTCTCACAGACGCACCGTCGCCTCCCTCTGTCTGTTATACTTTCATGGAAATTGCTCCGAGGAACTGCATTCGCTGGTTCCCAAAATGAGTTCAAAGAGACGGGGCTGGCATCACTCTCACCCCTTCACTGTCGAAACTCATAAATGTAGCCGTCTCTACTACTCTAATAGCTTCATGTCTCGCACCTCTCGCCTGTGGAACTCTCTTCCTTTCTCCTGTTTCCCTAGAGTTATAATCTCCAGCTATTCAAGTGTAATGTCAATCGACATCTCAGTTGCCTTAATCTATCTACTACCCTCATTCTATCACTCTAGATCTTTCCTATGAAAGTGGCTCCCAGACTGTCGAAGAAATATACTCTTAAGGTGTGCTATATTTTGCTTATATTTATATTTGCTCAATATCAGAGACATAGCGTGTGTAAATATAAAAGTGAACGTAGAAGTTGACAATTTGTTTCACGTAGGCTTGACGATTCTATATATATATATATATATATATATATATATATATATATATATATATATATATATATATAGTATTTAATTTATTTAAAATCTATTTTAATCGTGTTTCAGTTTGCCTCCTAGTTCGCTGTTGACAAGGTTGTCATTGAGTATTTGCTTCTGCGCGCCAACGTTCTCCTCTTAAAAAAGTGTAGCCGAAAGTGTCTCCTAAAAAAGGGTAAAATTTGGGCATAGGTATTTATATATATATATATATATATATATATATATATATATATATATAAGGCAGGGTGTGTGTGCGTGTGTGTGTGAATGCACGGCCGCAATTTTCAACGGATTTGCACCAAAATTTACATGCACATGCTCCAAGTTAGCGGAAAGACCAAGACCGACGTTGCATATCCCAACTCTCATCGATAGTGGAAATAATCGATTTTTTCATGCTTCTACAGCAATTTTTCATGTAGTTTGCGGCCATTTTGTACTGGCCAGAGTGATAGCCTACAGCTGCTTGCCACGAATAGGCAGGAAGGTTATATTGGCCAGCATGAGCACCAAACAACTGACTGACACGAATATTAACTAACATGCTAGCATGCAGAAAAAATAGATAGCTGCATTCATCACAAGTGGGAAAAATTTAAATCTGCATGGCACTTTACTCCAATTGGCTCATTCGCTTGTTTAAACTCAACGTTGATTCTGATTCCGCAGAACTGAGTTGGGTGTGAAAAAAGTATTTTTTGTTAACATTCTTTTTTATTAGGTTTTTCCAGTTACGAGTCCTTTTTTAAAGCTGATCGTTTTGTGTTGATTTTGTTTAGTTCTTTTTTCGTGACAGATTTAATATTTAGTATACAGCTTAGAAAAAATCGCAGTGTGGGATAGGCAAGAAGTAAGGCATGTAGCAACATCAGCACGGCAAAGGGCACTCCTTTAAAGGCGAGGAAGTGCAAAAATGTTTTAAGTCAAGTGATAGCGATTACTGTATGAGTCGTACGAATTTTGAATCAAGCACGGACAGCGCCGGGCCATGCTGCTATATATATATATATATATATATATATATATATATATATATATATATATATATATATACCTACAAAATGAATATTAAAGCTCTCGGTATTTATTGAGCGTTTTGTGACAGAAGCTGTGTATAAATATTTTGGATGGCAAGTTGAATAATGCAGGGCTTATATTAACGTTTAGTCAATAAACTATAATTGCACTTTCAAGAACCTTTCTCTGAGCTAATTTCTCTTTTTATATGTAATCATTTTTAAGGTCGAAACTGTGGTTGAAATTAGTTCTGTGTATAAACTTATGCATAGGATAGTTTTTTTTCTTTATCTAGGAGCTCTTCATTTATTTCTACATGGTTCAGCAATATATAGTTGTAACATTTGTTACAGTTTATTTTTATATGCCTGGTTCATTCATTCATATATATATATATATATATATATATATATATATATATATATATATATATATATATATGCACACACACACACACACGCGCATATATATATATATATATGAAAATTTTTTCAGAGTTAACCTGTAGAAAAAGACAGTATTTATAAATATAAATGACAATAGGAAATAATAGTTAAGTTAAATAAATAGTTGCCGAGGCGTTTCGTCCAATGTGTACTTTCTCAAGGCAAAAAAAGTTTTGTTTAAATAATTACATTTTACTTTTGACTTGAGAAAGTTCACATTGACGAAACGCGTCGGCAATTATTAAAATTTTCCTTTATATATATATATATATATATATATATATATATATATATATATATATATATATATATTTATGTATATATATATATATATATATATATATATATATATATATATGTTACTTGACGAACATTCACGGAAAA
The DNA here is from genome assembly GCA_903632075.3 of Acanthosepion pharaonis. Lineage (NCBI taxonomy): Eukaryota > Metazoa > Mollusca > Cephalopoda > Sepiida > Sepiidae > Acanthosepion > Acanthosepion pharaonis. Next base: position 4,855,938 of record CAHIKZ030003164.1, read on the forward strand.
TCTACGAAACTCTAATGATAATTTACGACCTTGCTATTTCAGTCTATCGCCTGACCTTATGAAATTAATCCTCAATCAATTCAAATGCAAATTTTGGTTAAATAAATCCTATTTATTCTAATGAAGATGTTTTATCAGTGAATAATGTCAAAATAGAAACGATTCTTGCAAAGATATTCCGATTCTAAGAAATAAATTCTATCGGAGGCCGAAATGTATCTCAGTAGGAGACATACAAAGAACGCTTGAAAAATCTTATCTCCGATGGACTCACTTGTATCCATGACTGCATGAAGGCGAAAAATATATCATCCAACAAGTCTCATTTAATGAAGTCAGAGAGAAAAAAAAAAGATTTTCTTACCTCGAACCAGTGGTATTTCTCATTAATCCCGTTGTAATCAATAGTCATATTTGAATAAATAATTAAGATAGTTTCTCGTAACAATCACAATAATTGGAATCACATTCGAAGAGGAAATGTTTCGATAAGATTTGAAAATATATCTGACTTGAAAATATGCCGGCCGTACATATGAGAATATTTAGTTAATTATTCGTGAAATAAACTATTCGCACAGGATGAGTGTTCAGAAAGCAAGATCCGGAACAATAAATACAGCTGAAATGCAAATGGACGAAAAATATGCATTTTGAAAACGTTTTATGAGCTGCGTTTTGTAAACCCACAGGAAAAACAGGGCAAACAGCATGTATGGGAAATATCGCTCTTGTATTGCTTTTAATCTTCGTCCAAACAGACTTACATATAAAATAAAACAAGTAAACGATACTGTGGCGTTTAGTAAGTAGATGCGTAAAAATTCAGATTTAGCTCTGGTGATAGTCATGGTCCTGTAATTCTCTGCATTTATTCTTTCAGTTTATTTCTTTTGTAAACGTAATTGCATATATATGTGGTTCACTTATCAAGGACAGAAGCAATTACATTCGTATTGGTCTTTCCATCAGGTGAGAACATCTCTCCGGAGATTACTTTAGATGATATAATCTAGACTCCTCTAATCTGTATCCTCTATGGAGTAGAAAGCAATAACTCCAATAATAATCGATGCCTTTTTCTCTCAATCCCTCCTCTCAACATATATATATATATATATATATATATATATATATATATATATATATATATATATATATATAAAAAATATATGAAAGGCTCAAACATTAATATTCCATGGTTATAATTTATTACATTGGAATCGTAATCACGACCAATTCATCAAACCTACAAATCAAAAAATCATTTGATGAAGTCTGATGAAATGTATGCTGATTACAATGCCAATCTATTAAATTATAAACATGGACTATTTGTTATTGAGCCTTTTATATAATATTCTTGCTCTGTCTTGTACATAGAGTTCTACATGGATTTTATCGACTTATATATATATATATATATATATATATATATATATATATATATATATATATATATATATGAATAAATAGGGTTGTCTATCGTCCCGTTCAGAGCTTCCAGTCTTTTTTAAAATGTAGAGGTTATTCGTTGCTTCCTGCTTAACATTAGGTGTCAGGTTTCTTCTAAAGTATTTTCCATTCTCATACTCTGCCAGTAACACCTTGCGTCACTCCATATATATATATATATATATATATATATATATATATATATATATATATATATGTAAATGTTAAAGAGACTGTTGCCGATCGGTATTGACCCCGTGTCCATTTTTATATATTAAAACAATTTAGTGGAATTCCGGCAGCACTTGATATGTTTCAGACTACCGTGCAACAGAAACGTAAAAAGATACGTAGGAAAAATATTAAAGAATCCATACGCATAGAAAAAATATTCCCCACATCAAGCATTTTTTACAAGGTATTTAAAAAAAAAACACACTATTAAACAGTAATTTTGCACCATGAACATAATGCAAATAATTAAAAAAACACAGCATGAAAACAATCATGAAACTACCTGAAATAATTAAATACACGTCTAACTGCTCAAAAAAGAATGTCCCTTAAACAGCTATTGCTTGCAGAACAGTGTAACATAGAAAGCCAATGTAAAACCAGATGATAACAAAGAAACGCGCAGAAAGCATCATTTACAAATAGTAAATACGCAAACAGCACAATGCTTTGTAAACATATCTGGGAGAATAAAAACAATAAATAAAACAAATCACACCAAAAATATCATGGAATATCAGGAAAAAACAACCTCACAAGCATCAATCCAAAAACTTTAAACTCTGTCTGGAGGTAAAAATAGCTACGTTATTTAAAAATCAAAAATTGAAAACTAAGAAGAATAATCGAAAATAAATAAATAAAATAAAAAAGTAAGTAAAATAAATTAATCCAAACACATAAATAAATAACCTAAATTAATAATAAACAAATTGACAAACTCCGTACGAACAGATAATCAAGAACACACATTAATACCAAACAAAAATAAATAAAAAAAATGTTTACTACCAACACTTTAAATAGCCAAAAAAAAGTGCATTCGAATAGCCCCCAGAATAATTCGAAACCAAATCAAATAATCAAATAGTCAAAATAACCGTTAGAATAGTACAATAGACTACCCACAACGCAGTAGAATGCACACAATGCAAGGCAACATATGGCCGCTGAACTGCGATCAGGATTAGTTTGGAGTATAGCAGACTGATACAGCGCTAGCGTCGCATTGCCGAATGGGCGTACGGCGACTACAAATGATAGCATATATGATCTTATTTTCAGGGTCATTTCAACAACTGAGGTGACTGAAGAGCCAGGGTGCGTGGGTCCAAAAGCAAAGGCAGAAATCTGCGATGTGTTGAAGCTTGACACGCCTGCGACTATCAAGAGACTCCCCTATGATGTGTATTTGATGTCACTGGTCTTTAACCAATAGATGAAGAACGGGAGTATCCCTGAGAGCTTCACGAGAAATGTGATCAAGTTACTTCGCAAGAATAAACACGGGGAAGATGGGATTAATAATTTCCGGCACTTAACTAGGTTGGATACAGAGTTAAAGTTTTGTCCAAGGACTTAGACAACTGTTTGCATGTTATTCTACCTAGTCTGATTGGCACCGAGCAGATTTTCACCGTGAAGGGTCGGACAATTCAGAACAACTTTCATATGGTTCTATTAATCGTAGTCGACAGTGAAGTCGGGCTGATCAATTTAGATCAGTTCAAGGAACTCTGATAAGGTTGACAATCGATTTCTCGGGACGGCTTCGGTTGGTATTTCGATCGTGGATCTATCTCTTATATCGATCACCCGGTACGGTGGTGAAAGTGAATAAAGTAAGGTTGAAACATTTCATGTTGTCCAGATCAATTTGTCAGGGTTGTCCGCTTTTGCCGATGCTATACAGTCTTCCGTTGGAGACTTTCCTTCGAAAGCTAAAGGCGAATCCGGTCCTACATGGAATTACTTTCCCTAGTGCGACCACCCCGGTCAGGTATTCCGCCTATGCCGACGACGTGACCACGAAAAGCAACAACGAGATTGACCAAGCTGTTAAGGAAATCGACAGATATGAGAGGGTAACAGGAGCCAAGATAAACCGCGGCAAATCTGTGGGATTGCGGTAGAGAGCGTAGAAGATGTCTCACTTCCCGGGCCGTTCGCTTGGACGGACGGGTCTCTCAAGTTCCTTGGCGTCTGGTTAGGCCCCATCCTTCAGCTGGAAATTGGTTGGTTGCAACTACGGGAAAAAGCTAAGACTGGAGTTCATATATGGTTCGGAAAAAGCCTTTCCTTAAAGAGGAGGGCGATGTTTCTGTTCCTCACATCTACCCCATCCATCTTGACCGGATTTCAGTACATCCGCTCCTGTGCACTGAACTAGACGAATTAGTTCGAGTCTTGTTTAGCATTTTGTAGGGCGACAAGTCTTCTAAAGTGAGTCGCAAGGTCTGTTGTCTCCACTCGTCTGAAGGCGATCTGGTAATACCCAGCGTTTAGATTCGTAACATACGCAGTGACTCAAGCGCAGAGATAGAATGTTTCTGCAAGAAGAAGGTAACGGCCTCTTCTAGAAGGAAGACGCTAAGAAAGCATTTCTGTCTTTGAGAAGCGTACATGATGGTGAAGAGGAGGCGTGATGTAATCCACGAGCCGAGTGTTCCTTCTATCGCGAATGTCGGCTTGCTCTTAAAGGAAGACGCCCAAAAAGCATTTCTGTCTTTGAGAAGTGTGCATGATGGTGAAGAGGAGACGTGATGTAATCCACGAGCCGAGTGTTCCTTCTATCGCGAGTGTCGGCTTGCTCTTAAAGGAAGACGCCCAGAAAGCATTTCTGTCTTTGAGAAGTGTGCATGATGGTGAAGAGGAGACGTGATGTAATCCACGAGCCGAGTGTTCCTTCTATCGCGAGTGTCGGCTTGCTCTTAAAGGAAGACGCCCAGAAAGCATTTTGTCTTTGAGAAGTGTGCATGATGGTGAAGAGGAGACGTGATGTAATCCACGAGCCGAGTGTTCCTTCTATCGCGAGTGTCGGCTTGCTCTTAAAGGAAGACGCCCAGAAAGCATTTTTGTCTTTGAGAAGTGTGCATGATGGTGAAGAGGAGACGTGATGTAATCCACGAGCCGAGTGTTCCTTCTATCGCGAATGTCGGCTTGCTCTTAAAGGAAGACGCCCAGAAAGCATTTCTGTCTTTGAGAAGTGTGCATGATGGTGAAGAGGAGACGTGATGTAATCCACGATCCGAGTGTTCCTTCTATCGCGAGTGTCGGCTTGCTCTTAAAGGAAGACGCCCAGAAAGCATTTTGTCTTTGAGAAGTGTGCATGATGGTGAAGAGGAGACGTGATGTAATCCACGAGCCGAGTGTTCCTTCTATCGCGAGTGTCGGCTTGCTCTTAAAGGAAGACGCCCAGAAAGCATTTCTGTTTTTGAGAAGTGTGCATGATGGTGAAGAGGAGACGTGATGTAATCCACGAGCCGAGTGTTCCTTCTATCGCGAGTGTCGGCTTGCTCTTAAAGGAAGACGCCCAGAAAGCATTTTTGTCTTTGAGAAGTGTGCATGATGGTGAAGAGGAGACGTGATGTAATCCACGAGCCGAGTGTTCCTTCTATCGCGAGTGTCGACTTACTCTTAAAGGAAGACGCCAAGAAAGCATTTATGTCTTTGAGATGCGTGCATGATGGTGAGGAGGAGACCTGCTGTAATCCTCGTGCTGAGTGCTCCTTCTATCACCAGTTTCGACTTATTCTGCCATATCAGACATTTTATTTTGTAAGAAAATGATGATTTATTGTAAATCATTGTCAGAATTTGTGGAGAAAAATGATGCATTTCAATATTAATCATTTAAATCAAAAGGAAAAAATTCAGTGTGCGGTTCGTGTCGCCTGGGGACACCCTTTGATCAAAATGAATTATACTGATCCAATACCCTAGGAGGCATTCCCTTGTTTAAATTTCTATTTGATATGAATCAAGGGGGGATAATTTAGAGGGATCGGTTGTATCTCCTGCGGACACCTTTGATCAAATTGATCCTGCCGATGTGACCTCCATCTTCTTTCATATTTTGGACAAAAGTCATTCCCTTGTTCATATTTAAAGTTAATCAAAATCAAAGGGAAAAGGAATTGTCAGTGTGGGTTTGTGCTCCCAGGGATCTACTTTGATAAAAATGAAATATACTTATCCAAGTACCATGTGTAATGTAGTTTTAGAATATATTTAGTTATGGGGGCCTATCTCTAACACTTTCGCCCCAGCCCCTCAACCTCCGACGTCTTACTGAGAGTTGAGGGGTCTACTCGGTCCTAACCGAACTTAAGGGAGTGGCCGTAGGTCCTCTGAGCATCCGTAGATTATTCGACCGGTCCGCTGGTTTAATACTGCTTCCTACCCACGTTGTGATTTGTTTGATCCAGAAAGCAGAAGTGATGTCCGTCCATTCACGGTCGACTGAAGATGTAGACACAGCTGGGGAGTCTGCGCTAAGAAATTTAGAATGCAGCAAAAAAACAAATTAATATCTGCAGAAAGCCGGACAAACAACTATTCAATGATTGAATTTTTAATGTCTTTTATATAGCAGAAAAAATAGTATAGAAAAGAAACAGGTTACAGAAAAGAAAAGTAATTGACGTAAAAACGCATACATTGGAATCTGGACACAGAGAGAGTGTGTTATCATTAACTTGTTGTTAAATCGTCTCAGAACAATATACGACTCTTGCGATGGGGGAATAAGATTTCTGTGGGCGGCTTAAAGTTCATAGTGGCCTTCCTCCTTAGCGGTAGTAACAGTAATAGTAATATTAGTGAAGCAGCGGTACTTATATCAACAATACATGTTAGCGGACGCTTCGTTCCAATCTCTGACGTCACTTTCTCTCTTGAGTCCCCAAATCGACTCTCTACCGTCTCTAGCCCAACTCTTGCCCGGGCTAATTCTCTTCTGTCTCTCTCTTCCGTCTGCCTCTTTTTACTGTTTTTAAATTATAATTCTCTATGATTTTCACTCGTACATTCATATCTGCTCGATGCGCAAAAAATGCAAACAAATGACATCTCACATTATGAAATGGACAAAGTCCGACAATTATTTTGAGACATTTTTTAATGTTTATACGTTCTTTTTATAGATACAAATATTTAAGTAAATAAACAGTATTAACGACATTTATCGGCCTGAATGTCCGAGAAATTTTCATAGAAAATATGCGCCCTTCGCATATATTAAAATAATTGTCGGACTTTGTACATTTCATAAAGTGTGACAGCATTTCTTACTTTTGGATACGCATCGAACAGATATGAATGTACGAGAGAAAATCATCAAGAATTTTAGTTTAAATACAGTAAAATAGACCCTGCTAACCGAAACGCTCCTCTGTGGCTAAATCGGTAAAGCACGTCAGGCTATATGACGATTCCGTATATATATATATATATATATATATATATGGTGTCTCCTCGGAGATATCCCAATGAGAATCTACCAAGAGTATGGACCGGTCGTGCCAGTGATAATGACAATGTGTTGTTGACTTGGCCACCCCGCTCACCTGTCTTGAAACCTTGAGACTTTTTATCAGGTTATGTGTAAGGACAGGTTTTTATCCCCCTCTTCCTACAAGTGTATAGGAAATTAAGCCGAGAATCAGTGAGGCGCTGGTGAATGTTACGGAAAACATGCTACGGCGTTTTTGTCGGGAGCTGGACTAACGACATGACGTGCGTCGTCTCTCTGTGGTACTCATATGGAACATTTGTAAAGATTTGTGTAATCGGTTATAAAATCTACATACATTTGTATATTCTGTTAGAATATTGATGAATAAATATTTTATTTTTCAACATCAACTCTGTCTTATTCATATGTAAATCTCCACTATATAAAAAAACAGTTAATACAGGAGGCTAAACCTAACCTTTGGCGCGCAACTAGTATTAACATACTAGTGTACACTTCTAACTCATTATAGTATTATATTTTATTTACTATTATTTGTGCTTTGAATATCAACATGGATAAAACCAAAAATTCTGGATCTGGATAGTAAAAGAAAATATAGAATCAATTGTACCGAAAATGGGGTGGGGGTGAGGAGTTGGATATTCTTATGAATTACGCGTCGTTTGATGTATATGAATTGTTCAGTGAATGTACAAACTTTGAAGAATCTATTAATATTCTAAAGAGATATTTCTTTCAAGTAAAATTGACATATACGCCAGACATGTACTTGCAACCAGAACTCAACAGAGATGAGAAACGTTGGATCAATATCTTCAAGTATTGTACTTTCTGGCGAAGGACGGTAAATTCCAATATATCGCCGCTCAAGTTTACAAATAGGAAGCTATAAGAGATGTCTTTATTTGATTTCATTTGTCTGAGAGATGATGTTACACAGATATTCACATTTTAAATGATGTCAATGTTTTGGTGACTCCATGTACACGGAACGTAGAAGGATTGTTATAATTTAGCAACATCTCAGGCAGAATTAAGATTTATCAACTTGTTAAAACACCGTGTGCACACACACACACACACACACAAAAAAAAAAAACAAACAAAAGTGTCTTGCAGGAGTAGAATTTATCGGCCAATTTTCAAATTCATAGTAATAACATAATTTTAGTAAGATTGAGTACTGCCCATTGGAAAATCGTTAGAAATGAAATTGTGTGCAAGTATGTAATCCGACGTAAATTTTGGTCTGCTAATCAGAAACAGATGGAAATATTTTGCGTCAAGACTCCATTATCTAATAAACGGCTTTGCTATAGTTCCTCATTAGAGACGTAAATCTATGCAAATTAAGAAGATTAAAAAGTCATATATATATATATATATATATATATATATATATATATGTATGTATGTATATAACAGGTCATCCCATAAGTTTTAACCGCTTCCTCTGTTGCACAAGCTGTTTCATCCAAATGATTCTTTAAGCTACGAAACCAATGGTAGTCTGAAGGAGCAAGATCGGGAGAAGAAGGTGGATGAGGAATTTTCTCCCAACCAAGTTCTTCGATCTTTTGTGACGTGATTCTTGCTGTTACGTGATGCTTACTTCAGAATCAAATATATATATATATATATATATATATATATATATATGATTCTGAAGTAAGCATATATAAAATAAACTATAAAAATGCTTCCTACAATATATTGGTGAAAATTGCAGGAATAAAAAAACCGTGTTTACGAAGATGAGAAAGATATCCTACATAATCATTTTAGTGCATGATTTATACAGAGATATAATTTTGATCTAAAATATGTTGTACTAATAGAAAGCGAAAATAACGGACTTAGAAAAAAGTACAATTATTGCATTTATGCTAATATGGGCCCTGAAATTTTAAGACATTTTTTATGTTTATAGATTCTTTTTATAGATATAAATATTTAAGTGAATGCTCTGCTTAAATAAACAGTATTAACAACATTTACCGGCCTGAATATCCGAAAAATTTTCATAGAAAATGTGCGTCCTCCGACAGGAATCGAACCTGCATCATGTAAGAAACCGTCATATAGCCTATATATATATATATATATATATATATATATATATATATATATATATATATATATATATATATATATATATATATATATATATATATATATATATTTACTTTTTGAATATACGCTCTTTTAGCGCGAGAGGGCATCGTCAGTGATGTTCTGGAGATGGATCATTGGGCAGTTTCGGGTCTTTCAAACCTCATACTGACCTCACCAAATCGACCCCTCCCCCTTCAGAGCTGATCAGACTCTGAAACGTCCTCTAAAAAAATGCTTGTTTGCGCGGACTTCTATAAATATACCCCGTAATCTCACGTTTGATTGGAGATTGACCAACAGCCAATCACAACGGTGGACATTCTTTTTAAGCTGCTTACGGGTAATTTTTTTTTTTTTTTTTTTTTTTTTTTTTTTGGTGGACATCCCCCCCTCATCGGATACTTAGAAGGTAATTATGTTTTTCGTTTTTACCCACTTCCCCTCACATTTCATTACTATATACAGAGATTAGAAATACAACCATTGAAATTAATAAATAGAATACAGCGAATCAAGCCGAGAGTGCTTATAAATAAAACCGTTTTAAAACTTTACGAATAATAATATATGTATAAGAAATAAATAAATTACAGCGAGTTAAAACCGAGAGATCTTATAAATTACATAAAACATCTAAGACATGTTGACAAATAAAAAAAAATGAAATAGAAATAAACAATTAATAAGATAGAGCGAGTTAACCCAAGAGGGCTTAAAAAAATATAATAAAATGTTTAAAACATGTTAACGAGTAAAAAAAAAACAAAAAAAAAATAATCTCGTTTATACGATTAAAATGAATAAATACAACGAATTAAACCGAGGATGCTAATAAAAATCTTAATGAAACGTTTAAAACATTTTGGCGAGTAAAAAAACCCTAATCTATTAATTATAAAATTAAATATATGTTTTTGTTAGAAGCGAAACGAAACGAGAAGGTGGGGGGGTGTAAAAAAACTATTGGTGAGAAATTCGTGATCAAACATGCTTTGTATAAAGTCAAATAGTAGGGGAGAAAGAAAAAGGAAACCGGAAAATAAAGTCAATAGGAAGTCAAAACACAGGAGATTTCTAATCGGTAATAAAGGACGAAAAAAGGGGGAACAAACTATCGAAAATAGACCTCTTTGAACGTTACGATATTATGCAATTATTCTAGATGCTGGGGTAACGGGGGAATAATGGTTATGCGAAAAAAAAAAAAAAACACATTTTCGCCATAGTGAAAATAAATAATAAAAGAAGTAAGAGAAAAATAAGTACAATTCCTCCTTTCCTTTGAAGATTCGTATGTATTATTTACAGTGGCTTTTAACGAACCATTTAAAAATAAAATAAAATAAAATAGAATAAAAAATAACAAAAAAAAGAAAAGACTGTTTTCGATTATAAGTAATTACAACCGGTTACGGCATTTCTAGTTAGTTAAAAGTTCTGACATAACTTTACACTATTTACATTTAATATACAATGATGTATAAAAAAAAATTCACTTTTACATTAAATTTAAGATTTCCCCAGTTTGCTTGACCATACACTTGAAAGTTTTAGCCATAGCCTTTTAGCAGTTCTTTCTGCTGTCTCGGTGATGGTTTGGATGGCTTTTCGTTTTTTTCATCCCAGTCTATCCCAATGTCTGTTAAGGCGCTGACTAGTGATTTTGCCACAAAACCCCTTGTGCCTACTTTGATTGGTTTGCAGCTTGCCTTCCATCCATTATTCCTACAACTTTCCAATAATTCATCGTATTTTAGTTTTTTCCTTTCATTGGCTTCTTCAGCTTTATCCTCATAACAGACTGTTAGTTCCCACATAATGACCTTCTTTAGTTTATTGGAAAAAAGGACTAGGTCTGGACGCAGTCGGGTTTTGGAAATGTGCTCGGGGAAGTTTAGCCTTTTACCTAAATCGACTCCGAGTTCCCAGTCTGTTGCACATGATAAACAGTTGGGTGCGGTCATTTTCTTTAGTTTCCGTTTCGCTCCAGCTTTAATAAAATTTATAAAATTCATGTTTGAATTCGGTTTTATTATATATATATATATATATATATATATATATATATATATATATATATAATATTAGACTGTGCAGCTGACATTTCTTATCATAAAGAAACAATTTATACAAAAGAATTAAAGAGCAATATTAATGCGATTAATTGCTATTTAATTCTTTGTATTTATGATATAAAATATAAGCTTCAGACTCTCATGTGTTTACATCTGACCGCAGCACAGTAACAATCAAAATCTTAAATTCAGTGGAAAACGTCTAAGACATGTTTACTCTACTAATTGGATTATACTAAGTTCATTTCACTTTAACAGATAAATATATATAACATGAAAATTACGTGGATTTATTACTTTTCATAATTCAAACAAAATTCTCTCTTGATCGATTTGAGCAAGGTCTCTAGCATCGAAGTATCGCACTCTCCAAAACATATATTCAGCTGTCAATGAATAGCTTCATTTAAAAATATCTTTAGGTCCTTACATATTTCGTGTTAGTGTTTGCATGTGGATGGAAAAATTGAAATTGTCGAAAAAATTTGGCATGAGTCTTCCATCTGAGAACAACTCGAATATAAGGATCTTATTGTTCAAGGAATTGGTAGGAAGTTAAAGTCTCATTAACTTCTGTTGGCGAAGTGATTTGGCCATTAATCACATTAACATTGCAATTTAATTCTTTGTATCATTGGATAAATTGTTGTCTTCTGATATATATATATATATATATATATATATATATATATATATATATATATATATATATATATATTATAATATAAAATTATTACATTATTTAGGTTTTAGAGTCTCTAGAATTTTAGAAGTGAATAATTATATTTGTTTCATGCGGGACTCAATCTTCAATCCGCCTGACGATTGCGTTTAGCATGAAACAGCCTGTCGCCTCCGAGTGTTGACTTCAATCTTCACTGTTATATTTACATGCGCTCTATCTCTGATATTGATCTCTATATTACTTCTTCATATATATATATATATATATATATATATATATATATATGAATAATTCTATACAGAAATATATATAGATATACATACATACATATATATATATTTACGCATATATATATATATATAAATATATATATATATATCTGAATAATTCTATACAGAAATATATATAGATATACATACATATATATATATATTTATGCATATATATATATATATATATTTCTGTCTGAACTTATTCACTTCCTGATGTAAATTATAAAATAATTTTTTTATATATATATATATATATATATATATATATATATATATATATATATTTATATATACACCTACATATATACACTCATACATATATATGCATGTTTCATTACATAATATAGACAAGTTGTGTGTATTTATTTTCAGTAAGTTCCTTTTATATTGCCTGATAAGCTTAATAACATTATCACTGAAAGACGAAAGGAAATCACCATATTGATACATGTTTAAATCCAATCTAAGCTTTTGGCTTACATAAGCCATTATCAAAGATGACAATTACTTTTCAATATATCAACCAATACACGGAAAAATAAACTGTTTTGCTGCATGAAAAATTACTAATCAATGACTAACTAGTGTATACGAGACGCAGAAGTGGAAATCGCGTCGCAGCTCGTGACGTCACACATGAAAACCACGCGAGAGTGAAAACGAGAAGTATTAAGTATGCAAAGTCGGTGGTATAAATTATCAATTATAGGCATTTAAGTATATTTGTAGAGATTTTTTGTTCAGGTTAGGTTTCAACTGTTTTATGTATATAGCTTCAAGAATTTTTAGTTTTTGTTTATTGCTTTCAAGGTTAAGTATAGTTGTGTTTTCCACATCAGATACTAGCAACAACAGTTAGCTTAATCCTATACTACACTAAATCTAGTATATCCACCTTAATTGTTCGCAGTGATTCTTCCCTCCATCCCCGTTAGCGATTTACAAAGAAACAACATAGTTTATAATTTCAAGTGCCCTTTGGGAGATGTATCTCCAATGGATTAAATAATATTTATGCTAGGCACACCACAAATATATACAGTGTAACCCGGATATAAGAGAGTTGTTGGGACCGAAGAAGAAGTTTCTTATATCCGGGTTTCTCTTATATCCGGGTTTGGTCTAATTTATATACATTAACACAGGCTCTAATTTGGGACCAGAGAAAATCTCTCTTATATCCGGGTTTCTCTTATATCCGGGTCTCTTATATCCGGGTTACACTGAATATATATATATATATATATATATATATATATATATATATATATACCGGGTGTAACAGAAATCTATGCAAAACGTGTTACACCATAAATGTTAAACCCGCAAAATATTTAATATCTGAAAAAAAAGCACACACTAAACTAATTGATTTTCTTTTTTTCAGGTTTTCAGATAAGTCGATTAGCCCTGGTGGTAACAATTGTCGTAAGAATTCCTCAAAAACACTTTGAGTTATTCAATGAAAAAGGGAAGAGGTGAAACACGTTCTGTGTCAGAGCCACTGTCTACTCAAATGAGCAATGGTGAGAGGAAAAATTCATTCAGGCCTTCAGTAACGGTACCAACATTCATACTCTGGTTTTCATCTTCAAGTCCATTCAAGAACGATCAAGAGAACAGTAAATAAGTAAAAGAAAGAAGGAACAGTAAAGAGAAAAACTGGATCAGGAAAGTCACAAGAGGAAGAGGGATCATCATTTCAACTTAGAACTAAAGAGATGAATTAGAAAAGATCCAACTCAAACCGTAAGACGTTTTACACGTGTGAGAGGCGTTTCACCTACAACAATCAAAAGAGCAGTGAAAAGGGACTTGAAAATGAAATCACACGTGAAATGTGTGAGGCAACCTGTTGCTACAGGACAGAAAGGTAAAAGGTTAGACAATGCGAGGATTACTTTGAATAAACTGTACAACTAAAGCATTGTTAAAATTTCCGAGGCGAATATCTCGTTTATGTTCGA
>CAHIKZ030003164.1:4877500-5110000 GCA_903632075.3 Acanthosepion pharaonis
CCCCATTCATTGTTATTCCTGTAGGTAATATTTGGACATGCTAATACAAATCATCTGGTTTGGCTGCGGATGTCAGATTCTAAATTGTATACAGCAAATCTCTTACCGGGGGCCTTCTAACATTTCGCATAAGCACAACGAACTTTTGAGGAATAGATTCGTCCGGAAACATAACTCCAGTCTTCAGTTTCCAAGGTTTCATTTTGCTTAGGAAATATCAGACAATTGTATTTTATAAATGCAGTTCAAATTTCAGAAGAGTTGAATCTCTCATAGAATTGATATTTTTACAAGTAGAGTAAGATTTGGTTGGGCATCGTGTAACAATAAAATTCATCAAATGTTCATCATTAACACTGTTTTCTCTTTATTTTTTTACATTCATGTCTTGTCTGTAAATATCCCTGTATTTTTTAATTTCACGATTGCCTTCATCTTGTAGAGCCACAATTTGGGTGCAACGTTTATATTAAAGTTAGGATTTTCGCCCATATTCTAATCCTAATTTACTACACAATTACTATCGGAGTGGCTGCTAATTTACCAACGACAACTTTTTTTTGCTCATTAATAACGAGTGAATAATGGCTGATCCAATCACAAAAAGCCATTGTATCAAGCGATCTCATATGATACAAACACCGGAAATAATCTTGTTGAAGGTAATTTAAATTTTAACAGCAAACGGTTCGAGTAATACTGTATCTTACATGTTCACCCCGAATCTGGTGTTACATACTACTGTTTTTAAGCCATTTATCGAGCAGATATTTAGAACCGTTTCGTTAGACAAGTAGCTGCTGATGTTAAGCAATGTATCCGACATACGTTTTTCGTAATATCCTTGCCATTTCCTTCTCACACACTGCCTTTAAGTATAAACTGTTAATATTTCATCTGGCCGCTATATTTTTAATAGAAGTCTAAACAGTTCAGATGTCGGATGTTTCTTTTAGGGAAGAGATTGTTTACTGAACCTTTCCAGATAATCTATGCTTTATTATTATTTATAAACAGTCAGACCTGGGTATGACAATAAAATACATCCGAGCACAGCGTCTCTAATCGGGAGACTTGAGATTTTGAGGAGCGTGAAATCAGATATTAATTGCTGCTGTTCCTAGGTTCACCCTTACCAGAAGTAGTACAACCTATTAGATTCCCAGCTATGAGCAAAGAGTGACCCCCCGCAAAAAAAAAAAAAACAAAAAAAACTATGAATGTATCAAAATACATTTTATAATAAAAAATGACAGCAATACATCTGGGCCGGGAATCCGTAAGGGCAGCCAAAGTAGACGACAGACGGAGTACGGGATTTTTAAACATAACAGCTTTAATGTATTCTACCGGAGCTGGAATTAGCGTGGCTGCTTGGACCAGGCTTACCCTCATGTTGGCCCTCGTTAAGGGATTTGAAGTGCGCTCATTCCGACTAGCGATGCATTTTTATGTAAAAAAAATAAACAATACCGATCTATAGTAAAATTATTAAAAATATATTTTCAAAACAAAATGTTTAACAATAGATTTCATCTGTGTTTGAAGGAATATACAATTACGTTAAAAATATATTCAATTGAAGCTATAAAATCGTTCAAACTGTTTACATTTAGTCATTAAATAATGCATAGAGATGTTGATACGCAGTTAAACAAAATCAACCAACCACCCAAAAAACCAACATAAAGAACTTTTTCAAGATATCGAACCATATAATATCCGACAATTGCTTAAATCAAACTGTATCTCTATCTATAAAAGGCAGGACGTGTGTGTGTGTGTGTGTGTGTGTGTGTGTGTGTGTGTGTGTGTGTTTGTAACGAATGCACAATCGCATTTTTCGACGGATTTGCACCAAAATTTACATGCACATGCTCCAAGTTAGCGGGAAGGCCAAGACCGACGTTGCATTTCCCAACTCCCATCGATAGTGGAAATAGTCGATTTTTCATGCTACTACGACAATGTTCATGTAGTTTGCGGCCATTTTGTAAAAATCGATAGCTGCATTCGTCACAAGTTGCGAAAAATTTAAATCTGCATGGCACTTTACTCCAATTGGCTCATTCGCTTGCTTAAACTCAACGTTGATTCTGATTCCGTAGAACTGGGTTGGGTGTGAATAAGTATTTGTTGTTAAAATTCTTTTTTCATTCGGTTTTTCCAGTTACGAGTCCATTTTTAAAGCTGATCGTTTTGTGTTCATTTTGTTTAGTTCTTTTTTCGTAACAGATTTAATGTTTAGTATAGAGCTTAGAAAAAATTCGCAGTGTGAGATAAGCAAGAAATAAGACATGTAGCAACATCAGCACGGCAAAGGGCACCCCTTTAAAGGCAAGGAAGGGCAAAAATATTTTAAGTCAAGTGATAGCGATTGCTGTAAGAGTCGTACGATTTTTGAATCAAGCACGGGCAACGCCGGGCCATGCTTTTGTTCCAAAATATAACTTCAATAAAACTACAGCATAAACACATATCATCGCCTCTAATAATTATGTCCACATGTGTATGTTTATTAACAGAAGCTGAGTATCATATACCATGTTTTCAATTGTGAAAGCAGAATAACATACTTTTTTTTATTGATTCAAAGCTCCTAAGAAAATGAAAAATCGTCAGTAAATGACCCATGAGTATTTGATATGTCGTTAAACAGAAAAATCAATCAATTCTTTATTAGAAACAGTCAAAAATACATTCTATTTTATCAGTTTTCATAGCGAACATTTCTTTAGTAAGCTCACGAGTGTGTTTTCTCTTATTCCGTAGAGTCATCAGCTGAAGTTACTTTATCTCAGTTGGTGTGATATTAGTTGGTCGTCTCGATTTTATTTCGTTTTCAATATTGTTCTTGATTTAAATTATCTAATGGCGTATTTTAAGGCAGACAGAAAACATTTTATGTCTTCTGTAATTTTTAAGTATGCCCACAACACATGTTATATTGCATATACGCTAATTTGCATGAGTGGGCAAGGTGTGTTTTAATGGTTAGGCATGTTTTCATAATCGTACATGCATAATTTTAGGAAAAATTAAATTGAATTCAATTTTTGAAATTCTTAGTCTTCAACTCGCAATTTAAAGTTACACTTTAGCAAATAAAAAAATAAAAACAAACAAAAAGAAGAAAATAATTTCAGGTTTTCACGTAAACTAAACTTCACCAAAGACAAACCGACATATTGCTTCAGATCTTTTAACAAAATTTGTATTTTGAATGTTGGCTGAAATTTTTTTTTTCTCTGCCCGACCATCTTTCCAAAAGTTAAACTAAACTTTCTAGGAATGACTTCTTGGTTGAGTAGAGCAATTTTAATTTTTATTTTTATAAGTTAATAAGTTCTAGTTCAACGTACCATGCCTTTTCTTGATATCTTAGTTTTCAGTTAATTCGCTTTAGTAATTGAACTCATCAAAGTTTTGTAGTTCACCTATGTCGTGGCCAGGTATTGAACTCACAACTCTTTGTGTCAAGACGCTTTTGGATTTTGTTTCATCCACGTTTCAGGATTCGATTTGAATTTCCCACTTATATCACCTGAAGAACGCTGGAGAGTAATACGACCGAAACGTCGTGACTATGACAATAAAGATGAGGAAAGAAGTCCGAACCATGTAAATAGTGTAAATATTTATCTATTCACCGATTTCCCTATCCTGAAACATATACACACTTACAGAATAATATGTGTAATTAAAGTTTGTTAATTCATACTAGATTACATTTATACCTTGTATATCTATATACGTGTTTCTCAACCGGTGTGCTCGGGCCCACTGATGTACCCTAAATGGTCGCAAGTTAACAGAACAGCAATTTATGAATTAATTTTAGATTAAAAAAAAATCTTTATTTATAAAAAATAGCTCAGGGGACAACACATATGACTTCCGTATTTAAATCAAGTCTTTTTCATTTCATATTTTAAAATGGATGCTAAATTCCTTAATCTTTGATAAGGAGGGTATAAATCTTTATTTTCTCTGCTTTCCGCCAAACATAACATATAAGGCTTATCTTTCAAAAAGTTGCCAAATCACATCAAATACATTTTCCCATAAGCATATTTATATATACAATGTAATACCATACGAATAAATGCTTATTTCAGGAAACTTCGTTATTATTTTCTTATTTGTAAATTTTATAACTAATATCTCCTAATTAAAATTGAAAGTGCGCCCAAGAGTTTTCGTTATTCTGGAAGTTCGCCCTGAAGTAAAACATTAATGTAATGAATATGCATACACCTGGGTTCACCCTCACAGTAATATGATTGGCTGGTGTCACCCATAAATACAGACTGATGTGGAGGTACATGAGGACGCCTATTGGTTACGCCTATTGCCTACCACTACGACGAGGACCAGTCCATTGCAGTTCCCTGCTAGATTGTTCTACTCGTTTACAGTAGTCCAAAACCACTTTGCTACTTCGAACAAATATATCCTGTTCCGGGACATCAAACATAAATGTTGAGAAACACTGATCTATACAGATATAAAAACTACAAAAGGAAAAAGTATAAATTAAGAAAATCTGTTTAATCTTGAAGCAAATAAATAATTATAGAAGCGAATATTAATTAAAATATTCCCCTATCTCCGGGTCAGATGAATAATTACAGACTCGAATTAAACGACCACGGAGTAAATTCTTACCATGTAATTAAAAAACAAAACTGACTCGGGCATGAAATAACCCAACAACGGAGGGAATTATGTAAACTACACCTACCCTTATCTGTCATTTGACATTACCCTAGTTTCTACTCTGGGGGCTCTCAACACAAAGACGACTCAAAGTGATCTTTGTTTTAATCTGATTTTCATAGAACGAAAAGTTATATATTGTCCGCTTTCGTTTTGAATGAAGAATCTTTAAGAGAATAACTGGCTTTTTCTAATTTGAATTCAAAACTAAAAAAAAAAAAATCAAAACAAAAAGCCGGGACAAATGAGATTTCCAAAATTTACTTTTGAAAATGTGTCTATAGAAATGCACCTAGAGACATTCGGCTGATTTTCAGCAGTGTTTTTCCTTTTCTCATCATGATTTTTCTAATTTTACACCGCCGTAAGGTTGTCTCCCCTTGTCTTTCTATAACTATTTTCATGTTGATTGTTCGGATGAGCAATTCGATATTGTGCTAAGACTCTTTGAATTTAAGCGCAGTACTAAACTGGCTACAAAATCTCACTAATTTACAAATGTTTTGGTTAGATGTAACCGTAAATTCAATGCTAACAGTTTCTTTTCTTTCATTTCATGCCAGACAATTAGTAGTGGAGATACATTCAATCCCCATGTTTTCCTGCCAACTTTAATTTACCAAAAAAAAATAAATCCAATGTCAATCGCTATCTACTGTCCTGCTGATTGCTTTTACTTTGCCATCGTTCTTTAGTAATGTTCCACTTTCTGAATCTTGCATACCTAGTATCCCCTTATATCTCAGGGGCTTTACTGCTCGTCTTGGAGTGAACTCGATTAAAAAAAAATCTATCATAATAGATTTCTCTGTCCGTGCAAAGATATGCACTAATAGAGGTATCTGAATATATGCTACCATTATTTTGTTTTCTTCTGTGTATAAGAAATCGGAAAGCAGCGGTCGCATTCAACTCGAGTTCTTTATATTTACTTACGGGATATAGCATCCATATTGTAAATTTATGAGATGGACAAAGTCCGGCAATTATTTTAAGACATTTTTGTTATGTTCATACGTTCTTTTTATAGCTACAGATATTTCAGTAAATATTCTGCTTATAATAAAATGTCTTTGTCCATTTCATAATGTCATTTGTTTACATTTGGATACGAATCGGGCAGATATGAATGTACGAGAGAAAATCATGGAGACTTGTAGTTTAAAAACAGTAAAATCGACCTTGCTAACCGAAACGCTCCTCTGTGGGTCAATCGGTAAAGCACGTCAGGCTAAATGACGGTTACGTATAGGATACAGGTTCGATTCCTGTCAATGGACGCAATGATAATTTCACGGATATTCAAGTCGGTAAATGTCGTTAATGCTGTTTATTATAAGCAGGGCATTTGACTTAATTATTTTATCTATATAAAGAACGTATAAACATAAAAATGTCTTAAAACATTGTAGATTGTAAGAATATTTATTCCTTACAGAGGAATATTGCATTATCAGTTTTATGAGAATAACAATGATTTTTCAATATTATACCTATTATTTAACCAACATTTCGGAGCGAGAGATGCATGTATACTATTCCCAAAGATGCTTGTGCATAAGAAATCTGACAAGAATTCGAATTCTGCTCTTCGACTTCTCGTTTCCTGCCAACCAAACATCCCATTAGTCTGAACAGGAGAGTGTATCATGAGAGAGGAACAGAAACAATTTCGGATAATAAAAGAACTGAAATATTTTATTTAGAAAAAGTGAGATGAGAATGATGCTCAGAATACCAAAGAATAGCAAAGAGAAAGAGAGAGAAAAAGAGAGAGCTATTCCTGAAGAATGCCACAAGGTAGAACGGTTGAAACTTTGCGAGTATGAAAACGGAAACAAGCTCGTTGCTACGAATAGTGAGCCACAATAATCACGATTTTCCATTAGCAAGATATCTGACAAAAACTTCTTTTTATATATATATATATTTTTTTTTTTTCAACGTGATGAGTGATAGCACTTATCACATAAATGTTCGCTTACTCCGGGTCCTTTTTATTATTTATGCCTACTTTTCCCTTCCACAATGAAATTATAAGAGAGGCAGATGTTCTATATAATTCAATGAGCGATATCAAGTTACTATAATTCGCAGATTACATAAGTGGGAGATCTGAAAAATACCAGATATTTAGTTAAAAATAAAAAGAAAAGAAAAGAAATCATTATGAGATTGTTGAAAAATTCCCAACGCCATTTCTTATTTTCCTCCTCCTCCCCTCTCCCTCCTCCTCCCCCTATTCCTCCTCCTCGTCAAAAGCGGAAGCCTAGACGTCTCTTTGAAGTATACGAAGCCCTGTACGGCTTCTGCAATTATTTGATCTACCTGAATACTACGTCGTTAACCTTCGTGGATTTCTCGTGACACCACCGATTTTAAAGTAACCAAATGATTAAAAAAAACGCCTAACAATAAACAAATATATACAAACAGATGCACACACGCGCACACACACATAAACGTATGCACGCACATACACATATATAAACGCAAACACACACGCACACACACATATATATATATATATATATATATATATATATATATATATATATATATATATAGTGTATTTAGTGTATACATGTTTCTTTAAAGACGATTGACAAGGTACTGCGATTAAGCATTTTACTGAGTATTTCTTGTGTTCGTACAAGTGTTTTTTTCTTATCTAAAACACAAGGTGTTTAGAAAGTCTTCATATGTTCTGCATTTCCGAGCGCATTCGGCTATACTTTTAGTCGTTACCAAGGATGATATCATTTTTACTTTTAACTGAGTGTATTGGTTGTGTGTATGTGTCTAGAATTATAAGGATGTTTTATTTTGTGCGTTTAAATGTGTTCTAATGGAGCTGTGCTTGCATAGATGTAACGTAAGTCGTCTAGATAGGCATGTAAAAGTCTAACCGATGTAATTGTTTATGAGTTTGGTTTGATCTGGAACAGTACTACAAAAATGATCAGCGGAAAAACGTTATCTGTCTATATTTTCTGAGCTGACGTATTATGTACACTATTTGCCTCATTCGGACTATATTTATTACCACGTTTCGGCCGTTGTACACTCCGACCGTCTTCAGGTGGTTAGAATGTCGAACTGAACCCTTTATTTCGCTCACTGTTCTAGTTCTACGTGCCATGCATAATGGATGTCAGTTATCAGTTATCTGTTGTTAATTCTCCTCTCAACGTTCTCCACAGCCTTAACCAGGTATTGAACTCATACTCTTTGGGTCCTGTCACTAGATCTAACTAACGCCTTTATCCACTGTGCCATGTGTCCTTGTAGAAAACGTTATGAAGAGATGTTTGATATTATGTCCCTGTTTGGGATTCCGGAAATAATGTGTATACAACAGAAACCAAAGAAATAATAATAATAATAATAATAATAATAATAATAATAATAATAATAATAATATACATTCATACATACATACATTGATACATATAAATAGTGCGATGGGTAACCGGTCGCTATTTTCGATTCAGCTGCACTTTCTTCACATTGAGATCTGTAAAACTCTAAAATATTCGTATTGGACCTTCCGGTGCGATTGCCAAGCTTTAAGAAACATCGCTTAAATACATTTTGGCACGTATATACTTCAAAGGAAAGAAAATTAGCATACGTGTAGCTCGTTATGGAAACACGGTACAGTCATGGATAGCGACTCGAGTTGAGGAAATGGAGAGCCGAGTTCGAATTCTAGTCAAAACCATTGCATTCTCTCACATGATAATTCCCTTGAGGAAGATAAAAATTCATCTTTTCTCCCACTAGATATGGGTAAATATCAGGGCAGACAGCATCGTATAACACTGGGTTGCCAATAGGCCAATAAGAACGAGGAAACTGAGTTCAGTAATGATTAAATAGCCTCACCACATCTGGCCAATGTAATGAGTGCAACCGGACGATAGGCGGGCTTATCTGCTTATATAATTTCAAGATTTTAGCTTCGGTTTTTGAAACATGGTAATTCCTGCGGAGCGAAGTAACTATATTTTTAAATCAGCTAATTTATAATATTTATGATCTGTAAATTTACGTCGAGCACTCTTTTGTAAAAATAAAAAGATCAATAAGAACACTGGATTATATAACTTACTGATCTTTCTTTTTATTATATATATATATATATATATATATATATATATATAGAGAGAGAGAGAGAGAGAGAGAGAGAGAGAGCTGAAAAAGATTTTGAAGAGGAAATAGGGAGACAACTCCATTTCTTCTCAAAAAACCTAGGAAGTGTGTAAATCGGATGATAGACAAACTTATCTTCGCCTATTGAGAAAAAATAAATGTTAAATAAAATTCCAGAGGCGGAAGATGTTAGAAGCATAGAAGTACACAGATATGACAGAATTGAATAGACACCAAGATAAATTTTATTTCTGATTGATTTTTTTAATAACCAAGATTAATTAACTTAGATTATTTGATTAAAATTGCATATAACAATATTGGAACATGCCATGAACGAAAGGAGCATTAGACCTATCCGAATTTCAGCGAGGACGTGTCATTGGCCAAAATGAAGGTCTTCTTAGTCAAAGAAAAATATCTGAAAATCTTTCAATATCCCTTTCTACTGTAAATAGAGTGATCGTACAATTCCCCAGAGAGGGCAAGAAGTGCACAAAACCTCAATCAGGCCGCCTTAGGCCCTCTGAAAGAACCATGCGTCTTGTCGAAAGAAATGTTGAACAGGATCCACGTTGCAAGGCCTCGGACATAGCAACACAAGTTGATGTCAGTCCCAGAACAGCTGCCAGGTATCTTCACAAGCTGGCCTACTATGGCAGAGCTGCGAGAAGGAAACCACTTCTCCGTCCAGCCAATATCAAACACAGAAAGGATAGGGTTCATGAGATGATGGAGAGACCTGTGACCTTTTGGACCACTGTCATTTTCTCTGATGAGTCAAGATTTGCATTATTTTCTGACAGTGGAAGAGTATGGGTATAGAGACTCTGTAGTCAAGAGTTGGTTTTAAAAAGACTGCAGCCAACAGTGAAACATGGTGGCCTTTCAGTAATGGTATGAGGTGCAATTTGGAATGATGGTCGCTCAGAGCTTGTGGAGTGGCAAGGAAACATTAATTCAACCAAATATGTTTCTATATTAAAAAAAGGCCTCCTTCAAATATTCTCAAGTATTAGAATGAGCAAAGTTGACTCCCTAGTTATGGAAGACGGAGCTCCATGTCACACTGCTCACGCAACGCAACATTGGTTGAGACAAAATGGGATCAATAAACTTCCATGGCCAAGTCAGTCCCCGGATATTAAGCCTATTGAACACCTTTGGGGCATATTAGATTGAATACTCTGCAAGAAGAACAGGAAGCCATCTTCTAAGCCCAAACTTTTAGGATTATTGCGTCAAACATGGCAAGAAATCCCTCAAGATGATATTCGTGAACTCATCGCTAGCATGTCTAGAAGGGTCCTTGCATTAAAAAAAGAAAAATGGATGTCAACCAAGTATTAGTTATTAAATTTATGACCATTTATAATTACTTCATTTGTATAAATTACCTGTTTAATAAAATAATCGGTTTCTGTGAGCATCTATTCAATTCTTTCATGTCTGTGTAGAGTTTAGAAGGAACCAGAAATACAATTCCTGTCCATGCCCCCACCCTAACGGTATTCATCAGCAGATCCACATCTCTGTTGATTCAAATCTTTTCTCTTTGGCTATTATCCAGCATTCACAGTCATATAAGTTATTAGACATATTATATTAGTCCGGCAATAATTTATTTTCTTTTTCTCTCGGAACATTTACCCATTTCTTCATTCTTTGAATGATTTCTGAAAGTCATCTTTCCTTTCTCCTATTCACTTTTGAACATCCGTCGTCTATAACTACAAAGAAGTATTCATCGTTTCCACAGGTTTCAGTTTGACCTAAAGTTTTAAATTCTCTACGCTTTTTTCTCCTTATATATCTTATCAGAAGCTGCAATTATATCAATCAGGCTGTACGCATAAGTTTTCAAATTGTTTTATATTTTTCAGAAAACATCCAAGAAGCAAACATACTATGGCTGTATTTTCAACATTCCGTTAGTACAAGTATATCACTGCAGCTTCAAAACTGTTCTTCAGATTTGAGGAGATTGTTACACAATCATTTCTGTTCAATGAAATTATCAGTTTCTTTGGAGTTACTACTGTTGGAAGTTTTGGGTACCCTAGTGTACTAGTGACCCAGCTAAAATGAGCTGACTCATTTTTATAGTTCATCAATAGAACGATTAACCAATCAGAAGGCTCAAAATATCCAATGCGCCGTGTATAAAGGCGGCCATGTTTTTCCCGAATATTCACTGCCAGCCTTTGACATCGAAGACTGAAGAATTACTGAATAGCTGCTGGTGGTATTGGCGATATAGCCAGATTCAGTAGAGTGTCTGACTCGTGAGTGTTAATCTTTAACGTTGTTTCATTGAACAGATTACGTACTGCGGTGTATTCTATATTCATTGACTATGGTGAACATGGTTAACAACTACTGTCGTTAGAACTTCCTTATTGGTCATATGTCCTCTTGATGGTATCCCAGCATTCATCAGAAGACCCACATACACGTCACTTCAAATTTTTCTTCGTTTCTGAGGACATCGTCTTGCATTCAGTGAGGCTGTTAGATATTAGATATATCATAGTTGTTTAGCAATCCTTATTATAGGCACATTATCTGATTTCTTTGTGCTTTGCTTAATTCGGAAAGTCGTCTTTCTTTATTCCCCATATCTACAGCTGTCGTCTGGAACGACACTTTACAGACAGTTACATGTTTACAAATGCTTAAATTACGAATGATGCATTATTAAAATTTAAAAAAAAAGGTTTATCTCAATCTGCTTGTTGGAAAATTAATATATTTTTAACATATTACCCGATGTTTTCATCTGAGTACAGCAATGAAATTATATAAAATTGAAGTGAATAAGAATTGTTTTTTTTTTCGCACGAATTTCGCCATTAATTTTCCGATGATAATGATAATGTAAACAAAACACTGATATATTAACAAAACCAGCAACATAATATTCATGGTAGTTGTTGTAGCATACGTACGGACGATAATGGGTATGTCCCCATTCACATAAATGCAGAAGTGAATACTGTATGTTGGTCTGCAGTTGGAG
This sequence comes from Acanthosepion pharaonis, assembly GCA_903632075.3. Lineage (NCBI taxonomy): Eukaryota > Metazoa > Mollusca > Cephalopoda > Sepiida > Sepiidae > Acanthosepion > Acanthosepion pharaonis. Next base: position 4,889,394 of record CAHIKZ030003164.1, read on the forward strand.
ATTCGTCTCCAGCTATGCTGGTGAAACTCTCTGCCTCCGGGCTAAGAAGATTCCCAGACGAGGCTATGTCGAAGGGCAGAGTCTCGTCTCTGGGAGCAGATACCCGACCACGCTTTATACGGTGTATACGTGGAATTTTTGGCCGAGCCTACGGGCTTGTATACCCCATATAAAATTCAGCCTTGTGCCCCGTCTGACCGTGTCGGAAGGTTGACAGATATCCTGCATTTTGAGATTCATTGTGGAATTCACTTGACTTACTTCTATCAGTTGATTACTTCTTGACTACTACTTCTACGCGCCGCTGGCGAAACTTATATATTTTGTTCTTGTTCTATCTATTATCGCTCATTAACAATCTTCGTGTGATTATTCTATTGAATAACCTTCCCAACCGGAATAATGTCCGACTTTACTCCTGAATTAATGTATTTTTAAATCAATCAAAATCGGAAGTGTTTCATATCCCCCTCTCTTGTGGGGAGCTGTTTCGTTTGACAAGGACGATTGCATAATATTAATGTTGCCTCTTTCTATAGTCTTCTCCTGTCCAGGTGTCGAAATGTGTTTTGGAGTCTGTTTTATTAAACTCGTCGACGTGTACATTTTTAACTAGCCAGTAGGTTCGCTCTGTCACCCCCACTGAAAATCAAGTTCCCCGAAACAAAAGATAACCACGTCTCCTGTGTATGATGCGTCAAAACTTAACTCTCTGAAATCACTTTCTATCTTTCTAACACTCCCACGTTCGGCTTAGCCAATCAAAATCAACATCGACCCTAACGTTCAGCCTTAAAAGGTCTGAGACAAAATACACTGCCACTAAAAATATAAACATCTGAAAGTGATCGTACAAATCCGATCGCTATAATTATTATATTTCTCAGGAATTCAGACTAAAAGTATCAAGTTATTTCTAAAGTATAAAATTTTACTGAAAAAAAAAGTCTTCACAGGCACCAACTAACTTTCCAGACACTTCAGTCAGGGATGGATGAAAAAAAAAAAAGAAAACTCAGTTAAAATGTTTACATTTTCTTCTTTATCCGATTATATTTAAATAAAGTTTTTCAGGATCTCTTTACTGTCGCTTGAGTATATTTTCTTTTCCTTTGCACTTTGTCACATTCTTTCGTGACGAATTTTATGTGTTATTTTGCCATCCATTAATAGGATTTCTTTTTCTTCTTTTCTAATTTGATTTCTTTTTATATACATCGCTCTGAACTGACTGAGAAACGTATATAAATTTACAGAGACAGACAGACACAGACACATACGCAGACACCGAGAGATTTGTATTTTTTAAACATCCACTTCCACCTAAAGCAAGGCCGTCCTGGGTATGACGATAAACTACATCCGTGTCCAGGGTAAGACGTTAAACTACGTCCAACAGCAAGGGCTCTGATCAGGAGGCTTTGAGAAGCGTGGAGCCACCTCTTAATTGCTGATCTTCCCAGGTCTACCCTGATCCGGGGTGGTAGCACCTGTTAGGGTCCCAGCTATGGGCAAATAGTTAACCCCGAAACTGAGGTTAAAAGCATTTTGAAAGTGTAAAAATAGGTTTTAATGCCAGAAATACTTTGTAAAAGATTATTACCAGAAATAAATTTATGAAGAAAAAAAAACTATTACCAACAATACGTTTTTGAAAAAAAAATATTACCAGCAATACGTTTTCGAAAAAAAAAATATTACCAGCAATACATTTTTGAAAAAAATTTTACCAGCTATACAATTTTGAGGAAAAAAATATTACCAGAAATAGATTTTTGACAAAACAAAAATATTATCAGGAAAAAAAGTTGTCGGCATTAAATGACACATTGAGGTTGATATGCCGTAAAACAAACCAAACCAAACAGAAGCAAGGCGATGAAGCCACTAAGATGTAAGGAGTTACTAAGATTAAAAGAATATGAGAAAACTAATTATTAAAGCGAGAGGATAATAAAACGAAACGTTTCACGGTGTTAGATAACGGCGATTGGTATTGCATTTCAATTTTTTAAGGTCAAATTTGTCTTGGCATTAATAACGCACAAGAGAGTTCCATATAGGATACGTATAAGAGAAGAAACTGTTAGTATATAAATTATGGTAATGGTAATATTAACCGTTTCGATTGAGCGTGCAGCCAGTACTACTGTCGGTTGAAATGTTTAAATTCTTTCTCGTAATACAAATAGTGATATTGCGCTTTTCAGTATTGATTAGAGTTTCCTTCCTAATATTTTATTTGAAGTAGTATAGACCGTCAGAATCTTGATTATATAATGACTTTCTTTTCGGTTTACATGTGATATCCATTTTTGTTGTTACTGCTGTTGAAAGTCTTCAAGGTCTGTAGTTTCTATTATTTGGTTTAGTTCTTTGTTTCGGATTCTGTAGCGTCAGTCGACAAGGTTGAAAAAGATGCAGGTTTCAACAAGACCAACAGGCTTCACATACACAAAGAAATTGTAACCATTGATCTGAAAAATCTGACAGTTTATATATTTCTGAATGGGTTTGGCATCATGCATGACATCCATATCAAAGTCTTGATCGAGTTTTCAGGTTATTTTTTGGTTTTGCACCTATTAATGGTATTGGGCAAAACTCCCTCTAGCGCAGTCTTTTCTATGTTAAATTTCTTATGGTAAATTTATTATAACTGATCCATAAGGCCAGCTATGTTAAGTGTTTATTATTTACTAAGTTCACATCTTTAATGTTTTTATGAATTCTGGTTATTTCCGATTGATTACAAATCATAGTTACTGTTATTTTATATATTTATCTTCAACGCTGTGCGATGTAAGACTTGATAGAGTTTTTTGTTTTCCTGTTCAAGATCATTAGTATTCTAATTATCAATAACCATACCATCCGTATACCCGCTCTCATCATCAGTACAATGGTCTTGTGAGGAAAATTAGGGTCGTTGTTTTCTACTGGCAGGATCTGTTATGTATATTGTATGGAATGCTTAAATGATCTGGACCCATCCCTTCACATCTGTGTTTCTAAACACACAAGACATAGTCTGCGATATGATTAAATAGAACAGGACTGTCATGCCTGTCTTGTCATATACCGATGATGTTTGATATGTTTCGTTATTGGGGGCCGCCACAGACTTAACATTTTCTTGACTGAAAATATGCTTTTATAAGACTGAGACATTTTAGAGCCAGTAAGGCGGTTTCTAATGGACGAAAACAGAAATCTACTTTTCTGTGTTGGTTTTTTTATAAGCATTTCACCCCAAGACAGTGACAGTGAGAATAAGGAGGGTTTTTTGAGAAAAGGATAAAGAGATGAACGGAGATCAAGATCAATTCATCAGAAAATGTCGATTGAGATTATATTTAATTTTTTAAAGATTATAGTTATGAAGAAAGGACTTTCCACTGTCAGGAAGTGCGAGAGAAGAAACTGTTGGAGTTGAAAATGCGGTTACATTAAACTGTTTCGACAGTAAAAGGGCGGGAATAAGATGTCAACCTAGATGCCTTAAATTCATACATCTGGTGAACCAGTGAAAGTAGCTCGTCAGAGAATTTGCCATGAAAATATCTGTAGAAAAAGACAGCTGGAAGCCACATCATGTCTGTGAGAAAGTGACTGGACCAGAGAGGCTCGCTCAGAACCTATCACATTGCATATCCGTTCTTGGATTTTTTTCAAAAAACCCCGAGATGAACAAGTGACTTCTTGACGTTATCAGCCCGTGGAGGCGAAGCCAGCGTTAATAACACTTATAAAGATCCTATAAATTATGCCCCAGGTTGACTCATTCTATGTAAATAAAAATTGGATAGACGGTACTGTCCGTCGGCGGTTTTGCTAGTCATTGTGACTGAGGGTTTGGTGGACGTCTCAAACTGGTGATCAGACCAGTTAAAGCGCTAACCCTCAGTTACTGTGATGGAGGCCCGATCAGCATAGTTGCACTATAAACCACATGTCGGCTCAGTTGAACAAACGCAGATGTCTCTCTGCAGCATGTCTATATGTAGAAGACCGCCCTGGTTGCTAGGCATTGTTGGAAACGAGCGAACAGCCATTTCTGAGTATACGAAGCAAATATTGCAGTGTATTCACATATAAATAATTAGGAATATTTTTTTCTTAATAACATTGCTAAAATGCATGATAAAGTTGACTCCACAGAATAGTTGTTTATTCTATCTGACATAATGGCAATAATGCATATATCAGTGGGCTTTGGGTTAATTGTCATATTTAATTGCGATATGCGTCTGTTTAAACTGCATGATATCAAATACCCGCATGTCATTAGATTGGTAGATAGACAGACATACAAACAGGTAGTTCGATTTCAAAGAACAATTACATTACCGCTTGTTTACGGTGAAACACTCTACATTCCAATAATAATCTATCTATAATAACGACAATTTTGACTGATATAAACCTGTTTAATCGTATTTGAGACTTGTCTGATATAAGCGTTGTTTAATGGTATTTGAGACTTGTCTGATACCAGCGTTGTTTAATCGTATTTGAAACTTGTCTTATATAAGCATTGTTTAATCGTATTTGAAATTTGTCTTATATAAGCGTTGTTTAATCGTATTTGAAACTTGGCTGATATAAGCGTTGTTTAATCGTATTTGAAACTTGTCTGATATAAGCGTTGTTTAATAGACTGTTTATCCAATTCATCGTCACCAACGACAGAAGGGCTTCTATGATTTTCTTTACCCTTAAAAATGAAATTACCTCGAACGGATTTTGTAAACCAAATTTAATCTGTCTATTTATTAACATTTTCTTTGTTCCAAACTTCACTCAGAAATGTTTTTACTGCACTGGGAGACGTCTTTCAAATTATATGAATACAACAAAAATCCTATTTTAACATATTAAATCCAATGATCTACAAATTTACCATAAGCCAATTTATATAAAAATCTATATAATTGGAAAGAAAACGGATAAAATATGTTTTAAAATTATATATAAATTTAAAAAAATTGCATTAGATTTTATTCTGAAAAAAATGTTAAACATTATAATTTATTTATATAACATAAAATAGTCAGCTTTGACCATCAAAAATTTAAATGCAATTTTAATCAGTATCTTCTGCCTTATTAATTCTTATTCTTTTATTGCCCCCTCCCCTTGATAGCATATTCTATAACACTCAGCTATCGCTTGCGTCTCAGTGGTTTTATTGCCTTTACCAAATTGGATAAGAAAACACAAAACGTTCATTAATTTCTGAACAACCGAATAAAATGTATAAGCGAACTATTAACAAAATTTACTTTGATGTATCTATTTTTAATGAATCGCCATTACGAGTCGAGAAGCACAAAATATTCCCCTCCAAGAAAATCTATATATGTAGTAGTATTTATATAGAAAGATAGCTAGGTAATTAGACATATGTGTATGTGTGTGTGTGTGTGTGTGTGTGTGTGTTTTAGGAGAGATAACAAAAGGACAGCATTTATTCCCCCCTACAAAGGACAGTGCGGAGAAGCGTTAACGGCAAACTCCTTAAGTAACACAACACGTAGAAGAAGACGAAAAAGCAGGATATATATATATATATATATATATATATATATATATATATATATATATATATATATATATTAAAGTTTAGCTGACCACAGAATATATATATGTATTGATGCATTTTTCATTGAATAATATAGACAAGTTGTGTCTTTTTATTTTAAGTAAGTTCCTTTCATATTGTCATATAAGCTTAATAACATTATCATTGAAAGACGAAAGGAAATCACCATATTGATACATGTTTAAATCCGATCTAAGCTTTCGGCTTACATAAGCCATTATCAAAGATGATAATTACATTTCAATATATCAAACAATACACGGACAAAAAAATTTTGATAGTCTGTTTTTGTTGCATGAAAAATTTCAAAGCAACGACAAACTCATGCATACGAGACGCGGAAGCGAAAATCGCATCGCAGCTCGGGACGTCACACATGACAATACGAGAGTGAAAAAGAGAAGGATTAAGTATGGGAAACCGTTGGTATAAACCAATGGCTTCAGTTATCAATTACAGGCATTTAAGAATGTTTGTGGAGATTTCATAGTTAATTTTGTTCAGGTTAAGTTTCAACAGTTTTATGTATATAGCTTCAAGAATTTTTAGTTTATGTTTATTGTTTTCATGTTTAAGCATAGTTATGTTTTCAACAATGATTTTCCGGAATTGTGTACGCGGCCAGGCATGTTGTTTTAAATGCCTAACAATGTTAGAGTTATCATTCAAATGTAGAGTCAAACGTCGTGAACGCGAGTTTGTGGTGTGACCAGCATAAATATACCCAATATATATATATATATATATATATATATATATATATTGCGTATATATGAAACAGACTGTCGCCTCTAAGTGTTGAGTTCTATGTCATTTTATATATATATATATATATATATATATATATATATATATATATATATATATATATATATATAGATATATATATATATATTAGAATTTTGCCAACCTTAGAATTATTGTGGTATGTTTGTAAGTTTGCTATATCTTGTGATATAAAATAGTGTATTCTAAGCTATACCTCTCTTGGCCAGTTAATATATTTTTTTATCATTGGCATCTGATTTTCCCAACTAGAATTAATGTGAATGTCTTCAGTCTACAAACTGGTAATAATGGCTGAATTGAACTCATTCAAATGTAATCAAATTTTGTCTGAGCAAAATGAAAAACGTCCAGACGTTAGGCCTATTAATATGGAAACCATGGAATCAGAATAAATGTCAAGACTGTAGAATCTACAAAAAATTCAGTTCAGATGTATGAAACTCCACGATCTAAAGTATTATTGGCTAGCATCTTTAGATACAATAATATTTAATCTTGGACATTATGATGAACTACATGGTGCCCAGTAAAAAAAGGTGTAAATTTATTGCCAATGTTTTATCTTTTAGAAATAATTGGTTTTGGATAACCTTGAATAAATTTATTGAATACTAGCAGTAGAGCCCGGCGTTGCCCGGGGATGTAACAGTAAGAGATAGATCAAGTATCGACCATCATAAAGTCTGAAAAATAAAATTGACAAAGATTATTGTTTAAGATTGACGGACACGCATGTCTTAATTAGTTTTTTTTTTTTTTTTTTTTACGAATTGGTCAAACCCAAACTCAAACAAAAACATTGTTTTCAATCGTTATGAGTCTACCGAATAGATTTTTATTATAAAAAATTGCCTTGTAAATGGAATTTTTAAAGCATTCCGAATGTAAAAATAAAGAAAAAAGTGTGCAAGACAATAAGAAACTGTGACGTCGTCCCCCGGTCGCAGCGCCGACTGTGACGTTCTATCCTGATCTACCACGGCGCCAGTAGTGACGTCCCTAAACAGCACCAGTTGTGACGTCTTCGCCGCGGCGTCAGCTGTTCGCTCCTCGCCGCTCCATCCGGGTGTCGCTGCTCCAAACGTGACGTTCTAACCCTTTGGTGATTCGGGTAGGAATCTGGTTAGATTGATACCAGCCTCGCCGTTCCCAACCTGCTTCCAACGCCTGGTTACCAGGGTAACTGCACTGATCTCGAGTCTGCCTACCCACGTTGTGAATTGATCTTAGACAGACGAGATCAAGAGTGGCTGGGGCCGTAATGCAACGGGGGTGGTAACACACAAATATGTATAAAAGAAAATAAAATGGAAACTCACAAAGTTTAAAATATCAAAGAAAAAGGTAACAAACTTTTTATGTCTATTTGTTCGATACATAGGACTATGTCTACTTCCCGACCCGTTCTGTGGATTGTGGCACGACGCTTTCGCTAGGCAAACTTTAACGCTTCAAGTTGTCTACTCTCTAAAAATTTGTGTTTCGGTGTGTCTTTGGACGAAAGTCGAAAAACTTATTTCTGTGGTCTGGTTCTAAGTCGCACTTCAAACTATTTGTTCTTGGTTGAAGAAGAGTCCAAAAGTGTGCGTGAATCTTGGTCAGCTATCTTGATGTGGTTTCAACACTGGGCACTCATCTCTCCTGCCGTCCGGGGCTCAACTTCTCTCCAGGTCTGAGCTCTTCTCTGCCTGCCGTCCGGGGCTCAAACACTTCTCTCCAGAGTCTGAATTACTGGGCACTCATCTCTGCCGCCGGTGCGCGAACTAACTTCTTCTAGCCAGCTTGCGTCGAACTAACTTCTTCTCGCAGGGTCAAACGAACTGCCCTGCAACGCCGTCCGCGGCTCAACTCCACCTGCCGTCCGCGGCTGCACTGATTTCTGTCTGGTGGGGCTTCGTTTTTATTGACGCCGTCAAAACTGGGACGGGGTCGGGCGTCGTCGCCAGGGCTTTGTTTTTGGGAAAGAAATACCTTACTTAATAAAAAAAAATTAATTAAATCTGGTTAGGGATGAGCGGCCGAGTTTCCATTTTGGTTTTAACTCTTGGCGTTTGTCCAGCAGTTTATGTGCTTCTGAGGACATGATCTAAGAAAGAAATTTTGTATAGGCTACCTGGCGTCTCTAAAGCAAAAATAAAGGCGTCGATTGATTTTCGGTGCGTCACGTGACCGCTCTCGGCCATTGAGGTCAGGGCAAACGTTTATTCTGTCAAAAGAAAAAAAATTTAGCCAGTGAAAACTTCTTGTGTGGGATTTTTTAATTCTTTACACAGGGAAGACTGTCTGTGTTTCGTCAATGTTCAACAATGGATTTCTTCTTTCTTGTGACATCCAGCGATAACAAAATTCCATTTTTCGTGGACAAGCGGAAATTGGTCAACGCTTGTTCGTAGGTGATCTAGATATTTTCGACATCTGATATCTATCAACAATAACCTTTTTCCTCCTCATTTCCGTCTCTTAAGCCGTGTGTGTTTGTGTGTGTGTTCGCCTATGACCGGTCCCGTATTACTTTTTCTTTCTTTCTTCTTCGTTTTCTCTTTCTTTCTCCAAAATCGCTTGAATGCAAAGAAAGAATTATTCTTAAAAACTAAAATATTTTTCGGCCTTAAATAATCCTTAAATGGTTGATAAACCGTCAAAAAAAGCAAATCATATATCTATAAATATTTTTTCAAATCGTCAGGATGCATGGTGCCACAAAACACTACCTGCCAAAAAAAGTTTTGTTGAAATCGGTTGAAAATGTAGGAAATCCGATCCCATATATAAACGAACACAGACACACACACACAAACAACCTGGGTTTTATAAGTATAACTCGATATGAGTTGTCCCCCTTTCATTCTCGTGATGCCTCTTAATCGTGTTTTCAAATTGATTTCGTGCAAAAACAATTGTGTTTTTCCAAATTTTGGCTTTGTCAGAACCACCGCAAGGTAATTTTACGTCGTCCTGTGAAGATTTGTTGAAATAGGTTGAAAAATGTAGGAAATCCGATCCAATATATAAACGTACACACGCACACACACACACACACATACACATACACACAACCTGGGTTTTATAATAAGTATGATTCATGGCCTTGAATAATAATAATTATTTGACGCTTGCGTAATTGCATAAAACTGGTTATTTTATGATTGAATAATTGCTTCTCGATCTTGTGAATAGTCATTTAAAGATTATTTGCAGAAAACTTTTGTCTATCGTTCAGCCCTTCTTGTATGGCTAAACAACTCATCGATTTTAAGTGTCAAGCGATCGTACTTTTCAAAGAACACCCGACGAGGGTACTAACGACACGTGCAGAAAAATTCTTCTTGAATTTTTCAGTCACATCAGTCGTCACCAGTTTTCAACGATTTTCTCACGTTTTTCTGAACAGACAGCTTTTTTTACTGGGCACCATGTATATGCAGGAGCAAGGCTTCTGCTCGGGTGAATAGATGTTTTGAAGAGTGTGGAACCACCTCTTAATTTCTGTTGCTACCAGGTTCACTGTGACCCGGGGCGGTAGCACCTATTATGGTCCAAGCTACGGGCAAATAGTGAACACCTACAAAACATTATAGAAGTATAAAAATATATTTTTAGAGTAAAAGTACCACCAATATGTTTCTATATGAGGGAATTACCAACAATACATTTATAGTGGAATAACCAACAATACATCTTATAGCAAAATGACCAAAAGTACATTGGACTTTTAGTTTAAAACAGACGATTACATTCAAAATATATGTAGTTGATGCCATAAAATTGTGTTCAAAATATACAGATTTCGGTACTATATAACCCATAGAGGTGCTGATATGCCGCTAAAAATTAACCAACCAACCGACATGACAAAAATCTTTGATGAGATGAAACAATATGATATCCAAAATTTCTTAAAATAATCAAACAATATTTCAAAATATAATTATTTACATTATTCGGACTATTGTCCTCATCTTTGTCACCATATTAATCACAACGTTTCGGCCGTTGTACGCTCCGTCCTTCTTCAGGTGGTTGGAATGTCGAACTGAAACCTTTATTTCGCTTACCGGGGTAGACTGTTCTAGTTCCACTTGCCTTAACCGGGTATTGAACACACACACACATTGGTTCCTGTCACTGGATCTAACCAACGCCTTTTATCCACTGTGCCATGTGTCTTTGAGGACATCTGGGTATGAATTTACCACGTTGTAAGCCCCGGCCTTCGTCAGGTGGTTACGAATGTCGAACTTAACCCTTTATTTCGCTCACTGGGGTAGACTGTTCTAGTTGCACGTGCCATGTTTAATGGATGTCAGTTATTAGTTATCTCCTGTTAATTTCCCTCTGAAAGTTCTCCACTGCCTTAATTGGGTAACTGAAATCACACTCATTGGGTTCTGTCACTTGATCTAACTAACGCCTTTATCCACTCTGCCATGTGTCCTTGAGGGTTAAGTCCGACATTCCAAAAACCGAAAGAAGGCCGGAGAGTACAACGGCTGAAACGTTGTAATAAATATGGCGACAAAGATGAGGACAATAGTCCGAATAATGTAAATAATGTACAATAATATTTATCCTATTATTAGGGAAAAGGAGTAGTTTTATTTTGTAAGTATATTATCATCTCACACATTTTATACACGTGTTTATGAACTGAACGAGTAGAAAATAGTCTAGCGTATAATAACACCTGGAATATGCTAGGTTGTGGGTAGACACTGGATTATCACAGCAGATCTGAATTCTGCAAAATATGTAAAAAGTATGTCGGGAATATATGAAAGACTACTGTGAACAAAAAGAACATTTAAACTTAATCTACGGGAAAGAGAGTTGAAATACATATTGCACAGAATGAGTAAGGAGGGCTCGGAGAATGTTATACTCAGAAGACATATTGAAAGCCGGAGGGACAGAGAAGAACAACGCATAACCTACCAAGCGAGCTTGAAGAAATGGACGGTGGGGGGAAGTTTTAGGAGAGATAACCAAAGGACAACAATGAACAGTGTAGAGAATCATGAACGCCAATACCATTAAGGAATAGAGCAAGAAGAAGAAGAAGCAGGAGAAGGCGGAGAAGTAGAAGAAAAGGAAGATGTAGAAGAATATGAAAAAGAAGAAGAAGAAGAAGATGATGATGATGTAGAGTAAGAAGTAGAAGAAGAAGAAAAAAGATGATGTAGAGTAAGAAGAAGAAGATGTAGAGTAAGAAGAAAAAGAAGAGGAATATGTAGAGTAAGAAGAAGAAGAAGGAGAAAAAGAAGATGTATAGTAAGAAGAAGAAGAAGAAAAAGATGTAGTGTAAGAAGAAGAAAAGAAGAAGAAGATGTAGAGAAGAAGAAGAAGGAGAAAAAAAGATGATGTAGAGAGAAAAGAATAGTAAGAAGAAGAAAAAGAAGAGGAAGATGTAGAGTAAGAAGAAGAAGAAGAAGAAGAGAGTAAAAAAGAAGAAAAGAAAAGAAGGAGAAAAAGAAAATGATGTAGAGTAAGAAGAAGAGGAAGATGTAGAGTAAGAAGAAGAAGGAGAAAAAGATGATGTAGAGTAAGAAGAAGAAAAAGAAGGAGAAAAAGAAGATGATGTATAGTAAGAAGAAGAAGAAGAGGAAGATGTAGAGTAAGAAGAAGAAGGAAGAAGAAGAAGAAGAAGAAGAAGGAGAAAAAGAAAATGATGTAGAGTAAGAAGAAGAAGAGGAAGATGTAGAGTAAGAAGAAGAAGAAGAAGAAGAAGGAGAAAAAGAAAATGATGTAGAGTAAGAAGAAGAAGAGGAAGATGTAGAGTAAGAAGAAGAAGAAGAAGAAGAAGCACTAGAAGATGTAGAGTAAGAAGAAGAAGAAGAAGAAGAAGCACTAGAAGATGTAGAGTAAGAAGAAGAAAAAGAAGGAGAAAAAGAAGAAGATGTAGAGTAAGAAGAAGAAGAAGTAGATGTAGAAGAAGAAGAAGAAGAAGATGTAGAGTAAGAAGAAGAAGAAGAAGAAAGAAGAAGAAGAAAAAGAAGAAGAAGGAAAAGAAGAAGAAGAAGAAGAATTGATATACATTTATGTTAATTTTGATATATACTTTTTTGGAAAGGACATGTCTGATTTTATGTATTATTTTAATTTTGAAATTTTTGAAAACAGCGTCGGATAGTTCATTTAAACAAAACCCATATTTAGAAGAAACCCGTATACCTTTTGCACTGGTGAAAGTCTTCATGGCAGATGAATGGAAGAATTAAGACAATAGACAAGCAAAATCTGCCAGCCAGAAACTTGTATTTTTTCTTTATTCCTTTGCCTTCATCTGCAGACACTTAATGAAGACGCCGAATAGAATGAAAGAACAAATATTCTAGTCAGAAAAGAATTCAAAACAATAACAAATAGTAAGGCGTTTTCAATTGAAGGCGACGGCAGTCTTACAGGCGTCCAGATATTGAAACCTAAGAAAGGAGAGAAGAAAAAAGAAGAGAAAGAATAAACATAGAAAAGAAAAGAATAGAACGGATACAAGAAATCGTATTACTTCCCTGAAAACTTTGAAATTGGTCGCTTTTTTTTCTTAAATCATGAGAAGGACAAAGGAAGATGTAGGCTCTTAAAACAATGAAACCAGAAACAAGTGAATCGATATAGAGAGAATCGCGCGAATTACTCAAATGAATTCAAACGGTTCGGTTTTATGCATGGGCGTTTCTACTAAGTAAATATATTGAAAAGCATTTCTTGAAGACTTTGTAATAATGTTTATTTAGTGGACTATTCTTACACTCACGAACAAAAATCACAGACAAGCACACGCACGTATGTATAACTACGTAGCTAGCTAGCTAAAAAGATACTACAAATAATACGATAAATAGATAGATAGATTAGTATGAATATATAGATAGATAGATAGATAGATAGATAGATAGATAGATAGATAGATAGATAGATATGAATGTATTGAGATAGATAGATAAATAGATGAAGAAGCATATATATATATATATATATATATATATATATATATATCGGGGTAATCAAATAGCTATAAACATACAGTATATATATATATATATATATATGTATATATATATATATTACGTGAATCATTCATGCAAAACAGGTATTTGTATGAATGATTCATGTAATGTAAATTGAACTGCACCTCATACTTAATTTATATATATATATATATATATATATATATATATATATATATATATAGATAGATGTGTGTGTGTGTGTGTGTGATGTGTAGATGTGTAGATAGATAGATAGATATATATATATATATATATATATATGAGATAGATAGCTATAAATAGATGATGTATATATATATATATATATATATATATATATATATATATCGGGGTAATCAAATAGCTATAAACATACAGGCATGTATATATATATATATATATATATATATATATATATATATATATATATATATGAATCATTCATGCAAAAACAGGTATTTGTATGAATGATTCATGCAATGTAAATAGATAGATAGATAGATAGATAGATAGATAGATAGATAGATAGATGAAAAGAGACAGACAGATAGACAGGTAGAGATATATATAGGTAGAGATAGATAAGTATATAGACAGATGTAGACAGATAGATACTAACAGATAGAAACAGACATGTATAGACAGATATACAGAAAAATACATATATGTTCTGGTGCCCTTGCTATTTACCTTGAGCTCATTTAGAAAATCCAAACAAGGATTAGCAATATTATTGGTCCTGATCTGGCGGCTCGGGTTCAGTTACTATCTCACCCCCCCCATAAGGTTACCTCTCCGTGTCTTTTGTCTAAACACTTTCATGGTAATTATTTGGATGAGCTCTTCGTTATGGTACCTAGTCTTTTTGTATTTAAACGCAGTACTAAAATGGCGTCGAGATCTCATCAATTTGCAGTTAGCTTTACGCGAGGTAACTGTAAATTCTATGCTAACCGTTTCTTTTCTTGCATTTTTTTGCTTGTGAAACTACCTGCCGGCTCCATGTTTTTTGCCCATGAAGTTCCTTTCTCGGATGTGGCTGGGGTCCCTCCCCTTTACCAACCCACTGTCTCCGACGCTTAACATTTCGATAAAAGATCCATTTTTCGTCGCCAGTCACAAGTCTATCCAAAAAAGGTGAAACAAGTTGGCGAGAATGGAGAGAAGAGCAGATTTGAGGTTGTTTTCAGACAATTCATGAGGTATCCATTTTCCAAATTTAGGAACTTTTCCAAGTTGTTGAAGATGACGATGAACAGTTGAATGGTTTGAACTGAGAACCACTGCCAATTCTTCAACTGATAAAGCAAGATTTTCTTCAAGGGCTGCTTCAATAAGATTTTCAACTAACTCAACAGGACGTCCGGTTCGATCTTCACCTTCAAGGGTGAAATCTCCACCTCTGAATTTTGCAAACCATCTTCTGCAAGTTCTTTCATTCACACATTCCTCTCCATAAACTGAGTGAATGTTTCTAGCCGCTTCGGCTGCTGAGTTTCCTTTCTTGAACTCATAAAGCATTATGTGCCTCAAATGATTCTTGGGTACTTCCATGTTAGGAGGGTTTTAATCAAACAAAATTTAATTTTATTGTTCTCTGAAATAAAATTTGATCATTTTAAATGCACTTAAACATAAAAATAATGTTCAGTTTTATTAGACATTATAAAATACTCTTTAAATTTCGTTCATTTTAACAAAAATTTAAAATTCGGTCAGAACTTATGGGTTGATCTGATATTTCTGGCTGAATGAGAAATGGGACTATTACGACAAAATTAAAATAGGGAGATAAACTGTATGATAAACAGAACGCCCCCATTTACTGTTTTTCTTGGAAATTCTGCATAAATTTAGTTTTATCATATATTTAGTTTTTATTATTAAATTAATAAACATTACTAAGAGTTGAAGAGAGTTAAAATATTAGCGGTATCAATGGAAAAGCCATCCTTTTGACATTCGGTGTTTTATGGAGCAAAATAATCTGCTTGCCGTATTTTTAATCAATTAAGACCTGCCCACACGAAAAATTAACCCCACATAAGCGTCATTTTTGTTTTTGATAAAATTTTGCAGCGTGCCACTATGTTTCATTGTTTCACTCCGATAGTACGTGTTTGATTCTATTTCTTTCTTCAATTTTATAACTGGAGTGGGCGTAGGTTAAATATTCTAACCGTCATATAACGTGACAAAATTTATCGTGCAGAGCTTTCGTTTACGTCATCAGCGCAATTTAATTCCGCCATTATTGTCTTAGATCCCCCCCACTGTTTCTTCTCACAGTTCTTTAGCCTTGTAAAAATAACGGACAGCAATTCGGTTCCCAGCATGGCGCCATCGTTTTCATCGGAAAATGTCCTTCGATACGTTCTTCGATAAACTGGGGTTTTTTGTTTTCTCTCGCGTGAAATCAATTAAAGTCAATCATTTGGCAGATGCGAGGGAAAGATACGAGAAATTCTCATCAGATATTAAACCAGCTGCGTCAGTCACCGCATTGTAAAAGTCCTGTAGTTTATCAGTTTGGCAAAGAGTTAAATTGATGACGTCTATCTACTGAGTTCTCGGCAGCTCGAACACAATGCGCAAAACGGACTGCCGTGATTTCTTATCATAACAATCTCCACAATTTCTACTCGACATTCAACGGGCAACAATAAATTGCTGCTGTAATTTGCATTCTTTGCTTTCGAACAATGACGGAGATTCACTAACGACAGAGAATTCTTCAATTCAATGTTCTTTATCTGATAAATTAATGACTAGATTGAAATTATGTACAGGCTATAGATTATGATGACGATGTCATCATTTTCTATTTTGTAAAAATTAAACCTAATCTTTCTTAATGTTCAAGACTGTTCAAAGCCAGTTGGATATTTCAGTATTCTATTTATTTTTTCTCAATAATTTTACCTTAATCAATGCAGTAAAGCCTCTAAGACACAATAGTTTACTGAATGTGAATGTAAAAGAAAACGAAAAAACAAAAATAAAAAAACCATTATTCAGGAACGAGAACAATAAACGAATATAAATTAAAAAGTCGGAAGATAACGATTGTCATTACATATAGCAGCATGGCCCAACGTTGCGCGTGCTTGATTCAAAACTCGTACGACTCATACAGCAATCGCTATCACTTGACTTATTTTTGCCCTTCCTTGCCTTTAAAGGAGTGCCCTTTGCCGTGCTCATGTTGCTACATGCCTTACTTCTTGCCTATCTCACACTGCGAATTTTTTCTAAGCTCTATACTAAACATTAAATCTGTTACGAAAAAAGAACTAAACAAAATGAACACAAAACGATCAGCTTTAAAAAAAAAAAGACTCGTAACTGGAAAACCCGAATGAAAAAAAAATTTTAACAACAAATACTTTTTTACAGCCAACCCAGTTCGGTGGAATCAGAATCAACGTTGAGTTTAAGCAAGTGAATGAGCCAATTGGAGTAAAGTGCCATGCAGATTTAAAATTTTCCCACTTGTGACGAATGCAGCTATCAATTTTTTTTTTTTTGCCTGCTAGCATGTTAGTTAACATTCGTGTCAGTCAGCTTTTGGCTCTCACGCTGGCCAATAGAATCTTCCTGCCTATTCATGGCAGCCAGCTATAGGCTCTCACTCTGTCCTGGTAGAAAATGGCCGCAAACTACAGGAAAACTGTCGTAGAAGCATGAAAAAATCGATTATTTCCACTATCGTTGGGATTTGGGAAATGCAAAGTCGGTTTTGGCCTTTGGCTAACTCTGGAGCATGTGCATGTAAATGTTGGTGCAGATCCGTCCAAAATTGGCCGTGGTTACACACACTGTGCATTCACACACACACACACACACACACACACACGCACACACACATACACACACACACACACACATCCTGCCTTTTATAGATAGAGATGGTTGGAATGGAAGAGACCGGAAGAGAGATCCACAATCGAGTAGTACGAGAGAAGAAGTCGTTAGCATAGGACTTGCGGTTACATTTAATTTCAATTATAAAATGTTTAGACCTCGCTACCGATTTGTCTACTGCCTTTAAATTCGTTAAGTCGAGACACCAAAGTGGAAAGCTCATAAGAATTACCATCGAAATATTTATAGGAATGTCAAAGTTACTGGTCAGAATAAAATGGGTTTAACGGCAATACCACAGAAAAAAAATTCACAAGGCTCCCTCGGAACTTCCTCCTTGACCCATGTGTATGTCTGTCAGCACCCACATTATACCTACTCCGTTTCATATAATGACACTGTCGGGTAGCGATTACCTATCTGCTCTTTTTTCCTCTAAAACTCATGACGGAAGCCGATGCCTAAAGAATATATATATATATATATATATATATATATATATATATATATCCAGATTGTAAACTGTTTCTCCAAAACTGTGCGTAATGCCCGCTTAGAATAAGTTGTGTTCGTTTCCTTCACTTATGCGTAAATACCTTTAGAGAAATGTATTAATTAATCTATTCTTCCCTTCTATGGGTTAAGTATTTTGTATTTGGAATAATCATTGTTATCTCAGAAAATGGTTAATGCTGTATTCTCTCGCAAAAAAGAAAGAATTATTCTTATAATCCAAGATAGGATTCAGTTTTATAAAAGACACAATTACGATAAACCGTATAAAACTAAATCAATGAGACAATCTTGATATCTGTGTTTAAATATGAGCAGAGCATAGTCTAAGAAAGGATGAAATTGATTTCCTCCATGTCTTTCACCAGATGAGATTTGCAATGTTTCGGTATTGGAGTCCTCTCAAACCAGATTTTAATTATAAGACTAGTATCAACACGTGCTATAGATTTCAGGTTTTTTCGGTAAAAGTACGACATGCTTCGATGTTCTCCTCGGATCAACGTTATCAATGAAACAACTCCTTGCAAATCAACGATAGATTTGAATAAATTCAAACCACTCGGCCATGCACCCACATATTATTTAGTTAGGATTTAAAATTACACTAAAAAGAATATTTTCGTTTAATAGTAATTTAATATTGTAACTATATTATATTTGAAAAAATGGCATACAGATATTGTTCGTTATTGCTATAAATATTATTTTAGTGAATTAACTTTTTTGAGTTTAGTCCTGGTGTTTTTTTTTTCTTTAAACAAGGAAATTAATAACAAGCGCTCTAGATTGAAAAGTCCTATTATATGCCATGGGTAAATTGTAGCTATTATTTATTTCTACTTTACGCGTTGTTTGTTTGAGATTTTGTCGACTGCACAGTAAGGTCAGTTGCGGACCATCTGTAATGAAATGAACACCATGACGAAATTCACTTCCAGAAATTTGGAAACGGCATGCTGTACTGTTTGGCATTCGTGCCAGAAGTTCCAATAGGAACATTTCAGAGTCCAGATGATTCGGAAAATGTTGGATTAGTCTAATAAAGATTATGAAGGTGTTTGAAGTAATCGCTAATGTTGGCAAGGTTATGCCTCCGTTCATCTCACAGGGCGTTAGACTCAACATGGAGACACACATCAAGTGCCTTGTGGAGGTATTGCTGCCCTGGGTCAAGATTGAATCTGCTGGAAGAACCTATGTCTACCAACAAGACTCTTCACAATTCCATACAAGCAGGAGAACCCAGACATGACACTCTGACAATTTCTGCGACCACGTCATCGCATATATCTGGCCAGCAAACTCCACACACTGCAAGCCCCTTGATTATTATGGGTTGGACGCAGTTGACCGAGAGACGAACATAACTCTTTGTAACACCAAAGATGAACTGAAGGTAAGGATTATGGCAACATTCACCAACTTAAACAAGGTGTCCGCCCAGAAGAGATGCGGGAGATTCCGAAGTCTTCTGGAGGGCATGGTTGAAACTAGTGGCGATTTTAGAGAATAAATTTACTCTTTAGTATTTCAATACATTTATGTGTAAATATATCTGGTAAAATGAGATGTCAGTGTTATTTTCATTTTTGCGTAATTTAGACGACAGTTTTTCCTGTAGAAATATTGCGTCACTAACGGGAATTGAAATCGTATCACATTTTCCCCCCGGGAAACCTCTTCTGTACCCGAAAGCTGCAGATGAACTCTGTGGTGAAACTGGTATTCCGTGATGTAGATACGAATAAAGCTTCGAAACCTGTCGGAGTCAAAATATTCTCTTTGTTGTAATAATAATAATAATAATAATAATGATAATAATAATAGAGACCACAAACAAAAAACGGTGCCTCCTTATTGAGATAGCAGTCCCTGCAGACTGCAATGTATCTTTAAAGATATTCAAAAAGCTATCAAAATACAAGGACCTTGAAATAGAAATCTCAAAAATCTGGCATATGGTAACATCAACAATCCCTGTTGTAGTTGGATCGTCAGGATTGGTTGGAAAAGACTCCAGTAGACAAATTGAAGGGATTCCTGGAAGTCCATGCCTAAAGGAGATACAAAAAATTGTTCTGACAAGTACAGCCCACACTTTACGAAGGGCTTTATCTATGTAATTTTTTTTTCGTCAGTGGAAAGTGTCATGATGCCATTTCTAATCTTAGGTCCCTGTGAAGGACCCGGAAAGAAATGTGTAAACACCAGAAATCAAAGGGAATAATAATAATAATAATAATAATAATAATAATTATTATTATTATTATTATTATTATTTCACTATTCTTATGACAGGTACACGGTTATTTTTATTAGTAATGACATTTTTCTGTATTGACCACAAAGGAAGAGACGTTTTTTAAAATGATCACTGATGCTTCTTTCATGTAAAAGCTATTTCTAAAGGCTTCTGAATTTGGTGGATAACATGTAAATGACTACTCCATTTGATTGATAGTGCAAGCAATAAAAAGACGTA
This sequence comes from Acanthosepion pharaonis, assembly GCA_903632075.3. Taxonomy (NCBI): domain Eukaryota; kingdom Metazoa; phylum Mollusca; class Cephalopoda; order Sepiida; family Sepiidae; genus Acanthosepion; species Acanthosepion pharaonis. The sequence goes on from CAHIKZ030003164.1 coordinate 4,909,636, forward strand.
CACACTTCATAGATGTTTCTAAGATTTTCCCTGCCATTATGCGAAAGTTGACACTGAGAACATTTGCATCAGCATAATGCTTTTATTCCTAGTATATTTTGTCACTTTCACCTTTCCTTCTTCGCCTTTCATGATTCTATTCATCCGTTTGGACCCTTTATCATTTCTAGCCACATCCATAATGACGTATGTAGTGTATGTAAAAACATCGACAAAAGCTGCCATATTCTCAGTGGTTCAATGCTGAAGTAGTCTTAATCATTTCTGCCAATGCTGTCTTCACTCTGTTTTTTTTTTTTAATTTTTTTTTTATTCTGTTCTTATTTTTATTGGAAGATTTTAAGCTTTCTCCATTTTTTAAACATTTGCCTCAACAGCCTTTACGGCCTGTTTTTTTTTTTTGTTTTTTTTTCACTGTTTTTATTAGCTATTTTTTTCTTTTTTACTTTTCTTCCGGTGGTCTATTTCTGTTTTTCTTAAACAGTACTTAAGAATTTTATTTTTTTTTTCGGTTATTTTTTAGATCTTATTTTCTTTTTTATTTATTTTTTAAATTGTCTATCCATTTCTTCTTCTTCTTCTTCTTACTTTTAACTTATTCCCATTTTACTGTTATTTGTTGTTGTTTTTTTCGCTCACCTTTCTTCTTGTTCTTCTTCTTTTTCTTCTTGTTATTTTTTTCTTTTACTTTTTCTTCTTTCCTACTTTGAAATGGTTCTATTTTTTACTGTTCTTTGTTTTCTCTCCCTTCTTCTTCTTCTTCTTCTTCTTCTTCTTCTTCTTCTTCTTCTTCTTCTTCTTCCATTTTGCTTTTCTATTTCTTCCTCTCTATCTTTCATTATTCTTTGTTTCTCCTTCTCTGTCTTACTTTTCTTCCTTTTCTTTTTCGTCTTCTTTTGCATACTTTTCTGCGTTTTCTTCTTTATTTATACTGATCTTTGTTTTCTTTGTGCATATATTTTTTTCCATCGTGGCAATTGCCTTTTTTATCACTCCTCCCTACACTCTGCGTTAACATCACCTTCTACTATTGTTGTATTTCCTGTTGTTGTTGCTGGTGGTCTTTTTCTTCTTCTTCTTCTTCTTCTTCTTCTTTACCATTGTTTGTTTTTCTTCATCATCTTTTCATTTTCTTTCTTTGATTGTGATTTTGATCTCCTTATTTCCATTCAATTTTCAGCGCTCTTGTACTTTTTTAAAAAAATATTTACTTCTCTCATATCCTTCAGACATCGACTGTTTTTATTCTGTATTTTCCTTTTCCTCTTTTGCAATTTATATTCGAGTACGACATTCTTATCCACCTCCTCCTCATCCTCATCATCATAATTTACATCCCATCTCCACCTTCCTCTATCTTGTTTGTTTTCCTTGATGTCAGCAAGCTTTTGATCGCTTCATTTTTCTCTTCCTTTTATCTTCTATAGTAATTCTGTTTTTTTTTTTTTTTTTTTTTTGATTTCCTTCTTTCTTCTCTTCCTCGGTCTCATATCTACTGATTTTTTTTCTTTTTTTATCTCTCCCTTCTCAAGTTTCCTTTTTATTCGGAAAACATTTTCGTATGTCCTATTCCATCTAAAATCAACCAAGCAAATACGTTTCTATCCAACGACCGTGCATTTTTTTCATTTACAACAAATATATCCATTTCAGTGGTGATTCGACGCGCCTGTGTCGTTGGACAATCATAACGGATTTTTTTTCGCAGATCTTACGAAGCTGGCAGATAAAAATGATGATGATGATCATCATCATCATCATCAGCAGCAGCAGCAGCATCACTAACAACAAGTCTGGCTATGGCCGTAGTCGCTACCTACCTGAGCGCATAACCAGATAATGCTCCCCCACCCCAAACAAGCAAAGACTGGTCAGGTCGAGCGAGAAAAAGCAGCAATAGCACCCAACTCGAGTTGCGGAAAGAGTTGGCCGTTTTCCGTTTTTTTTTTTTTTTAAAAAGGAGGGCTAGAGTTGCTCTCCCTTTATGCAACTTCAGTGAGCACGTGGTAACCATGTCACGTGACCACTGTAACTATAAGAAGTTACTAAAGATAAATTATTTTTTTCTTTGTTTATTAAGGATTTGAACGACACAAGGTAAATGCACTGCTCCTTTCCCGCCAGACGAACTGTTTCCTTCTCAACAATATGTCTCATTAGCTGACTAATGACTGAGTCTCTGTGAAAGACATTACAATCCATTCAGCCCACACCATCTATGTATTTATCTGCCGGATTCTGTTCTTTCTACTTATCTAGTTGTAGAGCAATGGATATCGGCAGCGAATGTGAAATCGAACGGCCGCGTTTGAATTCCAGTCGGGTTTGTTACAGTCACTTGGGCGTTAATACCTTTTGGAAAGTTATGAATCCTTTTCTTCTCCTCCTCGTTATGGGTTGAATAGCAGCACAGACCGAGTCCTATAGCCTTGGTTGACAACCAGAATACCGTAGAAAAGAACGGCAACCTACTGTAACCAAGACATCAGTCATGGATCGTAAGGGACAAGTTCGCCCAGGCGTGTATAACCTATCACAATTAACGTACTGATCTTCCTTTTTTTTTATCTATCTATCTATCTATCTATCTATCTATCTATCTATCTATCTCAATACATTCATATCTGTCTATCTATCTATAATAGTATATTCAATATGTAAACATTTTACATACAGGATATATGTATATATGTATGAAGTAAAAATGTAATGTTAGGCTACGCTGTTCTCTGATATATATATATATATATATATATATATATATATATATATATATATATATATATATATATATATTAGGTATGTCTGACTAAATACATTACGAATATTATGTCTGCTTACTTTTTACTTTTAGCATAATCTGTTCTTAGTCCCGGATATTCTTTTGTGTATTCCAAACGAATAATGCAAGAAATTCACTCTAACAGTGAAAATCACTTTTATTTTACAAGTACTTTCCATCTCTTTGTTAGATCATCATCAGGGGTGCAACTGGTAAAGCAAAAACTATGTGTAGCGATTCATTACTGATCTTTTTTTCTTTTTGCCTTAAAAGGAAATGGCTGACAGTTATGTTTTAGCGTTCATTAGAATGTGAAAAAGTTATCCATTATGTCATAGTCAAGCGCGCATTAAAAAAAGAACTGTTCTTTTTATAGGCATTTCATTACATTACTAAAGCATTCGTAGCAGATTCTATTCAGTGTCGGCTTCAGTTTTTTTTAATGGAGATTGCTTCGAGGATATGCTATTTTAATTTGTTATTTTTTTAGTGTATGTTAGTTTTTATCAGTCAGTATTTTTCAATACTGTTAATGGGTACAGCAATATTAGTGTAAATGTCTAGCAATGGACGAATGGTTAGATATGTGTAGAGGTAAGATGTCTTGATAATTTGTTTGCCGTATATGAAATACATATATTTTTTTCTATTAGAGGTCCATTCTCCCAATGGACATTTAAATTTATATATAATTTTGGTTTTACGTAATATATCAGTTGGTGGGGAGGAGTTAGAATGAATATTTAAATTGGTTGTATTGTATTTTGCATAATATATGATTAATTTTATTTTTTATTGGGATACGTGGGAAATATATTGGTACGAATGAGTTTTTTTAATGGTTTTCCCATCTTGTTTGTAGTTAGGATGCATCTGGTTAAAATATAAGAGTTTGATATATTTAGGGCCTTTTGAGAAATTGCCATGTTCTATTTGACGTGTGTTTATAAATCTTTCAAAGTTATTCGGGAGGTATATAGCTCCTTTGTATAATGTATTGAGTTTTATTTGAATTTTAACCTATGTTGTCATTACGATCTGTTAGTAAATTCTTTTAGTCTATTTAGAATTGGTTTTAAGCTGTTCAGAAGTGGTAGACTTTTTAGTGTCTTGTGTATCTCCTGCTTCCGTTTGTTGAGAATTATTACGTTTTTATTACTTACTTCAAAGTGCCTTTTCACAAGGCTACGTTTAAATTGCCAGGTGATGCTGTTCTAGTGCGATGATGGATTATATAATTTAAAATTTGTGTATTTAGGCAAAATAAACATCACATCTGATCCTTGAAACCCAAAGGACGAAACATGTCAAACAATTTTTCCATATTGCTATTAATTTTTCTAACGGTTATATTGTATGTGATAAAAGTAATGATAATATTAGCTGCTTCTTTATATGGAGACATTACACATTCTTTGACTCAGCAGAAAAAATATATCAATTTCTCCCATATATACAATGTTTGAAATGTCACCTGGGAATGTATAAATATCATAATACGTAAGACTTACCATATTTTTATGTGGTGTATTTAATTTTTCACGGAACTTGGATTATAATAACAAAATATCCCATAGAAATATTCGCAGGTGATCAAAGAACAAAAATCCTTGATTTTCATTTTGGATTCAACCAAATTCTTTGGCTACCAAATAACTACGCAAAATTTCAAAATTTAATGACCACCATATTCTTCGGATCAGACGCTTCCCGATTATTTTATTTGGAGATATTTTAAGGATAGTGTTTCAATCAATAAAGCATAGACAATTCAGCAATGTAAAGCAAACATCTTTGAAAAAAATCATGATCTTCACCCAGCATTATTAACCATTTTTACTATTGACAGAGCATGCCTGTGTGAAATAGAAAAGGTGGGCATTTAATTGTTATCGATTTACGTAATTAAACGATTCTATAATTCTAGTGTTTTAAATTTTAATCTGTATAAAACTATTTTTAAAGTAATTTTAATATCATTTTAGACAAAGCAATGCTGTAATTAAGCAAGGTTCGACTAGGTTTGATGAGAAATTAGGTGACTGACCCGGTAACACAATCCTAAGCAAGAAACAAGGAATAAACCTCTACTCCTGTTCAAAAGACGAGGAATGGCTGCGTAAGGGAGAGAGACGAACATGTGTATTCCCATTTAATAAACATGCTGAAATTACAATATATGGGATAATATTTATATATATATATATATATATATATATATATATATATATATATATATCTAAATGCCCTGCTAGATATCTATCCTCTGTTAAAATTCTTCCTAGGTATTTAATTTTTTTCACTACTATAATTCAATCTTGCATTATGGGCCGTTTCTTTTGCTGGCAACCATATATTTTGTCTTTTTCCATTTGATGTTTAATCATTTCATCTCGTTTTCCTTTCAACCCTTTCGTAGTAGGTTCCTTTCTTTTTATGCTCTCAACACTGTACGATCTTATCTAATGTTAACTTGTATCCTCTAATAATGAATCCCGACTGAACTTCTTATTCTCTAAGGATTGCTTTACTGTAAAGTTTGAATAAGTCTGGTGAGAAGGCACCTCTTTGTCTTACGTCTCTTTCTATGTTTGTGCATTTACTGAATTCATTGTTTATTCTCATGCGGGCGGCTTTTTCCCAGTATAGGTTATGGATTTTTCTAATATGGCTCGGAAATATATCACGTTTACTTAGCGTTTGAGAAGTTACGTCAAAAATAAAATATTGAACTGTTATTATATAATCTATAAAACATTGGTATACATTCATTTGCATTTATATTGTTCTCTCTGATATTATTCTGAGCTTAAATATCCTATTTTTGTTCAGGTGTCTTTAACGACGTTGCACTATTCTTGTCTTATATGCTCATCCTTCATCAGAATTTGGATACATTTTGTTATGTGGGGCAAATGTTATCATTTTCCATCATCATAAATAAATCTGTTCTTATCGTCCTTACTTATCTAGTCCATTTTTTTTTCTTTTTCTTCAGCTAGATCCATTTTTTTTTTACTGACATTCGGAGTTTATAATGTTATTTTTCTTTATAGTTTCACTGGATTTATTTCTTATTTTTCCTATATTTTTCCCCCTCTATTTTCTATCTCCTATCTTACTCTCCTTATATTCCTTTATTTCCCCATGGTTATTTTTGCTATTTTTAACCTTCTCTTTTTCATTCATTTTTTCATTAAAATTTTCTTCTTCAGAAGATTTCACGTGATTTTATAGCATCAATTTTCTTCTCATTCTACTTTTAATTCTTCCGTTACAGTATCTTTCTTTCTTTTGTTTTATATTTCCGCCATTTTTTCTTTCTTTTTGCTTGTTGTTTTGTATATTCCTTTCTCTGGCCGAATCGTCTGGAGATATAATATTTCCGCCTTATAAATCGCTTTCCTGAAAATACGCCTAAACCAGTCGTAACACACTCATCAGAGACAGTCAATAACACTTTGATTGTAGAGCTTAAACTACAACTAAAATATCAGCAGAATATTAATGCCTTTTTGCCCTAATGAATCGAGATATTTGTCATCACTCACAATAAAAATAGTCGGTGTGTAATTGCTCTCAAATTGATAAACGATAAACACATTTAATCTTAATGAAACGTAAATTCAATTGGCTCTGCTTCACTGCGTGCAGATAAATGAGACAAAATAAATTCACACTCATTTTTCAATTAGCAGTTATGATTCTATGTATGTATGCATATGGTGTTTTACAAATTTTGAAAAAAAAAAGATCGGATAGAAATCAAGGATTACAAATGCTAGAGTAATAGAAATTATATTTTTTGAAAGGTAAAGAGATAATAGTTTAGGACCTGCAACCATTTAGTCTCAAACGTGAAGCAAAAATCCCAGTAAGAGAACTAGAGTACATGCGGTAGATGTCCGCTGTTCAGCTGAAGGCGCGGCTAAATGTGGCCTGCAAAGTTGTTGAAAATGTGTGCACATTCCTCCTGGCGAGGAATCCGTTGCCTTACGATCTTCACAAGTGCTATGATCTCCACAGTTCGTGACCAATTTGAGTGTTCACTTTTATATTTACGCACGCTCTGTCTCTGATATTGAGCACTTTATCCCATAAATATAGCACACCTGAAGATTATATATATATATATATATATATATATATATGCATGTTTCATTAAAAACGACAGACAAGGTACTACAGTTGAGCTTTTTATTTAATTTTTCTTGTGTTCTGACAACTACCACACACTGAACATACATAGAACACACACTCTACTAAGCTGATAATTGAACCATCCTTGATAATGGCTAAAGGTATAGCCGAAAGCGCTCGGAAACACAGAACATTCGAACAGTTCTTACACACTCTTTGTCCAGAAAAGAAAGCTCTTGTCAGAACACAAGAAAAATTAAATAAAAAGCTCAACTGTAGTACCTTGTCTGTCCTTTTTAATGAAACATGCATAAAGGAAGGATTGCTGCCTAATTATACAAATATATATATATATATATATATATATATATATATATATATATATATATATATATATATATTAGCATCTGTTCATCATTATCTAACAATTTATTGATTCCTATTGATATTATTACTGTATAACATAAATAAAATCGCTATAATTAAAATTAACGTAAATTGGAAAAGATTAAAAAAGATTATTTTAATTCTTCACTAGCAGCATGGCTCGGCGTTGCCCGTGCTTGATTCAAAAATTGTACGACTCATACAGCAGTCGTTATCGCTTGACTTAAAAGGAGTGCCCTTTTCCGTGCTGATGTTGCTACATGCCTTACTTCTTGCCTATCTCACACTGCGAATTTTTTCTAAGCTCTATACTAAACATTAATTCTGTTACGAAAAAAAAAAATTAAACAAAATGAACACAAAACGATCAGCTTTAAAAAAAGAACTCGTAACTGGAAAAACCGAATGAAAAAAGAATGTTAACAACAAATACTTTTTCACACCGATCCCAGTTCTGCGGAATAAGAATCAACGTTGAGTTTAAGCAAGCGAATTAGCCAATTGGAGTAAAGTGCCATGCAGATTTAAATTTTTCCCACTTGTGACGAATGCAGCTATCGAAATTTTTTGCCTGCTAGCATGTTAGTTAACATTCGTGTCAGTCAGCTGTTGGCTCTCACCCTGGCCAATAGAATCTTCCTGCCTATTCATGGCAGCCAGCTATAGGATCTCACTCTGGCCAGTAGAAAATGGCCGCAAACTCCATGAAAACTACCGTAGAAGAATGAAAAAATCGATTATTTCCACTATCGATGGGAGTTGGGAAATTCAATATGGGTTTTGCCTTCCCGCTAACTTGGAGCATGTGCATGTAAATTTTGGTGCAAATCCGTCAAAAAACACACACACACACACACACACACACACACACACACACACACACACACACACACACACATCCTGCCTTTTATAGATAGAGATTTACATAAATAAATGACGACGAAATAATCTAGACTGTGGGAGGCAGGCTAAAGGAGCTTAGCATTACCGTTAAGATTAACCAAATTTACCATGAGAATGTGGATCAACCAGGCAGATTACGGATATTTAAATTTGAACCCTTCTCGCAAACAATTACCTCTGTATAGAGAAAGACGTAACAGAAAAGGCATGATTTTTAACATTTAAAAAGAAAACGACCTCTAGTTTTTGCAAAAAAAAATGATCATAAAAATCGTGCGATACTCGAGTACATACCGATATCTATACTCGAGTATATAGCAGTATCTATAAATCTATAAATCTAGATAGATAGATAGATAGATAGATCGGTCAGTTGCAGGTTGTTCGCATTATCTAGAAGTCGTCGTCGGCTCCCAGTCGTGTCTGAGTATCGGGTTCTGTCAATCTTTTAAGTCCTATCTTCACGGTTTATGTTCATGTTTGACATGACTTGTGAGGCCCAGTCGGTGGTGGAATAGTCGTTGACAGTAATCACAGGGGAGAGGAGGGGAGGGGGAGAACGGGGGTCGTTCACAGCGCTCTCTTCTCTTTCGTCGCCTCGTCTCTTCATTCTCCTTCCCCCTTTCTTCGAAATCCGCGATGCCATCGCAAATTGATCTCCTCCACGTCATTCGGTCCCTGGCAGTTTCTTCCCACAAGGACGAGCTGATGTTGGTAAGTGCCAGGGTGCGCTTTAGTTGGTCCTCCTTGTAGCGCGTTTTGGGTGCTCCTCGTGGTCTGGTCCCAATGGCTACTTCGCCATATAGGATTTTCTTGGGGAGCCTGGAAGGATCCATTCTGTGGGCGTGTCCTGCCCATCGGAGGCGGTGGTAGATGATAGTGGCCTCGACGCTGCTCACTGACGCTCTGTCCAGCACTTCTGTGTTGGTGGTGTAGCTCTCCCAAGAGATGTTAAGGATTTGCCTTAGTTTCAGTTGCTGGAAACGTTCTAGTATTTTTACCTCGCTTCTATATAGGGTCCATATTTCGCAAGCGTATAAAAGGGTGGAGAGGACTACTGCCCGGAAGACCATCGTCAGTGCGTGGTTTTTAAATATGCGGCAGTTGAGTCGGCCAAAGGTGGAGTGGGCTGCCCTGATTCTATTCTCCACGTCCTTTCTGCATGTGGGTGTTGATGTCAGAATGCTCCCTAGATACGAGAAGTGATCTACTTGCTCCAGCCATTGACAGTGGTTTTAGTGTTTGGGAGCGGGTGGTGCTTGAACTAATAATTTGGTATTTTCTGTGTTGACCTGCATCCCAAATTGTTCATAGGCCGTGTTTTGACTGCGTCCTCTAGTGACCTGGGGTGGAGGTCCTGCAGCTCCAGTCTGACCATAGTGGGTGGATCATTGCACGAAGTCAGCGAGGTGAAAACTCCATCCCCCGGTACTGAATTCACTTTGTGGTATCTCATTGCATTGCTGCTGTGTTCAGAGAGAGAAACACGTTGGTGCCAGAACACACCCCTGCTTCAGGCCACCAATATTGGGGAATGGGTCCGAGAGGGAGTTCTGGTGGCATACTCTCCGCACCATTCCGTCATGCAGGGCGCACACCAGGGCGACAAAGTCTGGTGGGCTGCCAAACCTAGTAAGTACTGCCCACATAGCAGGTCGGGGTATTTTATTTATCGAAGGCCTTTTTTAGGTCCCAAAAGATGAACATGGCGGCTGTTGCTGTTCGAGGATCTTCTTTTGCATTTGCCGTGCGCAGAAGATCATATCGATGGTCCCGCGGGAAAGTCGAAATCCACACTGGGACTCTGGCAGGACATCTTCAGCGAGGACGAGGAGACGGTCTAGGAGAATGCGGGCGAAGATCTTGCTGGCGATTCTTAGCAGTGATATTCCCTGGTAGTTGTTTCAGTTCTCACGGTCTCCCTTTTTGAATATTGTCACGACCGTTGCATGGCGGAATTCGTTGTGGAAGGTCTTTGTCTCCCAAATCTTCAATATAAGGAGCATGAGACGGTTCCTCATCTCGGAGTCATTGTGAGTGAGGATCTCCAGTGGGATGTTGTCGGGTCCCTGGGCTTTGCCGGGTCTCATGCGTTTAAGGGCTTTGTTGAAGTCCTGGATGGAGGGAGGTAGTGCCATCCAATTTACGGACAGGATGCTGCGGTGTCATTCGCAGCATATTGTCTGGCGTGTTGACCTGGGCGTTGAGGAGGTTCTCAAAGTGAGACCTCCACCTTGACAGAATACCGCGCTGTCGGTGATGGTTGTAGCCCCGTCCATGTCCTTTAGTCCGCCCACTGATGAGCGTGTGGGGCCAAAAATTTCCTTGGTTGTCGCATAAAAGCTGCGCAGGTCTCGTTGGTCAGCGTAGCTTTGTATTTTTGCTGCTTTTCTTTGCCACCAGGTGTTCTGGGCTTCTCGTATGCCTCTTTGGCAGTGAGCACGTTTATTGGTAGCTGTAGACTGGTTCTTCATAGTCAGACGTGTCTGACGTTTAGTTTCAATGACAGGCGAGATGGACTCATAAATCTTATAGAACCAGTCCTGTCTTTTCTTGTTTGAGTAGCCGATGGTTTCCTCCGGTGCACGGGTCATGGCATCTCTGAGGGTGGTCCAGTGGTGCTCCACAGAGGCCTGATCCACTGGCTCTGCAAGGTGACGTTTGCAGGTTTCTCTAAAATGCTGTGCCAGCTGTGGGACGCGGAGATTGCTAGAGTCAAAGCGTCGGTGTGGTACTCTGGCCGGTGTCCTTCTAGGTGGTCGAAGGGTTCTCATGGATAGTCTGGAGATCAGGAGCCTGTGATCCGTTCAGCAGTTGTCCGCTCCTGGCATGGTGATGCGGACGTCTCCCCTGTCTCTGGTTCTGGTTAGCCCAGAATGTGCCATTGTTTGGACCGGGGGTGCCTCCATGTTGTCTTCTGTCGGTTCGGGAGTCTGAAAATAGTGTTGGTCACAACAAGTTCATGTTCTGCACATTGACCCAGTAGGGGTTGATCGTTGGCGTTACAGTTCCCGATACCGTGGTGGCCAATTATTCCCTCTCACAGGCGATGGTCCTTGCCTACTCGGACATTAAAGTCACCCAGTACAATGAGCTTGTCGTTGGCGGTCGCTCTCTGGATGGTATGGTCGAGCTGGGTGTAAAATGCGGATTTGTCTTCATCGGGTGAGGTCAGAGTCGGAGCGTACACTGCAATCAGGGTAATGTGTCTGCCCCGCATGATGGGAATGAAAAGAGTCATTAAGCGCTCACTGATGGTCGTGGGAGCGAGGTTGTGCTGCTGCACGAGCTGGGACCGGATAGCAAAGCCAACGCCATGTATGCGCGGCTCCTCGGGGACCTTCCCCTTCCAGAAGATGGTGTAATCTGTTTCAGCTTCCCTGATGTTGCCCTCCTCGGGGAGTCTAGTCTCGCTGAGGGCCGCCACATCTGTTGAATCGGGCAAGCTCATTGCAGACGAGGGCTGTGCGTCTTTCCGGGCGGATATGGTTCGCCACGTCTTGGAGGGTGCGGATGTTCCAAGCACCAAGGGTAAGGATATTTTTATTGTTTAAACTTTTTGTATTGTTGGGACCGCAGTAGAAGAATTCCCACCAGCCGCGGTAAACTGGCCAGATGTGTCGCCGGGTCCAATGTTTGCCCCACCTTTTCTAGGGGCTTCCCCATGTGGCGTGGGATGCGGTGGTCCTCAGTAGGCCAGACCAGTCACAGGTCCAGCTCGGTGTCACGGCAATGTCACCAGAGAGCGACCGTCTTTGACACGCCGCCTGTGTGCAGTCGTGGACTGAAGGCTTCCAGCGTTCCAGGCCCGCCCCCGTTGCTTGCGGTGCTATCGCCACAGGACTTAGGTGGTGATGATGGAGGTGATAGGATGAAGATAGTTGAAAGAAAGAAAAGAAAATAAAAAGAAACGACAGAATGCCAGTCGCTGAGGATATTGTTTTAGGTGGTCGTGGCTGCGCGACGGCCACGCACACACACTCGACCAGCATCGCTTCCACCGCGGCTCAAGAGAAACGAGACAGGCGACCTCCATGATGCTAGTTGCATCGGGCTGCCGGGTTCTCATTTCTTCAAGGCCCGCTTTATCGCCTGCCCGACAGGCGCTGCCTTCCTCCGCCATCGCCACCGTTGAGGTATTGTTGGTTTTATATCGGAGTTTTCTTCCACCTAGACTTTGCCTCAAGAAGCAAACCCTAAAAGGCAGCAGGGGGAGGGACTGATTATACCGCCAGTCCAATCGGTCACTTGCATGAATTTAGTGAGAAACAGAGGGGACCGCAGGAAGGTAGCAAGCAAGCGATTAGAAGTTAGAAGCTGGGGCGGGGGGGTGCTAGGTCTAGCTTAGCCTGAGACGCGTTCACTCCAATCACCCCCTCCTATCTAGAAGTATATCTATATAAATTCATATTTTTTTTTATTATTTCAAAAATTATTTTTGTTGGATAACCGTGTTTTTAAAAAGAACCCTCATCGATTACTTTTTTTTATTTTAATCTGTGTGTATTATTTTCACTCAATACTAAATGCTCACTCGGGAAAAACTTAATATAGAAAATGCTGGATTTTCTTTATGAAGTTTTCTCGGTTGCACAGGCCGGTAGTCATAATATACGCTGTTTGAAATTAATGTAAATAAAAATAAACAAGACTACGTTTTTCAATAACAATTGAATCAATGACACTATTTATTTATTTATTTATTTTTATATAAATTGCTCTATTTGTGTTCTGGGTACGAAATGAAGCAGATATGGGCTTATGAGAAAATTACGGAAAAGGGTAAACTAAAAACTTGATTGTCTTTGATGCTAACTGTGGTTCAGCGTTCAATGACAATCCAGGACCAAAAGGCGGTTACTCCTACAAAGGAGGATGATTGTATAGAGTGCGCTGAATTGTAGGTTTAATACTCACTGTTTTAAATAATTTAAAAAAAATTCTTTCTTTTTAAAAAATAAAAAAAGTCTCTGTTTTATACAATAGCATTCACTAAGAACAATATATATATATATATATATATATATATATATATATATATACACGTTTTTACGTTTATACGTTTTTTTATAGATACAAATATTTAAGTAAATGCCCTGTTTTATAATGAGCAATAGGAACCGTTCTGAATCTGAGAGAAATTGTAATAGAAAATATGCGTTCCCCTACAGAAATCGAACCTGTACCCTACACCGAACCATCATATAGCCTGACGTGATTTACCGATTTCGCCACAGAGGAGCGTTTCGGTCATCAGGGTCGATTTTACTATTTTCAAACCATAATTCTCCATGATTTTCTCTCATATTTTCATATCTGGTCGATACGTATCCAAATGTAAACAAATGACGTCACACATTATAAAATGGACAAAGTCCGACTATTATTTTAAGACATTTTTTTTTACGTGTATAGGTTCCTTTTATACATACAAATATTTAAGTAAATACTCTGTTTATAATAGACAGTACTAACAACATTTGCCGGCCTGAATCTTCGAGACATTGTCATATAAAATAGGCGTCCTCCGACAGGAATCGAACCTGTACACTATACCGAACCATCACAGCCTGACGTGATTTTACAGTTAGATTTACTGCCAATTCTCCAGAGGATCTGGAGGTTTTTTTACTATTTGAATTGTTAGCGATGATGGATGTCTGATTTTACATTGTTTTTAAACTACAATTCTCCATGATTTTCTCTCGACATTCAGATCTGGAGGTTTTGTGTACTATTTTTGCAAACACTTTAAAATTTAAAATTAAAATTGTTTGCGATGATGGATGATGTCTCCATTACTAAAAAAAAAAAACTTTTGAACAACATTAATTCATGAAGATGTCTGTAGGAACAGACGAAAGCTTGTAGTAAATAACAACTAATGCAGAAATTTATTAGGTTTTGTGGAGGTGACTATTTAATTGTTTCGATGATGGATGTTCGCCATTTAAACCAAATTGCATTAGTTTTTGTGAATAATTCATGTATTTGTAAATTGATTGCACGTTTATTGTAATATATATATATATATATATATATATATGAATGAGTGGTCAAATGACGTTGAATAAAACGACGGTCTTTCCTACAAATTCAGATTCGTCTCTTCCTGGTGAGATGGGGGTCATTTTCTTCAGTAATTTATCTCGAATATTTGGACCAATAGAAGAACTAAAATACCGTTTATTTTAAACGAAGTCTTTTCTCAGATATGAGTATTAGCTAAAAATAATGTTTAGAGTAATAAAATATTTCTACTATGTCGACTGCGTTCGAGATTACAAGGTGATTGTGAATTCCCTGATCTTGTCGATGGCTGCATTTGTGTGCTACTATAGAGATATATACGGTTTGGAATTTAGAGTTTTCTTTCTTCTAGACTGTTTGCCAACCCCGGCTAAAGAGCCCAGTCTGTCCTGCTATTTAAACCGAACTAAGTAGAGAGTAGATGGATTCATGCCTTTCCGAAATGCACGTGCGCGAAAGTTAATGTAGCGTACTTGTCTTGAATCCGAACTCAGTTTTCTGAGTTTTTGTTCGGATCCGCTAATCAATGCACCACTCACACATCCTATTTTAGATTTTCAAGCCGTCTTGTTGTTAAGAAATATGTTCATAGTTTATCAAAGAATGGGAGACAAACACGTTATTGGACACGTGTTTTACTTGCGATGAGCTTTTTCTAAATGAAAATATATTTGGAAATTCATGCGTTTCAAATACCACTGGCACTGAAAGTCAGACGTCACGTATTACCTGGAAATAATCGTGTTTGGCTTTCAGCTCTCGAAGTGCCATCTTCTACCGATTTCTGTCAATGAGCAATGCGCATGTACAGTTTGTAGTTTTCTATACAGCAAGAACCGGTGAGAAGTTTCTGAGGCCGATCGAGGAGAGAATCTTCCACTAAATTTCTTTTGCTTAATTTTATTGCTAAGATCCTGTGAAATGTATCAAAAATTATTGACAGCAAGGAAGAATATACGGTTCTCAGTAAAGCTAGAGAGCACAATTTGTAAGTGAGATATTGGGGAATAAAAATTGTATGTTTGGAAATTTAAACATCTGGAGAATACGCGAAACAGAAAATAGACTGTCAAAGACAGAAATGTGAAGACAGACAGAAATAGCGACAGATACTGATCAAACTATTAAGTAAATGGTAAGGATATTAAAATGATCAAGAACGTATAGCGGCAGCCTTAAGGATAGAAAATGAATTCAGTATATATGCAACAATAGAAACATGCTTAAGACAAGGATGTGTCTTTTCACCGGACTTATTCAACCTATCCAGCAAGGCATTTATGAAGGAAGTAGAGGTTCTACCAGGATTCATTATTAGCAGCCATAATCTTTAGAGCATAAGATATACACATGACACTGTATTGCGAGTAGAAAAAAAAACCTACAATACCTCTTAGAGCATAAGGATAGAAAATGAATATCAAACAATAGAAAGATGTTTAAGACAAGGATGTGTCCTTTCACCGGACTTGTCAACTTATCATTATTAGCAGCCATAATCTTTGCAGCAGAAGGTGGTTTAGGAAATCGAGTAGAAACATATTTTGCACGAAGAAGAATTCAAAAACAATATCTAAAATTTGAATGTGTGCTTATACACGAAACAGAAGGATTATTGCTTTACCAATATTTTAAACTTGGATGAAACGACTGGCTACAATCATTTAAAAGCTGTTATTATGGACATAATTAAATTTTATTATGGTGAATAAAAATCAATGTTTTGATACAGTTATTCGAAAACATTTTTGGAAATTATTTAAATGAAACCCCCATAAGCTGTCAAAACACACATGTAAACACGTTCATTAGCACCTGGCTGCTAACTACTTAGAACGTCCGTTATATCATCTATGTCAACTATTTTGTTTATTAGTTGCCCAAATATAATGAGACAAGCGTCGATCGTGAATAAGTTGGGGTATCCTTACTGCTCGGTGCTACAATAAATCAGAATATGATTTTAAACTTTTAACCAACTATATATATATATATATATAGTTGGTTGCCTCTAGATTGGATCGAAATTCGGCTGCATTGGCCTCAGTCGGAGATTCTACCACTAAGCCGTTGGCGCACGGCTGGGATGAATGTGAATGCAAGCGTATTTATAACTCGATTCGCTTTGCCGAAGAGTCTTGCATTATTAACAGTAATAATCTTCTTACTTGTGGAACTCTCTTCCGGCTTCTTGCTTCTCAGTCAAATTTGAATTTCAGAAATGTAAAACTTTATCTTCTGTCTTCTTAATTCTTGTTCTTTTATTGTCCTTACCCTTTAATACCTTATTTTCCTCACATTCTCTAACACCCAGCAAAATCTTGCATCTTGGTGGCCTCGTTACTGTACTACTGTACTGATGCGGCATTCACCCTGGGCGGATTGAGCCGGCTTCTTCCTGTTATGAGAAGAAGATTCTTGGGATAAATTACAGAAGTAGGGTACCCAGGCCTACTTGGTGGCCTCGTTGCCATGATTGGGATGAAAATTCAATGACTAAAAAATATATTGCGACGAAAATTGATTTCTTTCGGAAAGGGATTATAAAAGGAAAGAGTTTCTGGCAACAAAACGACGGCATGCAGACAGCAAAAGATTTGAGGAAGTATGCATCTTCTTACCGCATTTATTTCGGGTATATAGCAAGCCAAAAATAAGAGAAGAAAAAAAACAAACAGGTCTTATTATCGACGGACCTAAACGACATAAGATAAGCCCATAACATTATATTGAACGGAAACTCAGGAGGACTGCGAAAAATTTACACCACGTAATAACGGAAAGCTTGAATAAGTTTAAATTAAGTGTAAAAAGACACAATGCATTGCTGTCAGCAAAAGATATCCCATGGTGTATGCTGCCTGTTGAGAAGACTAAAATCAAGGTGCAGGTACCGAAATGTAATTATATTTCTTGATATACAAATCCGCACGCGTAACGGAAAAGCAAAATGTAGCTTTCCCCACCTAAAGTAAAGAATATACTAATAAATTGGAAAATGTTTAAAAAAAAACATAATGATGAAATAGTATATCATATCTATATTTCTATATGGTTGTGAATCTTTGGTAATTACTTTCCCGATGAAGTAAAGCCTCTAAGCACATGTAACATGTTTCGAGAAATAGATGCTAAGCATCCTATGGACTGAACATGTGAGAAAAGAAGAAGTTTTAAAAATAGTACTGAGAAGAGCACACATTGTTAAATTTTGGATGCGGTTATAAATCTCCTTGGTACATGATAGGGGAATAAAACCTGGTTAATTAAACACTACGGGGTTATTTTGAAGCCTCAAGCAAATATCTTTGTGTGAAATAACGTCAGATCGGGGACAAAATGGAGAATATTGCTTAGAGATACATGGAGCAGAAAGTTGTGGAACGATTGGATCAAGTTCGTCGTGAAAAGATACTGCAGATACAACAAGAATTATGCTACGTCAATCTTCCTAGATCAGCACCAAAAATGACCACTGAAGCCATTGTATAATCTCTATCTATAAAAGGCGGGATGTGTGTGCGCGTAACGGTAATGCTAAGCTTCTTTAGCCTGCTTCCCATAGTCTAGATTATTTCTTCGCCATTTATTTATGTAAATCTCTGTTTATAAAAGGCAGGGTGTGTGTATGTGCGCGTGTGTATGTGTGTGTACGAATGCACGGCCGCAATTTTCAAAGGATTTGCACCAAGATTTACATGCACATGTTCCAAGTTAGCGGGAAACCTCGACCGACTTTGCATTTTCCAACTCCCATCGATAGTGGAAATGATTGATTTTTTCATGCTTCTACGGCAATTTTAATGTAGTTTGTGGACATTTTCTACTGGCCAGAGTGAGAGCCTATAGCTAGCTGCCACAAATAGGCAGAACGATTCTATTGGCCAGCGTCAGAGCCAACAGCTGACTGACACAAATGTTAACTAGCATGCTAGTATGCAGAAAAAAATAGATAGCTGCATTCGTCACAAGTGGGAAAAAATTAAATCTGCATGGCACTTTACTCCAATTGGCTCATTTTCTTGCTTAAACTCAACGTTGATTCTGATTCCGCAGAACTAGGTTGGGTGTGAAAAAGTATTTGTTGTTAACATTCTTTTTTCTTTCGGTTTTTTCAGCTACGAGTCCTTTTTTTTAAAGCTGATCGTTTTGTGTTCATTTTGTTTAGTTCTTTTTTCGTAACAGATTTAATGTTTAGTATAGAGCTTAGAAAAAATTCGCAGTGTGAGATAGGAAAGAAGTAAGGCATGTAGCAACATCAGCACAGCAAAGGGCACTCCTTTAAAGGCAAGGAAGGACAAAAATATTTTATGTCGTATGAGTCGTACGAGTTTTGAATCAAGCACGGGCAACGCCGGGCCAGGATGCTAGTATGTATATATTACAGGAACACGTCTTTCCTAACCGAATAACTATGGCTTGAGCATAAACATCTCTAATCGAAAATCGATCACCGGTTGCACATTCTATCTGAGACGGTTAAAAACCTGAAATAATAAAAATTAATAACGAGTTATCTCATAAGAAGGATCATGTCTCACTTTTTCGTTTTTTTTTTTTTTTATTTTGTAAAGCAATGCGTTCCTCAACTATTTTCTTTTACAAACACATCTCTGTTTTAGTGCGTGACTTCTCTGCAATCACGAAGTCTTAGAGGAGAATATTAATTACAAAGTTCAGTCGTTGAGGAGCTGAACCAACCTAACAGTCATTCTTCCATGTCCATTCTACCTGGCAGTATATTGATCATCGAATTCAAATTGCTAGGCCGCTGTGGAGGTCATCTCAAAGTGATCGCATGACTAGCTTGTATGCGTTTATTTTTTTTTTTTATTTTATTTTCGGCCTATTTTTCAAAATGAAATTAATTAAAAGTATTCATGTGAAAATGTATTCAAATTGATTATCGATGCTACACTGAATTAAGAAAGGAACAAGTAAATATCGCGAAGCTTTGCATTTTTAAAAGAAACTCTTTTTAAGCGGATCTTAAAAAAACAAAGAAATAAATCAACATTTTCTAACAACGGATCCGAATACAGTGTTAGATTCTCGTAGAGTGCCGAATCTGTTCTACTACTGAACCCATAATTGTGGTGTCGGCGAGAAGAGATGTATTCATAAGCTTTCCGGAAAACATTTTTCTAATAGTGAGCGGAAACGAAAATAAAACCTGCAATGATTAAACGATAACGAATTCTAATTGGAAATGACGAAACATCTTCATGTATTTTATCGATATTTTTAAACATTTCACCCCAAGCAAGTCAGTCAATTCACTAAGACGCAACGTGTTAGTGAGTGAGAAAAAATATGAGAAAAAGAAAAGGAGAGAGAACAGTAATATGAAAAGGAATTAAGAAGACAGAAGATAACGTTTGACATTGCAGTTAATAAGCTCATTTTTATGCAGGATAAGGCTCACTGTCACAAATCAAAATTGATGAAGGAATATTTTGATGAGAAGCAGGTGAGTGTTATGACATGGCCGCCCCAATCTCCTGACCTCACCTTCATAGAAAACTTATGGGGCATTATAAAGTACAGGCTCTCGAGAAAGCAATTGAGCATCAAATAGGATTTGAGTGTGACTTTCATATCCGAATGGAATTCAATGCTTGGAGATGAGATTTGACCTAATCAAGTCAATGCTAAAAAAGGTTGAAAAGGTTATTCAAAATAAATGAGGACCCATAGATTATTAGATATTTCGAACTATATTACCTATTATAAATAAATTATACCTCTATTATTCTTTATTTAAAGCTGTTCGGTTATGTTTCTATTGATTACTAGTTGCATGAAATAAGTGAGTCACTTTTTTTGCACAGAGTTTTTCCCTTAATCTCATTTATATTCAAAATTATAACTATCAATAGAATACCTTAGGGTGAGTAAACTTTTTTACTAGGTGGTCGGGAAGGGGTCTTTATATTAGTAAGATTAAAAATTAGTTTGACCCCAAAAACAATAGGCGAAAAAATTTTTAAGTAAAAAAACAAAAAACAAAAAACAAAAAAAAACAGGCGAGTCACTTTTATCGAACAGCACTGTTTATCCCGCTAGCAACCCAAACTTCAGTAGCAACACTTACTTTGTTGAGAATTTTGGTTTAATCAACCACAGCGTAACTGAGGAGACTTGATTGAGTAATCAATATATTTCGACCATGTTTTTTTTTTCTAAATTAACAACAGACAGATTTTCGTGGAAACCGATATAATTTTATATCCGCTATAAGTCTCTTGGAAACTCTAAGTTTGTAATTTAAAAAAAAAAAATGACAACCTACACAAGATTATAAATGCTGTTATAAATATATTCAATAAATGACGTCATGTTTAGTATAGGATTGATGCTCTCACACATATTTAAAAAATATATATTTCACTGGTTGCTTTAAATGCATATAAACTGTCGGTTATATAAGGAGACTATTTTTTTATTTAAATATTAGGTTGGTGCAAAAATAATGACGTAATAATGTCGTTTTTGACGTACTTTTCTACATCAAAAAACGACATTCTTACGTCATTATTTTTGCACCAACCTAATATATGGCTTGTAAACCATAACAATTCTTTGAGTCGGTGGTTACATAACTCTCCAGTTAAGACATTGAAAGGCGGGTCAACTCGAGGCGGTGAAATGGCTAGCAAGCTTGTCTCACTAGAACAATTACAACTGCGTAGTGAGTTCGATCTTCACTGGCTTCCCCCTACTTTCGGCCTTATGCCGCGTATAAGCTACACTTGGAAATTCACTATGATTTTGAAAGGAGTTATTTCGTGCTGTGGTATAAACCAACTTCTATCAAGCTGGCTAGCGTCTTCTCGATTTTTACATTCTTAAAAAGGGTTCTCTAAAATCCTTCTTCGTTATGTGATGTATCCTTTCAGGACCTAGTCGATCATGACTCTCCACAATTTCTTGTCCTTTGTAGCTGATATATGTTGTCTTTTCGTTAGTTCTCTTAAACACTGCTCCACCACCTACTAGCTCATGATCCGGATGACCTCTGAACTCGTCATGCCATAAAATAAATATGCATGAGAATATAAGAAATAATTATAAGAAATTTAATCTTCTTGAGCGTGTATAAGTCTCTCTTTTAGAGAGAAAGCAGAAGTTGCCTTAGGTTGTCGCTTAATTTTTGAATTTCGAAAATATTTTTGGTATATTTAGATTTGTGAGTAAAACAGTTGCGATTGTTTTTTTAATCTAAAAATCAATAAATGGGCTTCTCTCCAAATTCCCGGAAGTATATTTGGAGCCTACCTCTAGGGAGTTGACGAACATGCTACTGCAGGACCCCAGGTCGCCCCGTCCCAGAAAGACAACAGAGAAGAAATTTGATAACTACCAGATGAGAAGGAAATGTCTACGCCAGATATGCTTGTTATATTATTTGCTGTAACTACGAACTTTGCTTCGAAAATTGCAACAATTCTTTGAAAACTATTCAGAGAAATTTTTTTTTTCCTTTATTTTATGTAGTTTCCTATTCTGAGGATATTTTAAAGCTTTTTAATTATTGTAAAATAGGAAATTTCATTTTCATTGATAATTTGCATACATGTTGGTTTATGTGACACAGAATTCACTTAATTTGTGTAATTCATTAATTTTGCATGTTAACGACACATTTATCGATTGCTTTTCAAAATTAGCCCGTGTCGTCTTGCATGCGTGTGTGTGTGTGCCCATATAGAAATTGAATGTTACCTCAAAGAATCCTATAAAAATCACCTGTACGAGATGTAAACTGTAAAGTTATCGGTTGGCCTCTCTTTAAGATTTTACCAGATGAACACAAATCATTTCTCTTATTTAAGAGCGAACTGTAAGCATTTATTCTACGTAAACATGAACAGTTAAGCATTTCGTTAATTGAAAAAGATAACATACTTGTCTGCTGTTTTTAATGAGACATGTAGCATTTACTTATCTTTGCCTGGGCCACTACTTAAATTCTATTTGAAATGACTGATTACATTTCACTGATTGTCAGTAAGCAAATGAAACCTCGTCTTATTTTGTTTATCTGTTTATCTGTTTCGTCTCAAGTAATTCAATTTACTCTTGGGAAACGAAATATGAAAGAATTTTCTACAGGGAAAAATTGCTGGCGAGTCACCCTGATAATTGAAATTGAATAAAAAGAAAGTAAAATAAATAAATAAATAATTTTCAAGAAAGTGTTGAACTGATGATAAAGTTCCTAATCGAAATCATGCTAGAGAGAACGTGATTTAAAAAAAGAAAAGAAAAGCGATTCAAGTAAATTTATTTATATCCTTATTTTTTTGTTTCTGCTTAATAGGACAGATTTCGTTGCATTTCTTTCTTAGTTTCATGGTTAGAACGTACACTACTCTATTTACCTAATAAACAATGGAGAATTCTAGAATTCTAGAATTCTAGAAAGAAAGAAAGAAAGAAAGAAAGAAAGCAAACCTTAATTCTCTAAAAATGTACACGTTACAATCTCCAATAAGTTAAGATTAAAAGCTGTTATCTTTGCATATTTATTCGCGGTCTAATATAAACATTTCCCAAGAGTTTTATCCGAAACCTAAATGAAGGGGTTTCTTAAGATGAATTTCAAATAGATTGCCTAAATATGTCAGTTAATGCTCATGAACGCAATCTTTTGTATTTCAGACAGTATCATTATTATTATTATTATTATTATTATTATTATTATTATTATTATTGGACACAACCTACCAATGCGGAAAGACCTAAAGGTCGTGGTGTGTTATTTGGCCACATTATGTTAATTTTTTTTTATCTCCGATGAATTATTACATAGACAAATTAGTGTGTGTGCTGTGTATAAGACAATTTTCTGTATGTCTCTTAAGCTGGGGTTTCAGGGATTCTTTCAGTGTGTTGTTTTGTTCCATTTTTTATTAGTGCACCTATTACCACTGGTATTATTCTTGTTTTCAATTTTATTTTTTATTATCTTTATTATTATTATTATTATTATTATTAATATAATCATTGTTATTATTATTATTATTATTATTATTATTATTATTATTATTATGTTAGATCAAAGGTTCTCTCGTGCATATTACAAAATAAATTTATTAAAATCTATACCAATTTTTAATCATCACTATAACTGCCATCACTTCCTAGAAAAGGGGATATCGACATAGTGTAATGTCCGACAAGCTTGTGGCGCCAGATCAATTATGACTAAATAGTGAGTCCGATCCTTGCTGGGTACGCAATGATTTCCGCCTTTTGCCACATCTAAACTATGATTAGTTAGTCACCATTGCTTGTTACGTATTCTCAACCTCAACAGTTTTGTAGAAGCCACGTTTTTAAAGTTCTTTATGATGTGATGTCAAACACAAGAACAAAAACTTCTCTTAAAGTCAAACTTAGACCTACCAAATGGTTCGGCAAAACATTAAACAAAGAAAATTCAGAAGAATCATTCAAGAAATATAGTGGATAAAGCATTTTCCCAGGTGCGCTTTTCTAACAGATCTTTAGTCAATTGTAAAGTGTAAAAACTAGCATTATCGTCTTCGAGGATGACAACATTTATTTTGATGAATGATGGACGTTTCCGGTACAAATTTCTCACTGAATAATCTGAACGTGTCAGCCGTATTTAGTGTAATAGCAGCTTCCCAACCCTCTGAATCGATTCCTTTTCGACGGCCCTCTTATAGTTTGTCCTCTAGACTAAAAACCCCAGTTTTCAAACGGAGAAAACAACTTCCTGTGAATTCTTTCACTTGTTGAATTCAAGTCAGATAAGTCACACAGGTTAAGTGACAACTGCTTAGTGACGTTACTCTATACAGTGACGAAAGGCACAGTCAATTTCAGTTTGTTTACAGCAGCTGGACCGAAAGGTTGCTGTCTTCAGCCCGAGTCCTCATTCATAAAACAATCCATGGTATCGTTTGCTTTTGGAAATATATCTTTCCAAGACATAAAAAGAAAAACCAGCTCAGCGTTCTCAATTTCCCAAAACCCAACACTCGCTGTTTCCCGTTCGTAGAATATTTCTTCTACTTGGACATAGATGTATCCGCCCCGTTTGAATTTTGAGCCCTAAACATGGCTTCTGCAGACACAGAATATCTCCATATTATATGTAAAAACGTTTCTTTTTGCTACTCCTTACACTCTGCTTTGTTGTGTAGATATATGTGATATATATTGTTTCCTTGTGTGTCACGTGTACATAGGTATATATAATTTTGTGTATGTCTCTCTGAGAACCAAGCATGTTTGTCATTCATTTTCCTTTCAACCATTCCATTCCTGAATTATGGTATTATTATATCAGGGATATGATAATGCCCATAACGGGGGAATTTTATGGAGAAATAAATGATGCTATCAGAGTGTATTCTCAGTAGTGATTAAATTTCCCTATTTAATATACCTTAAGAAGGACCCGGATGTACTTAAAATAGATATTATCCAGGAACTTCTATTAATATGAGTTCTGCTATTTATATATGAATATTCTATCTCTGAGTTACTGAAGAACTACATTCCTTAGTTCATCTCGCCCTATCCTTGACGGTTAAAAACGCCATGCCATGTATACTTTAACGAATCATTCGCATTGTGGTTTATACCGGGACTATACTGATCTGGTTAGTTTCTGCAAGAGCATCATTTGTTAGAACAGGACTAATACTTTCAAAACCTCAGTCACAATGACATGCGAATTCGTCTTACGGAATTTCACTAAAAAACAGAGTTGAATCAGCCGGTGGAATGTTTTCAAGCAATTTCAAAACGCCACTAACATCAAGATGTCAATTTCCTGACAAACAAATTCCATCATTGGTTTTCGTAGTCGGAAAGTGAAAGCCCTAACCACTCGGCCACCGACCATACCTAAATTTACCATATTATAATTATCCTTCATTGCTGCGGAAATCATTTTCTGAGCGTGGGTTGGAACCCGGCAGTCCATTGTTTTAGAACAATAGGTTCTAGAAAATAGAAAATCTTTCCTGTTTTTGTCGAAAGTGTGCTTTTTCTGAATGTTTGTGCAAGAGATGTTGATGAACGTGTTCAACATTTGATATAAATAGTCGAGAAAATGGGACACTCTTCATTCCTGGATATTCTTAAGACGTAAACATCATAATAATCCTCTTGAGTTTTGTAATCTTAGGGAGCAAACGAAGGCAGAAGCCATAGTAAATCTTCACAACAGTCTGCCTATCAACGGCAGCCATCAGCAATTCTCGTATAGTCATACCTGTCCATTGTTTGTTATTGTCCAAACAGTTGTTTTTACGTTGACGTCCTCTGCCATGTCCATCTTCAACGGTGCCTTGCACAGGCTGTCATGATGTGTCTAAACGACGCCATTTTTCTCCGTTTCGACAGTGACGAGAGGAGGCTCCGGTGGGTCACAAAACTTTCAGTCTTTTTTCCGCATAAACCCATCAGATTTAATATCCCAATAGAAAATGACAAGAAGATCACTCATACATTTGTTCTCAAACGCTGAATGAACGGTCTTTTTTTAAATTTAGTTGTTTTTTGTTTCTTGATACCCCGAAACTGATTTCCTATCTTACATTACCCCTGAAAGTTTTCAAAATCGAAATTTATGGGGAAAAGAAAGCCTCGAGATGCATGTAACCGCCTGTGGTTCCTATTCAACCAGCCATATTTATCAGTTTCTGGACGAGAATGCCTCGCCTGTCGTGTTCAAGATCTGTAGGTTTGAAACATTGGTCACGATGTCTTGTAACTTACTGCTTGTATTGTCATCTTTAAGCTTAGCTTTAGGACCATTTCATCTACCCAATGTCACGAGCTGAGCTTTGAATCCGGTTCCCATCGCCAGAAAGCAAACGATCCAGATCCACGGCCACACACTCGTACAGTTTCTGTAAGCATTAATTTTATCATTTTCCATGTCAGTAAATTCTTTACTCTTATTCAAAACTATCAACTACTTTCACGATTGTATTCAGGTCGTCAGTTCAGGTAATATTTTCTGTTTAATCAATACAAATGTGATTGTTTTGCAGATGATCGCTTTTGAAACATATTGCTTACATTTATTACATTAAAATATTGCTGGTAACTGACATACGCAAAAATGTTCATTATAATCCAGAGGGGCTGCACACACACACACACACACACACACACACACACACACACACACAAGTACTAAACGCAAATGTACCGAAGCATTCACGTCAAATACTCATTTCTGCAAATTTCTCATGAAGATTAAATAAAACCGAAACGTTTCATATTTGTTCCTTACTCTATGATTCTACTAAATTCTCATCTATATTCCTTATACTCGAACTGATATCCGCAACTATGTCCGTTCTTCTCTTCTGTTACTCTCCAATGTAAATCATTTCTTTAATTTGTTCAAATTTTTTCCCCATTCTCTCCTCGGTAAATTCAAATATTTCTATCCAAAGAAGCTGTCAAGGTTTTGGAGAGCATTTGATCCACTTCGCTACAGTTTGTTTCGGTGGTCAAACTCAAGTGTTTTCCCCATGAAAATTAATCACCAGTCAATGCTTATGATGAAGTTTATCGCTTGGGAATAATCGTAGTTAAAAGAAGAGAGAAAAATATAATTGAATAGTTATTCATTTTTTTATTATTAGAATATGGAGTTATTAAGTTTAATTTGACATCAGGTTACAATTATGGGAAAGCTATGTGAATCATTTTCATTCTACAGAAGGCACGATCTGCAAGAATAGCTTCCGAACATCTCAAGAGTTATAATGTCTAATGAATCAGAATTTAGTGTGTGTTGTTTAGTTGATATTACATGTTAACTTTTTATTGGTTTATAATTTTACAAGGAACCTAACGAGTATCCAACTCACTATGAAGTACGGAAGGTCAAAGGGATTATCTTCT
Source organism: Acanthosepion pharaonis (assembly GCA_903632075.3). Lineage (NCBI taxonomy): Eukaryota > Metazoa > Mollusca > Cephalopoda > Sepiida > Sepiidae > Acanthosepion > Acanthosepion pharaonis. The sequence continues at coordinate 4,936,784 of CAHIKZ030003164.1, forward strand.
GTAGTCATTAGCAAAAGAAACCAAGTTTCCTATTCTTAACATAATCTACCGTCTCTATTCTACATTCGTTCTTTTGCTAATATTTTTCTTTTGTCGGCAGAGAGAGGAAATAATATATATTTTAATTCGAACTAAACAGTTAAGTTTTTCTCCGTCCGACATTTTTATGGTGCGGTCTCGCAACACGAATCTTAAGAAATTATTCGACTTTCCAATGTACTTATCGATTTAGATCAATTTACCACTTCAACTATACTACTGGCTATATTTCATGTGATACACTAGCTAAAGAAAATCTGAATATTTATTGGATTTATTTCAATATTGGCAAATTCCTTACAATATAAAAAAAAAAACCGAGCAAAAATTTTAGGTAATCACTACATCCGTAGGCTATAGGTTTTCTATTAAACTGAATCAGTTTTTGTTCCTTTACTTTCAATAATGTATTTAAAGTAATCATAGGCTCAGTAAAAAATAAAAATAAATCTTTTCTTTAAGAGTTTATTTTTCTCCCCTCCACACTGCCTGCGTAAAACTACACACCACGAATCAGCAATATATACAATAAAAAAAATCATTAACTTGAATCGGCCACGCATGCATTACATTCTCTCGTAGGTTAACTTGTCTGAACTCGGTGCTATTCTTGTTCAAATCGAAAAGAGATGAGAAAATACGTAAATTAAAGAAGTTGAACATTTAAAAAGAGTAAACGATCTACCAACAAAATATTTTTTTAACATTCAACTTTCTAAAGAATACCAGGATGTACATCGGACCTAAAAAAAAAACACCCCATAATTTTCTTTTCTTTTTCTTTTTAGTCATTTCAACTCAAACTAGGCGATAAAGTCTCTAAACCGTAATGTGTTAGGAGAATTGGAAGAGACTGAGAAATCGAAATTGAGCAGAAAGGACAATATAAGAACAATTAAAACAGAGAAATATATAGATTATTATTGCATGCAAATTGCCGATAATAGGTGACAGAAAAAAACAAGTTCTTATGGAGAATAAACTATTATAATAGAATGTAGTGTAAATTAATTCCAGCGTTAAGCAAACTGCCAGTCTACTACGAAGCTTAAATTCATCAAATCAAGATTTCAATTAAGAAAGCTCATCACAATGTATAGTTAAATACCAAGAATCTTCATTTAGAATGCCATACTTTCTTTTGTTTAATGAAGTAAGAAATGGCTTGTTGATTTTAAAGCCTCAAAAACGATACAGCTCTCTTTTAATCGTCTGAGATAATGTTTATCTTCCATTAACGTATCTGATGCTAACCTCTGGGATAGTGATTAATTTCGCGTTCTCGGACAAACTTTTGCCCCCTGGCATGAAGTGAAAATATCCTATTGAATGAATTGCTTGTTCTGTTTCTAAGACAGTTGGTTTCCAGCGTCCTGCGAGACAGTTTCGCTTACCAGAATTTATGTTCCATATTCATAAGTCTACCATTCATTCTCGTTTTGAATGCTGCTGCCACTTCCGGTTTTGGTCCTCTTGCTATACATTTAGAGATTCTCGATAATCTCTTAAGAATAATCTGCAATATTACTGAATTTGACCTGGTATCTTGGCTTCATTCACTCTCCCTGTGCCTTTTCTATGAATATATTCATGGGAATTGTTCTGAAGAACTCTTCTCTGTGATACCTAGACTTTATGAATTTAAGTTCACTAATAGATTGGCGGAAAGATCTTATCAGTTTTACAGTTTAAATGGCTCTATGTAATCGGAAGTTCTATACAAATAGTTTCTACTATCGTACTTCTCATTTGGCTTACTGTCACTTGCGTCCGATTCCACTTTGATCTTCAAAAATTTAAATCAATTTCAATGATTATCTACTAACTTCTTAACTCTTGCTCGTTTGCTGTGCTCTCTCTCTCTCTCTCTCTCTCTCTCTCTGTGTCTCTCTCTCTGTCTCTCTCTCTCTCATTAATAATGTTTTTTTTGCTATTTTCATAGTCTTTAACATTCAGGAACTCCTTGCGTTTTAGTGGCTTCGTTGTCTTGTTTGGGGTAAAAATGAATAAAAAATACAATATGGTTCTGAACTTTTGTATATATTGAATTCACAAGAATATGAGGATTCTTTGAATAAAATTTGATGGTCCATTGAAAAATACATTAGTTTATATTAGTTGATTTATAACACTGCAACCCTTGCCGGGTTATTCACTGTTAAAGTCTTTAGTCTATTGGTAAACATTGATCAGGTTTATATTGGGTTTATTGGTAAATACTTGATCAGGTTTAAACTTGAATATGTAGATAAGCTTTTGTCCAATTTGTATTGAGTTGGTCAAGTTTATACTTGGCTCTATGAATGTCAATATAAATGGCTAGATCTAACCGTGAGTTCGATTTCTAATAGTTTATTCTATCAACTTCTCATTTGTGGAAATCATTTCCAGCTTCTTGCTTCCCAGGCAACGCTGAACGTTAAAAATTTAAATGCAACGAAAATCCTTATCTATTTCTTCTTAATTATTATTCTTTTACTGTTCTCTCTCCTTAATAATGTTTTTTTTATTATTTATCATTTTCATATTCTCTAGCACTCAGTAACTCTTTAGGTCCTAGCGGCTTTATTATCTTGCTTAAGGTGAAATTATTTAAAAATATATTAAATTGAACTAACCATTCTTGTTTAATTGTTTTTTGTATATGTTCCAATGTCCTAGACAAAAGATTTGTTAGCTGTATCTTAGCATTTTCAGGAACATTGCATTTAAATACACGAGTTTTGTATGCGAGTCATCTTGTGTATATCTATTCCGTCAAGCTTGTCAACACCATAAAATTAATTAATTGAATAATTCATAGATTTTACAAATACGTTACAAACAATGGCGTCTCATGTATGGAATGATAGACGATGACACTTTTTGCATAGAATTTATTTGTAAATTCAACATTTTATTCGAAAATTGGAAAAAGTACAATAAAACATAAACAGACTTTGCCGATTGCATTTGTTTAAAAAAAAAACAAACAAAAACAAGTGTATTAAACAAGATAGCAACAAAAACGGGACAGAGGCAGGAATAAACAAGATTGTTCAAAATGATCGATGGTATACATGCATAAAACATCCAGAAATATCTATAACTGACTACATGAGAATCGCAGATATATGCTGCTTCATAATTTTACAATAGGAGTTCACCGTTATACATGGCCATAAATACCACTTTGTTCGAGAGAGAAAAGTATTCGCTAAGAAGAAAATATTGAGAGTGCGTTAATCATATAATTCCATACAATAAACCTAAGTCAGGGACCATTTATACTATAACTAATTGTCACAAAACAAATGGTAGCAAAATGCAGTATACGAACCGAGAGAAGAAAAAAAAAAAGAAATCTACGTATGTATACACGCTTGTATATAAAACTTTCTGGTCTCTGATAAAATAATTTATTTTATTCTTTCCACTCATCCTCAAAAATCCAAAGTCATTTTTCTACACCATTTTCTTTTTCATTCCACCCCGAACTTAACTCTCGTCATGCAGGAGAGGCGCGTCCTTTAAAAGTGTCTCTGTCTCGCTATCTCCACTTTTTTCTGGATATTATTATATATCGTACAAGCACACCTATATATGTATGGGCACGTGGCCGAGTGGTTAGAACGTTCGCATTCTGACCCGGGTTCGAATCTCACCATGGTCGATTTGTCAGAAAAGAGACTTCTTCATATTATCGGAATGGAAGGTTCGATGCCAGCATGCTCCAGTTTTGGAAAGTGAGTGAAATTGGGTAGAAGAAACCACTGGGAGTCGTCGATAACTGTGCTAGCACGAGGTCATAAGTCATCGTGGCCGAGGGCTTGAGAGTGCTGGCCTTGTTCAAATTGTTGATCAGACTAAAAAACACGTTCTTTCTCAGAAACTGTAACTAAGGTCCGCTCAGCATAATTGCAGTGTAAACCACAGGTGCGCTCTTTGAATGTTGAATAAACACAAATACGCCTGAGCAAGCGTCCGCAATATGGATTGGCTTGCCGTCCTAATAAACGGGTATCCTCGAATAAGAGTGGCCAGCTATACGTATTAATGTATGTATGTATAAATTGAATGCTGGATTTCGTATTGATTGGACGTTTTTTTTCGACTGCCCCAAAAATCGACGTCGATATCGATTTGATACACAATTACGAATATGGATTATCATCTGATGCCTATATAAACTAATTAGAATTTTTATAAACTTATATATATATATATATATATATATATAGGATATGGAATCTCTACAAATGTCTGTAGTTGGTGACGGAGGCCATTGGTTGTGCTAACCGCTTTCCATTCTGTATTCTTCTGCAATTCACTCTTGCGTGGTCATTGGTGACGTCATGAGATGCGGTGCGATTTTCGCTTCTAGCGTCTTATATGCAAGTGTTTATCGTTGCTTAGAGATCATCTATGTAAACATTCAGAGATTGTCATCACTGTCTTGTCCGTATATTGCTTAATATGTTGTAATTGACATATTTGATAATGGCTTATGTAAGCTTAGATTGTATTAAAAAATATGGATCAATATTGTGAATTTCTTTCTTCGTTCAATGATAATGTTACTAAACTTATTAGACGTTATGAAAAGAATTTACATAAAATAAATAGACAACACTTGTCTATATTATTTAATGAAACGTGTATATATATATATATATATATATATATATATATATATATATAGAGAGAGAGAGAGAGAGAGAAATATTTGCGTTTTGTGTTCCAGTTTTCTTGAAAATTAGGATGGACTCGTTATCTCTCGTTGAATCCCGAACGGTACACATTCTACTAACGCTGGGTAAAAATCCACGTGAAATATGATTGACCAATGAAAATCAAAGAGCAGAAAATTAAAAATACCAGAATTTATTTGTTTTTCTCCATATCTCAGACACTGATTAAACGTTAAAAACATACCTTACTTGTTTTTTTTAAATTTTATCATTCATATATATATATATATAGTTAGTTAGTTAGTTAGTTTATGCAAAACTAGGTAATCCGTATGGGTAGATCCGGAGAGCTCAATGTAAATCCATCTTAATCCACAAAACAAATCCATAAAACTTAATGACGCCTTTTACTTTAAATCTCGAAACACTCCACCAAACAATAAATTATTAGAAACTTTTGAACAAGATTTAATTGAGTTAATCATGAAAATATCCTTGCAGAAGAAATACAACACATTCCAATCCAAACTTAAAAAAGATATTACAAATAACAGAAACTCAAAAAAAACTATGGATCACAGCTGATAAATCTAAAAATATTTACAAAATTAATCCCTCTGAATACAACCATCTGATTTAAAATAAAGTCTCTGGTTCTTATAAAAAAGATAATAATTCTAAACACTTATCCCCCATACACAAAGAAACTGCGAAATTAGCATTTATATATAATATTGCTGATAGAATGGGTACAACTCATTTAAGAGACTCCTACCTACTGTTTAAAGACCATAAATTTAACTTTCAGAATAATCTACAGTCCAAATCCCTCCAAATCAGAGTTAGGAATAATTTCTAAAAATATCCTAGAAAGAATAAACACATCTATATTAACAAAATATCCATTAAAACTTTGGGAAGATTCATCTGACACCATTAACTGGTTCCACAAAATAAAATATAAAAATAAAACTACTTTTATCCAATTGGATATTATCGATTTCTACACCTCAATTTCTAAACAGTTATTAGAAAATAGCTTAAGTTTTGCCAAAATCCACACTGATATTACTGACGAAGAAATAAAAATCATAATGGACTCTAGACAGTCTATACTAAAACTGAATCACAGTATTTGGATTAAAAAGTCAGAGACAACTTCGATGTCCCAATGGGATCATTTGATTCAGCTAAAATAGCTGACCTAATAGGTATATACATTTTAGATATCCTAAGTAGATTCCTTGACCCTCAAAATATAGGACTATACAGAGATGACGGATTGGTTGCTGTAACTGATACCAATGGTGTGTTAACATCCCAACCTCAAAAGAAAATAATTAAGGCTTTCAAATTTCTAGGGTTTAAAATCTAGATTTCTTCCAACCTAAAAATAGTAAACTTCCTAGACGTTACATTTATTCTGAACAATAACACTTATAAACCCTTCCAAAAGGAAAACCAATCACCCATATATATATAAGTATCTACTCTAATCACCCGAAATCAATAATTAAACGACTTCCAAATACAGTAAATGCGAGAATAAATAAACTCCCCTCTAGTAAAACCATTTTAACCAAAATAAATCGGAATATAATAAAGCCGTATTAAAAAGTAAATTTAAACAGACACTAAACTATATATGGGATAGCGGGTAATATATATATATATATATATATATATATATATATATATATATATATATATTACCCGCTATCCCATATCTCTGAAAAGACATATAAGTACCCATCTAATTATACACATCCACACTCACATATACATAAAAAAAAATGCATGCCTCTCTTTCCATATAAAACATATACATGTACATATTAAAAGGCCTATCAGTGTTCAAGTACAATACCATAGTTATACACATACACACACACACACACATATATATATATATATATATATATATATATATATATATATATATATTCATGAATTATTCATACAAAAACAAATACAAAGGTTAATGATTTAATTTATGAGAAATCCATCGTCGCAAACAATTCAAATAATATACAAAAATGAACCTGTTATGAATGAAAAGATCCTTGTTTTTATAAATTTCTGTTGCATTAGTTCTTATTTTTTACAAGCTTTCGTCTGTTCCTACAGATATCTTCAGGTATGGAATAGATGTTGTTCTTGTTTTTCTCTCAGTAATAAGAGGACAACGAAAATATATGTATTGTTGTATCCGAAAAATTTTACAACTGTAAAATTTAAAATCAAACTCAACGTTGCTACTGCACGCTCCACAAACCATAACTCATTTCTAATAGCGTTTTCAGATACAAAAATGTAAATTTCTTTTCATTTTTCATTTCAACCTTTGGAAGTAAAAGTCTGATGATGCAGAGCCCTTTAAAAGGTTGTGGTGAAATAATTCATTACATGGAACCTTAAAGTGGTCTGTTTTTATTCAAAAATATATATATATATATATATATATATATATATATATATATACTAAATATATAATTGGTATATACGGAATGAATTCCAATAACCAACAATTACTATTCTGAAAAGAGTGCTCAATACAAAGTAGAGCAGATACAATTATTTTTTTAAAAATTATAACATAAGTATGTTATAAAAGCCATTTTGTTTCAACATCCCCGGTGTCTTATCAAATGATGATGTTGAATGTAAAATAAATGGTTTTAAAAGTTTCAAATTAATTAACGAGCCTTCGCAAGGGGAAAACGCTGTTACGAAAGCTAGAATGACCAATCAAAATACAAGTATTTTCTATAACATATTTATGTTATAAATTAAAAAAAAATTATATATATATATATATATATATATATATATATATATACAATGAGAGAAAGAAGAATAGATGTAGTAAAATTCCACTGTTTGTAGTAGCATTTACTTTAAAAAAAATACTCAGTACAAAGTAGAGAAATATATTATTGTTATTATTTTTATTATGAATGTTTCATTACTTTGATTATATTTCTTCAGGCGATTAATTTTTCTTAAAAATCATTTAATCACCAGTTGAATACCATCGCCTGAAGAAGTACAATCAAATTATTGAAACATGAAAGCTTTTGTTTTTATTATATTTTTGTAATAAAAAGAATAATATATATATATATAGAACTCCTAACCGAGACACTCTTACTACATAGGGTGGGGTATGAATACCCCCAACATATACCCCCACAAATACCGGCGTCATAATTGTAAGAAATTAGTCACTACTTCTGTCGCACTCTTTAGTACAACATTGTTCTAACCGAGTGAACAATGACAATTATAAAGTTAACTTCCAGTCTTTTAACCGAAGTTATTTTCCCTTGAGCCACTAGAACTTTTGATTCTTGAAAGTTTCACCTATGTTGATTTGATTTAACCAGATTCTCCATTGCTCTTCCAACTCAGAAAAATGTGACGACAATATTCCTTTGAATATAAGTATTTTGGTTTTATTCCATGAACGAAGAATGAAATGAAACTAATGTATTTCATATGTATAGATGAACTGTCAAAGGAGACGCCATGAAGCCAGATAAGCTTAAAATCCATTTGGAGACTAAGGAAAAAAAAATAAAAACGAATCAGCAGAAAACTTTAGAAAACTACAAGATGAATTTTAAACAAGAAAACTAGTCAGTTATTCAGTAATCAAGTATGCCAAAAAAATAATAATACGGGAATTTTAATCAACTTTTAAAATAAAATCAAGGATTGGAAACCTCATAATACTGTTGAAACTAATTTTGCCAGCAGTATCTATTATAATTTCATCAGAAAGAATAGGAGGTTAGATATTAACTAGTTACAAGCTAAATTTCTTTAAAAATTTATTTTTTTAATCATTTCAACTCGAGCAAGGTAATAAAACCACTAAGACGCAAGGGGTTATCGTTTTTTTTTTTTTTGTTTTAAATATAAGAAAATTGAGATGAGATAACAATGAAATAACAGGATTCAAAGCTCAACGATTGACTTTCATAATGGTTAACATCAGCCATGCTTATGAAAGGCATAGAGGTTTCTCTTAGATGATTAGTGAAAAAAAGTTTGGTTTAGGAGTCGTTAAAATAAAAAAATATATATATATTTTGTTCCAGTTAACAAAAGACAGGAAGTCGTTTTGGACATGGGCTGCAATTTTAACGTTATTGAAATGATAAGTCTTACTATTGAGACAGGAGTAAATAGCTGCGTGATCAGCGTAGATACCAAGTTGAGCGTTGTTACCATCACGAGGGTCAGTAATGAAAATGAAAGAGAAAGTAAGACCAACGATGGAGCCCTGAAGGACATCCGCTTTAGTAAGAATGGATCCAGACGAGTGGTTGTTTTATTTCACGGTTTGAAAGAAATGACCCGATCAATTCAAAAAATTATCCGGAGACCTTCGTTCTAATGCTACCAGAGGGAACATATTTTTTCAAAAAAAATTCTCTACCGTTCAGGACGGTTGCTGTAAATACATAAATATACACGTTAATAATAATAACAGCTCATCATCTCAAATCTTAGCACCCATTAAAAATCACGTATAACAAATAAATTATTCATACATATATATTCTTCAACGATGGGGCGAATATATTGAAGAACTCTTTCAGGACGAAAGAGAACCACCAGCAATACACAGACGGACCTGAAATTCTAAAAACCGTAATAGAAGCTACACTGGTCAAACGGAACAGAAACAATGCGACAGGGCCAGACGGAAGTGTAACAGAATTGTAACGGAAATTCTGACAACCTTAGATGAATTTTGCATAGCCGAGATCACAGAAATAACTAATGAAATCTACAACAGTGGGGACATAACAAAAGGTCTCAACAGATCTACCTTCATAGCACAACCTAAGAAACAGGGCGCAAACGAATGCGATCTCCAACGAAAAATCAGCCTAATGAGCCACGTCACACAACTCATCATCCGTATTCTAATACAGAAGAATTGAACCAGAGATCGTACAAGAACAGTGCGTGTTCGTCAAAGACACCGAAACATGGAAAACGATATTCATGCTTTAATGCTATCGGAAAGAGCAAAACAAAAGCAGAAGGACGTGTATCTATGCTTTATAGTCTACGCAAAAACATTCGACAAACTACACCACAACGACCTGCTAGATCTGCTCAGCAATCTTGATATATTTAGGAAAGATACAAGAATAATCAAGAACCTATACTAGCAGCAAACGGCATGCATTCGCATTGAGAATACGCTCAGCGAATATACAAATTAGAAAGAGGCGTAAGGCTTTTCACCGGACTTATTCAATCTCTCCGGCGAGTCAATTCTGAGAGAATTGGAGATCCTACGAGGATTCATCATTGGCGGCCACGACTTTACCAACATAAGATACGCATATGACACGGTGCTGATAGCAGAAACGGAAAAGGAACTACAAAACCTCCTACAGAAGGTAACGAAGGAGAACGTGAAGAAAGGACTAACCATAAACGAAAAGGACACAGAATGCATAGCCATCAGAAAAAGGATGAGCCCAAAATGTGATTTGTAGGTCAAGGACACTAAAATGAAGCATGTGTGGAAATTTATGTATCTGGGACGTGTTCTGACGGAGGACGGTAGGTGCGACGCTGAGATCCGAAGGCCAAGGATGCCTTCCAGAAGGTGGACAGTGTACTGCGAAACAGGAGGATTTTTCATGGTGACAAACAATCGAGTACTGAGCTGCTACGTGTCCTCCTATACAGCAGCGAATGTTGGACGGTATCTTCGGATGACAAAGAAGAGACTAGAGGCGGCGGAGATGTGGTTCTACAGAAGGATACTGAAGATATCATGGACCGAGTATGTGAGCAACGATGAAGTTTTCGAGTGGATGCAAACAAAGTGGAAGCTTATGCTTAGCATAAGGAAGAGGAAGATGAAATGTCCGGAACATCTGACGAGAAAGGAGGGCCTGGAGAATCTGACACTCACCCGACTAATAGAGCGGGGTGAAAGAGACAGGGGAAAGCAGCCTCATGACATCTCTGGCGAGCTTGGATAGGTGGATGGGAGAATGTGATCTGGGGGAGTTGGCAGAAACACAAGACCTGTTAAGAGCCACAAATTATAAGAAGAAGTGGAGGGCCATGATTGGCTACGTTCTGAAAGAACACAGCACATAAAAAGATGTTTTTATTAGTATTGACTAAGACTCTTATTTCAGTTGTAGTAGTAACAAATTGTAAGTTTAGTTCAAATAAGTTCTTTTCAATTGAAGAGTTGATAGGACAATATATCTTTTTGATGCATTGGGTTTGACAGGAAGGGTCTTTTTCTATTTTGGAATATTGTAACCCATGTTTTACATTGAATGTGAAATAATTATGATACTGAAGGAAATTGAATGGGTTTACAATGTATTTCTCTTCTTCATGTAAATATTGAGAGCTGCAAATTGTAAATGTTTTTCAGAAGATTTGGATAATTATACCGGATTTTATTTCGTTATTAAAATGAGAATATAAATGTATTATATCGTTTTTATTCGTTGATTTCGGGTTGTAAACAATTGTTTACGGGGAGAGGCATTATTCTATTTCGTATGTAATTGCTATTTTAAGTTCGACTTTTTTAGTTTATATAATAGGTCAAGTAAATAAATATCACGAGATTTATTGTTTATAATAAAATGAATATTAGCGTATCGATTATTGTCAGACTATAATGTATGCATTATTGTCAGAAAATAATGGATACTATAACTCTATTATACTAAAAGGAATCATTATTATTATTATTATTATTATTCCATAATAATAATAAATGTAATAATTCAGTTTATTATAAACAATAGCTAGATGATGACATGGATATGTCGAAAGTACTTGGTGATAAAAAATATGTATAAACACGGCGATATTCTCTCTTTTAGTAATAACATCAAGAAACTTATCCGAGACTATGAACGGATCTTAACAAAAATGAGTCGACAGAATACGTCTAAACTGTACAACGAAACATGTTATATATATATATATATATATATGTGTGTGTCGCTGCGCCAACCGTGACGTCTGCTTGGCCGCGCCCGCCGTGCTGTCCTAGTCGATGTGCCAATTGTGACGTCACTCCGTCTGTCTCCACGCCGTCGCCGTCCTATCCTGTCCTGTGCCGACCAATGTGGCTTGGTATTGGTCGCGCCACCAAATGTGACGTTCTAACCTTTTGTTGATTTGGATGGGAATCTGGTTAGATTCGGTATCAGCCTTATCGTTCCCAGCTCGCCTACAACGTCTGGTTACCGAAGTAACTGTTTTGATTTCTAGTCTAACCTACCCACGATGTGATTTGATCTTAGGTAGACGAAATCAATCAGTCGCCGGGCCGTAATGCAAGCTGAGTCCGGCCAAGGATAACACCACACAAGTATATGTAAAAGAAAATAAAATAAGAACTCGAAAAGTTCAAATGTGTTAAAAAAAGGATAACAATACTTTATATCTGGTTGCTGAATACAAGACCGCGTCTTCTTCCCAACCCGCTATATGGATTCGTGACACTTTGTGTTTGTTAGGCGAGTCTTAACATCTTTTTGATTTGTTTGTTCTTTAAGAAACTGGTTCTTGGCGTATCTTCAGGCGATATTCGTAAAACTTGTTTTTGTGGTGTGAGTCTAAGTCGTTCTTCAAAAATAAATTTTTCTTGGTTAGAAGATGAGTCGTGATTTGCGTGGAATCTTTCAAATACACTTGCTTTCTCCTTTTGCCTTGTTTTCTTCATTTAAAATTGTAAAAGAAAATAACTTTGTAGAGAAGTAAAATTTTTGCTATCGCCGATTCTGGTAGATTGCGCACTAACATAAAATAGTTCTCTTCTGAAGTACGCAAATTTGAGTCGCTTCATTTTTCCTCTCTGGTCGCATGTTACACACCAGTCTTAGGCTGTTGAATTGATATGAGGATTGTTGCCGTCACACCTTTCCGGGTCTGCTGATCTGCTCACCCGATTGCATATCAAATGTCCGTAGATAGTTCCATTTTCATCTCAGACATTTTCATGTTAAAAACTAATATGTAAACAAAAACGTCAATAGCGAGTTATTTTTTTTTTTTTTTTTTTTTTTGTTTTTTTACTTGGTTTGGATGTTTCACACTGTATCCGTAGGGAATGGAGATCATAGCTTTGAGAAAATCCCGTGTTCTGCCAAATGGAACTTGCATTTTTATCACAAAGTGCCTTTATAGATTTAATGAGCACAGAAGTCCAGCAGAAAAAATAACATTGTGAGTACAATTATAGAGCATGCTATTTATTTTAGGAAAAATAAATATGCCTGCCAGATTACTAAAAGCTTTGAAAGAAAGGAAAAAAATATTGCCGGTATCAGGGGTGTGCAACCCTTGGCACACCTGGCAAACATATCACACCGATGACTTGTTTCTGGCAAGCGAAACTTATTCATTGGAATCCCTTTTGAATTACTTTTATTCTTTATCCTCTTTTATGTGTATTATTATCACGTGTATTTTGATTCCCTGCCCTTTAGACATTGTGAAGAATGTCACGATCATCAGATAAGGAACGATGTCATTCAAACGAAGAGGATATTAGAGAATTTAAGGGATACTAAACTGAACAAATTTGGCATGATTAAGAAAGTCAGTAGAGCCTTAAGCATTTTCTGCCCCGAAACAATCGTTTGTAGGACTTCTTCTGTGAAGATATATTTTAAAAGTGTTCAGAAGAACTTAAGCAATAAAACTGAGGAGAATCAAAAAGAATTAATTTTTCGTGAATTACGCAAGCTAAATAAAATGTGTTGACACTTTTATGAACTTCATTTCAGGTAGCCCAAGTTCTAACTTAGCTACTGCTAGTTTTGAGGTTTCAAAAACCTTTTGGACGGTTTTGGCACTCACTCTCAGAATGGTTACACACCCTTATCCTACGTCATGAATTATCTCCTCAATTTTTTTTCTCTATTATCTGTGAATTTTTAGTGCATTTTATGGAAATGGAATGGTTTCCTGTTGTTTTCCCTCGTGTAAGGAATTCAAATCGTTTTCTTCTCTCAATCAGTTTACCCACAAGGCTTCACCTGGAGAACTCAGTACACTCTGCTATTTAACTTATAGCTGAGGTGAAATTATACGATTTCATACTAAGCCGAATGGAAGTTTTGTGAAAGACCAAGCAACAGTCTTGTCTGGATATTGTAATCGGCTCGACGGTTCAACTTTTGGCATCGATATCCCTGACACTACCGGCACTTGAGCAAATTGGATGTAATGTCTACTTGGTGATGTCATTTTTCGGAGAATTGTGCAGAAGAAGCGGGAAGGAAGATATTTTTTGTAAATATTGAAATAGACATTGATTTTTATTATTTCCTAGATTTTCATAATAAAGTAAATATATATTTTTTTAATATTTAAAAATAAAAATACCGTTATATTTAAACAAAAAATAATTAAAAAATAATTTGAAGTTAATTTAAAAAAAAATAGACGGTGGCAAAGTTTAACATTCCCCATTTTTTAGGGGAGAAAAAGTATAAAAAATGAAAAACAGGAGAAAATTAAATAAAAAGAACGCTGCACGCTTCCTCCTGCACCCCACCCAAAAAAAAAAAAAAAAATCGAAAAAGAAAATCGTATTTGTCGACCCCCCTCCAAAAAAAAGGAAATTCTATTTGTTTATACATGATGTTGTTTGTGTATATATTGCACAGAGCTAAAATTAAATCTGTCTGTTCCTTTAATCTCTTGTGGAAAAGTCATTCTAAATGACAACAGGAGAATTTACGAACATGGAATAGACGTTACTTAGGATGATAGAAAGTCGAATGTAGATTACAAATTGGTGACACCAATACTAAACAAATAAAATATATCTGGGAACAGTTTTAATATGGCACGGAAATCCGAAGTCACATCAAGATAGCGAAAGTTGTCTGCTAAAAGCAATTGAAATTATTAAGTAAAGAAAGATTTCGTTATAAATAAACAAAAGAGTAGGGAACCATTACGTAAAATCAATTCTCTTATATGGTATTGAATGCGGGACAATCACCTCACAGATGAATAAAAGACTTAAAGCAATAGAAATGTGGATCTGGAGAAGGATAATGAAGATAACATGGATGGAACATGTGGACAACGACAAAGAAAATGGAAACTGTTGATACCGATTAAAAAAAAAAGCTACCAAACCTGCTCGAGACATTTATTCTGTGTACAGATATAAATTCATGCACGATAGAATGGCACAGAAATGCTTTCCATGTTTCAAGGAGGGGAGGTTCCAACTCAGTCTCTCTGCGTTCAGTCTGATCAGAACTAATTACATGCGAGTCGACTGCCTGTAATGGAGGGTTGGTCGAATTTGATTCTCTCAGTCAATGCGCGTTCAAACAATACGCCGTGTTTCATTAATTGAAGATGACAAACGACAGTAACATGATAGCTTTTATCATCTGAGCCAATTCCCTCGTAGCATGACACAGTCCTTCTTTAATCAGCATGTACATTTAGACCTTATTAACTGAGCTACTAAGAAGTAAAAAAAAAAAACTCTACTAAAGATTAAATTTCGACATCATTTGCAGAACACCAGAAATGTCGAATGGTATCTTATATAATTTGAGAGTAGAAGAAAAAGAAGTAGTTTTCATTTGATTCTGAGTCTGCCACAAACTGACAGCAAGGTTTCAACAGCAGCAGTATTCTTCTTCGGTTATATTTTGTGATTTATTTCTAATTAACGTGTCGGGGAGAAAAGATGGATTCATACGCTTTCTATGGGTATTTGCGCGTAAGTGCATATAACGGATTTTAAAATCTGGAAAAGAACATTCTGGAATGGGAACTCGGTTCTCCGAATTTAAATTCCGATTCATTATCCATAGGAGGACCTGTTTTTCTGCATGAATCTGCCGTAAGAGGACCTGTTTTTCTGCATGAATCTGCCGTAAGAGGACCTGTTTTTCTGCATGAATCTGCCATAAGCCATCGACGTTAATTAATGTCAAAAATGGTCTTTACCTAAATGATTAATCGCTTAGTCATACCAGCTTAAGCTTAATTCTTAATTAATTCGCACTCTGCAATGCATTTCTTACAGGCCGAAGCTTTTTATTCTATAACTATCCTATCGCTGCCCTATCGCTATTTCCATGGCAAATGTTCATCTTAGCTCCACCAGTCCAGACTATCAGTACTACAGAGTATCACATCATTTTTATTCCATTCTTAATCCTCTGCTAAACAAAATTTCTTTTCTTTTTATGCACCATGACCTTTCAGGACGTAGGCGATCATAGCTCTCCAGCTCCCTCTATCCCTTGCAGTTCTCAACAAGTTCCTTCCCTCGGCTTCTTCACCCCCCCACAGGCCACGTTCTCTCATCTTCAGCCCGCCAGGTATATCATGCGTTGTTTTCCCTTTTCTCTCTTTCCCTTTATTCGACCCGTGAGTATCAGATTCTCCAAGACCTCCTTCCTCATTATGTGTCTCAATTCAGCTGCCTCTTTCTAATGTTAAGTATAAGCCTCCTCCTTCTTTTCATCTTCTCTAAGACTGCATCGTTGCTCACACGCTTGATCCATGATATCTTCAGCATCCTTCTGTAGAACCACATCTCCGTCGCCTCGAGTCACTTCTTCATCATTGGAGAAATCGCCCACCATTCGCTGCCGTAAAAAAGAACCGATGTCACGTAACAACTCAGTATTCTTTTATTTGTTACCAAAGAAATTCTCCTGTCTCGCAATTGTTATACTAGAACATTACCTATTCTACTGTAATAGACTCTCCCACACATAATAAGTAGTAGTAGTAGTAGTAGCGGTCGCTAGTTGGGCTCAGTGGAGTTGAGTGAGTCAGTCGATGTCGGACATTGAAGTATCAAGCACCCCAACTAGATTGCTACATCATTAACTATTATTGCAAGTTCCTAACGTTTTGTACCTCGGACCTTTTTAGGACCGACTTATTGAAATACAAGCCTCCACTGTGATAACTACTTTACAACAGCAATACTCTCCCAGTTCTAGTTATCGCTTATTAGCCGTGTTTCTCGCCTGTCATGCTTTCGTTTGAGTTTTAAATTCTCCACTCCTTCTTTCCTCATCATATTACCCTGAAAAGTCGTCTGCCAATTTCTTAATTTTAACAAAATTATCATCATCAAATTAAACAGCTTTTTCTTCTTGCATGTATCGTTTTTCATCAGGACAGGGACAATTATGGCTCTCTACAATTTCCTACCTTTTGGAACCGTTCTTCTATACCACCTAACTAGCAGTCTTACTCCGATTTGTTATTTTCTGGCATATCTTTAAAATATAAGATACGTGGTTGACACCTTTTTGATGGCAGTCATAGAAATAAAACCTGCAGAAAATCAGAAATGACTCACCATCGAATGTAAGAAAATATGGCCGTTCGCAAAAGGGACAATCTAAGATTCAAGTTAGAAATTGAAAACACTGGAATGAACCAATTATTGAAAATTAACTCTTTCTGAGATTTCCAAAAAAAACGACGGCAATTGAGGCACAGAAAACCAAAGGAGCTTTGCAATATGGAAAGATTCCTTCAAGAATCTAAACGAACAGGAAAGAAGATAATTTCATACGAAGCAAATAATAGAAATCTTTGTATATGGCAATGACTAGTCGAAAATTTCCCGAATGATAACAACGAGATTTGAGGCATCAGAGACACTGTTCTACAGAAGGATGCTGAGAATACTATGGACAGGACAAGTGCGCAACGAGGAAGATTTAAGTGTAACAGGAAGAAAAATTGTACTTATGAACTGCACCGAAATACACAATTGAAGTTTTATAACGCTAATGTGGTAGGTGGGTTTGCAAAGTTTGACACCCAAAGTACATATTGAAATAAGAAGCACAGATTGAAAGGTGTGACGTCCTCCCGGTGTCGCTGCGCCAAATGTGACGTCTGCCTGGCCGTGACGCCGTGCTGTCCTGTCCACGGCGCCAGTTGTGGCGTCACCCCGTCTGTCTCCGCGCCGTCGCCGTCCTATCCTGTCCTGTGACGACCAATGTGGCTTGGTATTGGTCGCGGCACCAAATGTCACGTTCAAACCTTTTGCTGATTCGGATGGGAATCTGGTTAGATTCGGTATCAGCCTTGTCGTTCCCAGCTCGCCTCCAACGTCTGGTTACCGAAGTAACTGTTTTGATTTCTAGTCTAACCTACCCACGTTGTGATTTGATCTTAGGTAGACGAAATCAATCAGTCGCCGGGCCGTAATGCAAGTCGAGTCCGAACAAAGGTGATATCGCACAATATATGTAAAATAAAATAAAATAATAACTCGAAAAGTTCAAATGTGTTAAAAAAGGATAACAACATTTTATATCTGGTTGCTAAATACAAGACTGCGTCTTCTTCCCAACCCGCTATATGGATCGTGACACTTTCTGTTTGTTAGGCGAGTTTTAACATCTTAAGTTGTTTGTACTTTAAGAAACTGGTTTTGGTGTATCTTCAGGCGATATTCGTAAAACTTGTTTTGGTGGTGTGAGTCTAAGTCGTTCTTCAAAAATAAATTATTCTTGGTTAGAAGTTGAGTTCGGAATTGCGTGGGATGTTTCAGTCAGGTTCCTGCGAGGCGGGCCTGACTCAATTCAACTCAGCTGCGAACTGCGAACTTAACTGTTTTTCACTCGCTGCGACTCTGCTTATATGGACGCCGACCAAAACCGGAGTGGGCTTGTCAGGGTTTGAGGTTACTTGATAATTCTAAATCCACAATCCACTTCTATGTTTTCGGTCAGGAAAATTTATTATTTTCCATTTTTGGAAATCTTTCGTTCTCCCACCTTCTTCTGTTCTCATATTGGTATCTCACCATACCCTCAGAGGGTGTCAACGGGTTTCCCCTCTCTCTCACAGTGGCATCTCATACCGATCCCCTCAGAGGGTGTCAACAGGCCTCCCCTCCTACTTCACATGATTACCTTCGCCTAACGCTCACGCCAGCATTCAGCCAATGGGCGCCCAGCAGTGTGGGTGTGGCTAGACTAGCCTCGGTTTAAAAAATCTTGCTCAAAGAAAAAAAAATTATCTTCTTTTTTTTTTCTTTTTCATTTCTTTCTCTTTCTTCTTCTCGACAACAAGTCCTTATACTCGTAGTGTGGTCCTTTAATCTCAATTTCATCTGAATGTCACCTGGAATTCGTCACTCGGGAATTTCGCCAAACAAGTGGGTGGTCATCCGGCGACTTATTTATTCGTTCTGATAAAATAATTTTGCTATCATTGCCAGCTCTCGAAAATAAACAGGTTCATTTTCCAAACGACATCTTCGTAGATAGCTAATGGCTCAGTCTTTTGTTTTTGTAATTCTGCGGTTGGTCCAACAGACATTTTTCTGCGACCC
This sequence comes from Acanthosepion pharaonis, assembly GCA_903632075.3. NCBI lineage: Eukaryota > Metazoa > Mollusca > Cephalopoda > Sepiida > Sepiidae > Acanthosepion > Acanthosepion pharaonis. The sequence continues at coordinate 4,955,861 of CAHIKZ030003164.1, forward strand.
AATTAATTTTTATCTCTTTAGAATTCTGTTCCGTAGGCGACTTTACCAACCTGGAATTTATCATTATCGTTGTCATGGCAAACTGCTGTCGTTTATTCGGTGATCGTCATAAATCAAATTAAATTCTGTGTTTTACTTTCTCGACAATGGAAATAGAATCTTACCATTTTTCCTTGTCAGAAAAATAACACGCTTAGTGTCCTGTTCGTGATCGCTTCTTATCACCTAAATTTAATTCTCGCCTTTTTTTCTTTCTTTCTAGCAACCTAAATAGTGTCACAAAGGACTACATAATTCGTTGTTGATCTCTGTTTGAAAACTGCTTACATAAATAGATAGTTTAGACGGAAATATAAAATTCTTGTTTATCTGTGTGGCATTAAGATTATAATATATGTTTGTTTGTGTTTAGGCGTACGTGTGTGTATGAAAACGTAATGTTTGCTGATTTTGCACATGTTGAATTGGGAAAATTATTCCATACATTTTTTAGTTTTCAAAATAAACCAAGCGTCAATTCAGATGCCGAAATTATCAAATACATTGTTTATGTCGGAGACTGCCTGAATCTACGAACATAAGATGACGTTCGACTTGAAACTGTGTGTATGTGGAGATTTGTAGTACAGCGGCAATATTCCCTCTTTTTGTAATTTTTCCTTTTTTTTTGTTTTTACTTTTACGTTTAGATAATACTTCAAACTCTCTCTAAATACACAGAAAAAAATAGGCATGAATTTGAATTTAGAAATGCCACACTGATTAAAAGAGGTACATACCAAATATAAACACACGTGAAAAATATTATATTACATCAGGAACCTCTATTGAATACATACTAAAAGAACATAACCTATGTTCATCTAAAACAATGTTCCGACCGCTACTCGCGTTTCTCATTATTACTAATTATTAGGAGTCTACCTTTTTTTTTCTTCATTATATATATATATATATATATATATATATATATATATATATATATATATATATATACACTGAGTGTAACAGTAAAATTGTCCAAATCGTATAAGTGCAAAATTTTCCAGTTGTTAGATTAAGCCTTGAACCGTTGTATTTTAGAAATGAATAAAGCTATCTTACTGGAATTCTTTGAGGTCTTCATAACACTATTGAAACCTGAGCAATAAGAATGTACAATCTGCTGATACAGTTTTCCTCTGTACTGCAGCCATTTATTTAAACATATTCACTGTTCTCTTGATGGTTCTTGAATGAACTTTGAATAGGGAAGACAGAGTATCATTGATGGTATCATTAATGAAGGCCTGAATGATTTTTTCTTCACCATTTCTCAGTTTAGAAAACAGTGGGGTTGACACAAAAATGAATTTAACCTATGCGTTTTCTATCTGAATCAACCAAAGAGTTTTTCATTGATTAATACGACAAATGGAGTCAAGATGGCTAAACGACTTATCTAAAAATCTGGAAAAAAGAAAATCAATTATTTTAGTGCCTTTTTTAGATATTAATGGATCAATTATGGTCTTACCAGATTTTGACAATTTTGCTGTTACACTACGTGTGTAACTGTGGATGTCGTTATATTGGCTCCTGAAATATCAATTTCAGTTGAGCTCTCTGGGGACGAGGTGTGGGTTGGTAAACAGTGACTATTATAGCCGGCTTTCCCTGACGATCCGTTTAGGTGAAACCTAGGTAGGTTTGTCTGGCTCACTAGGTTTATCTAGATCTGCTCTACGGTTGTATTGAGCTCTTTTGTTAGTTAATTGTTTACTCGTATCGGTTCTTTTTCTTTGGGCTTTAAACCTGTATCTGTGCGATTTTTTTCGACAGACTTTCATGTTTCTAGCTCTTTCTTTTTTAAACCTTTTTTCCATCGAGATTGATTTGATTATTGGCAAATCAAAAATTCGAAATGTGTGTGTGTATACACGGACGCACACACACACACATATATATATATATATATATATATATATATATATATATATATATATATATATACACGGACGCACATACATATATGCAAAGGCACTGAAGGTTTAGGTACGCTACATGAACTTTTAATTAATATACCCAAACGAGTTGCTAACAGGAGCAAACATTTTCATATAATTTAGACCGAAATTGTTAACCGAGAAAGCTGAAACCTATGCATTACATCTGAATATTGATAATGTTCACAACTCGAATTTAGCTCCATATAGGAGCTTATATTATACCGGATCATGTTAGAATTACACCTGTTCCGAGAAAGAGTCCATCGGCATGCAAGCAAACACACTTAGCTCCGGAGTGTGAATGTCGAATAATTGCAAGTGTCACGGAATTGAGTACAAAGAATTCTAGAACTTTTTAAGACACATTTTGCGTACATAAAGCGAGGTAGTTTCTGTGTATATGTTTATTACTTTATTTCATTGTAGGTTTCTTTGTTAATCAGTAAAAGAATTTCAATTTCTAATGATAAAAAGAGGACGAAAATTCCCCACACATTGTCCTGCTGCTTATTTTGATAACAGTTTGGTTTCTCTCTTTTTTGTAATTCTTTTCTCCTTTATCTGCCGTTTTCTTTCAGGACTTAAGCGATCATGGTTCTCCACAGCTTTCTCTCTTTCGTAGCTCTTAATAAATTTTGTCTTACTGTTTTTCTCCTAAAAATTGTTCTTTCATCGATTTACTCAAGCTCACTATGTAGGTTATTCGTTGTTATGTTTTCTCTGTTTATCTTCCCTTCAATCTGTCGTGTGAATATAAAACTTCCAAGAACTCTTTCCTCTTTATGTACCCAAGAAAATTTAAGTTTCGTTTTTGTTTTTCATTTTCTCCATATCATCCACGCTTCTCACATATTCGGTCCATGTATCCTCAGCATCCTTCTGTAGAACGACATTCTTCTTATTTCAAGTCTCTACTTGACATAGACCAGTATTCACTGCCATATAGAAGGACTGATATCACATAACACATCAGTACCCTTCTTTTTTTTCAAACGAATTTTTATAGATGATAAGATTGATTCGAAATTATAACTGTTGTCACATGGGCGCTAAAAAATCCTCAGATGAAACCCTTTCTAAAAACCATATTCAAATTACCAAATGTAAGAACATGTCGTCTATATTTCGGATGAGGTATTACGTACACTATTTACATTATTCAGACTATTGTCCTCATCTTTGTCACCATATTTATTACAATATATATATATATATATATATATATAGTAAACTGCTCAATGTTCGTACAGAAATGTTTGGAGACATATTTCACCACTGGATGCCTAAAGTTACCATTCAAGCATCAAATAGTCATCATTCGTTGTTGAACTCAGTTTCAAAAGTGTTAAGATAGATAGATAGATAGATAGATAGATAGATAGATAGATAGATAGATAGATAGATTGTCAATATGGGATTCAGATGATAACTTATGTGAAAGTGAACGTGCCTGCGCCTGCGTGTGTGTGTGTGTAAACTTTATGTTTGTTGATTTAGGAATGCTTTTACGAGCGTATTATTAGTTTTAAAAAAACAACCCAGCACCAATTCAGATGCCGTTGCTTATCATATACATTGTTTAGTTCGGCGAGACCACACGAGATTTAGATTTCCGTATCGACGAACATAAGATAAATTTAAGTTTAGGAAATCATTCAAATTCTCTGCTAATACACAAGAACAAAACTGGGCATAACTTTGAGAGTAGTAATGGCATTCAGGGGCATACTATTAACATTGTTACCAACTATAAGCAGACGTGAAAGACATTATTATTATATTAGATCTCCAACCATTTTAAAATCAATTTTAAAAAATCTAGCTATCGAGATCGTTATTACCGGTCTATACCATTTTTCTTGTATTGTACACACACACACACACACATATATATATTTTTAGATATTACCTGGATCCTTCCTCTTGGAAAAATTTTTTCTGAAAATATACATGTATGGGAATTTTTTAGATATATTTTTCATATGTATGTATATTTTCCACTAATATTATCTATATATATATATATATATATATATATATGAAATGGACATTGTCCGACAATTATTTTAAGACATTTTTTTTTATCGTTATACGTTCTTTTTATAGATACAAATATTTAAGTAAATGTTCTGTTTTATAATAAACGGTATTAACAGCATTTACCGGCCTATTTTCTAAGAAAATTTCTCGGATATTAAGGCCGGTAAATGTTGTTAATACTGTTTATTATAAACAAACATTTACTTAAATATTTGTATCTATAAACATAAAAAATGTCTTAAAATAATTGTCGGACATTGTCCATTTGATAATGTGTGACGTCATTTGTTTACATTTGGATACACATTGAGCAGATATGAAAGTATGAGAGAAAATCATGGAGAATTATGGTTTAAAAATATAAAAAAATCGACCCTGTTGACCAAAACGCTCTTCTGTCGCTCAATCGGTAAAAGTATAGGATTCGGATAGGATACAGGTTCGATTCCTGTAGGAGGACGCATATTTTCTATGACAATTTCTCGGACATTAAGGCCAGTAAACTTTGTTAGTACTGTTTATTATAAACAGTGCATTTACTATATTTGTATCTATAGAAAGAACGTATAAACATAAAACATGTCTAAATATAATATATATATATATATATATATATATATATATATATATATATATATATATATATATATAAAAAGAGAGAGAGAGAGAGAGAGAGAATGAGAAAAAAGAAAAAAAATGAGAATTAACGAAAAGAAGAAATAACGCCAACATACCACAAATGTTCACATACACACACACTTCCATATGCATAGAAGTACATACAAAAGCGCACAACCACACATACATACACACGCACAGAGAAAGAAAGAACAAATCAACCTAACAATAATAAGAAGCGCATAAATTATTTTTAACTTAATATAAAAATAACCAATATTGAGAAAATCAGCGGACAAATTGCTGACACCTCCTGATGAGTGGATCGTAGGATTATGAAACCCTGAATATAACAGAAGTCATCTAAGGAATAAGTTATATATTTCTATTAATCTTATAGAAAGAGAGATAGATGGACGGATAGATATACTTATGTAGTAATGCATATACATATATATATATATATATATATATATTTGTATGTACAATGTATCTAGATAGAATTACAACTGCTGAACACGCTATTTCAGACTTTAATTTGCAAAATCCATTATTTCATTTCAATTTCCGTTTTTTTTTTAAGATGCTCTTCATACTAAATATTAAGTTCATTTTTGTGGAGTTTATTAAGAGTTGTTGACTTACTTTTAACCGTTATGGATCTTCATTTAATTCTGTGATGAAGTATCATCGTGGCTTGTTCCGTTTGAACTTTGTGCGTTTTGAAGCCCCCCAAAAAAAAAAAAAAAAACAATTAATCGTGATTTCCGGAACAGATTATTATTGTTTATCGTTTTACTGTTGCCAGCTTCTGTAAGCTCGATTGTGTGCCTAGTGTAATGGATGGCGTCTAGAAATGAGATATCTGTGAATCGAGTTCAAATTAAAGTTGGCGTCGTTACACTCATACACAAATAACATTGAGCGATCATGAATAGAAAAAAAGACAACTGCCCCTACACACTCTGATTGTTCAGCGCTGTCAGGTAAGGACACATTCCCGCCAATGAATCTGATCTGCGGAAAGCCTTCATCCAAGTCATTCACAAGCTGAGAAGGTGAAGTAGTAGATTATAGAATGTCAGTAGAATAAAAATTTATTTTACTCATGAAATTCGATGAATTAAATTTAGGAAAATATATACAATCGTTATATCTGAGAGAACATTAAATTATTCTAATGACCATGATTCTTTTAATTATTCCACCCAAAAGTGGCAATAAAGACAGTAAGACGTAAATCGTTTCTCGGAGTGAGAGCAAATGAGAAAAGCTTAGTGAAGAGAAAGGACAATAAAATAACATCTTTCAAGAAGACAGAAGACGGTGACTGACGTTGCATTTTTTTTTATTTTTGAAGGGCACAGGCGGCAGGAAAACTACAAGCTATATGTGAGTCCCGTTGTATATTATGTTGTACAGACAATGCTGATGGGCTGACACACAGTCAAGGCATTATATCTAAAGACGATGTTGATATATTTGTATATACTTGAAAAAGAAACAGTTGCTAACATTCGCTTGAAGTGGCCACACGCTTTCCCCCTTTTCCCCCTTGGCGCAATACCACAAGTTTCACCAGTCCTGGGTATGACGATAAACTAAATCCGCGTCCTGGGTAAGACGATAAACTACATCCGACAGCAAGACCTCTGATCAGGAGGTTTTGAGGAGTGTGGAACTACCTCTTAATTGCCGGTGTTCCAAGGTCCACCATGAACCGGGGTGGTAACATCTGTTAGGCTCCCAGCTATGGGAAAAAAAGTTCACCCAAACTGGGGTCAAACCTATAAAAACAGCTTTTAATATCAACAATAAACATGATTATGGCAATAAAGATGTGGACAACAGTCCGAAGAATGTAAATAATAATACGACATTTCCGAAATATAGACAGAAGTTGAAGGTGAATATGGCAATAAAATTGAAGACAACAGTCCGAACAACGTAAATAGTCTAAATAATTACAATACCTCATCTCAGAAATATAGACACATATGAAACTTAGCTTATGTTATATTTTGAATAAGACCCGATAACAATATGAAAAAGGTGGGAATAATAAAATATACATTTCCGATAATGTTTGAATGAAGGGAATGTAAGTAGAAATAAAGACTAAAAACTTTGAACTACGACGTAATATCAATCCTCCTATATGGCAGAGATATATTGAAAGATGAAAAAGTGACTTGAAGAAATAGGAATCTGGTTCTACAGAAGGGTACTGAGAATTCCATGGATGGGGCATGAAAATAAAGAGGATTTTTAAAAATCTTTCTATCACATTACTCGCCAACTTCGATCTTAAAAATGAATGAGACGTTAATCTTCATCTTCTTATTGTGGCCTGTTCTGTTCAGAGCTCCTCAGTAAGTTTTCCTTCACTATATGGTCTTTCATATTCAGCAATCCCCTGCGTCTTAGTGGCTTCATATCTTTGCTGGGAGGGGGGGAAATGATTTACAAAATGGAAACGAAAAAGAATGTTTAATCAATAGACTCTGAGAGAGTTGAAATTTCTAGGACTAATCATGAGAAAAGAAGTCTTGGAGAAATTGACAACCAAAGGTGACACATGGAAATAGCGATTAATCTAACTAAAAAGGTTGTGTCAATGGATGACAGAATAGGTATGTGAGACAGTAAAAAGACAAAAATGCTCAGAGTTACAGATAATAGGATATTGGGGAGATCCATGATCTTACCCGCCCTGAAGATGCATCGAAAATAAAAGATACGTATTAAATGGTTAACACTTTTATTAGTACGTTACACTTGATATCATTAGAATTATTTCGTAAATACATGATAAATATGGAAAAGCTGATGCCTTTTCATATTAGTTTGCCACACATGAAATGGCACATTTTATAGGAAATGAATAACCAATTTTTTTAGTTGAAATAGGCACCATTTTGATGAATGACTGTTCTCCAACATACCTCTAAATTCTTCATCCAATCTTTAAAAAATGTAATCCTTTGATGTGATAAACAGTTCAAATACTTCCATTACCTATTCCTTATTGGAGAATGTTTTATTACGTATGAAATTTCAAAATGGTTAAATAGGTGATACTCCGTAGGAGATATATATATATATATATGAAAGACGAGGGAAAATTTCATAATTCATACTATGCAGCTTTTGGCGAGTTGATTGAGAAGTCCGTGCGTTGTCGTGCAGAAAAATTGGGTCATCCCTATTCACAAGTCTAGAATGATTCTTTTTCAATATTTCCTGCATACACTCAATGACTACACGATACGATATTGCTGTTATGGTTTTCCATAGAACCAAGAATGAATTACTCCTTTGAAAGACCACCATACAGTAAACATTAACTGTTTAGGGTGCAGTGGATGTTTTAGGTATTGTTTTGAGAATTCACTCGCATCTAACCAATGGCCTACTCTCTTAATGTTGTCAAAGAGTATCCATTTCTCATCGCATCAAATAATTCAATGCAAAAAATGGTTCTTTGTCATAGTTGGTACTGTTTCATTGTAATCATTTACATTGGGCTTCTGAATAACAATATTTTGAAAGAAATCTTATCTGGTAAGAAAAGGACAGAAAAAAGTCATTTTTTTATATACTAAGAATGTTACTTCGTTAGATGACCACATCAATAACCAACCAAAGAATTTCATGTATGACTACCCAATATATTGTCCTATTTTTAGAGAATATACGCTCTCAAAAAAGCCAGGGAAAAATTTTATTAATAATTTAATTTTAAAAAAGTAATGAATTATTTAATCTTATTAAAATATTAACGCGTAAAAACATTGTAATTAACGAGCAATTATTCGTTCAGTTCTTTAGCAATATTCATTTTGTTAATTTTTTTTCTTAATATACGCCATATCGACTGCTTTTGGTATAAAATATCGACCATAACAGACGACTAGCTAAAAATGATGCGTGACTTTTTTTTAAAAAAAGCAATTTAGTAAATAGATAAAAAAAAATACATATTTGAAAAGAATAACAATGTTTTAAAAGGCGGGCGTCTTTTCATTTATCTTTACTTCGAATCATATCACTCGAAACGAGAAAAAATCGATTTACCAGGTAATGATTCCTGACTGTACTTAAAATGATATACTTCTCACCAAACTCTGCAAATAAAAAAAAAAATGAAATAAAACAGACAATATATATTTTTGAAATGCACGTGCCAATGAAACGGTTCTTTTAAGATTTAAAATAAGCAAACGAAAAGGGATTCCTAATTGTGTATTCAGGCAGCCATCCCTCATCTATATAAGTTCCGTAAAAGACGACTGACAAGCTATAGCCATTAAACTTTCTATTTGATTTTAGAAAATTAAATAAAAACATTAATTGCAGTACCTACTCAGTCGTCTTTAACGAAAGTTATATATATTAGTAATACCTGTACAATTCGCCAGTTATTCACAATGACTACTCAACAAATTCACCTCATCGTCCAGAAGCAAATGATAAAGCTCACATTTGCAAATGATCACATTTACATTGTCATATCATTACTGAGGTATTAAGGCTTCTTTAGATTTTATATCTGCTTCTGGGAAATGGAAAATCTTGTTAATTTTATTTTTTTTATTTCTACCCTCTTACTTCTTTAAATAATACCCTCCATTCATGTTTATCATTGCTACTGCGATATTTCTTTAAAGTTGTTAAGCTGAAATATTTAACAGAGCAAAAGGGGAAATTATCCAGTTATTTTGTAATCGTGGAACTGCTAATGACTAAATTTCGTCGTTAAATCTTATGATAAATCAAAAAACACAAAAAGAAGATCTGTGAAATTTTTTTACGGGTATTAATAGTTGCTTTTCATCCAGTATCTCCGATTTCTATTACAATTAATCAGAATTAATAAAAAAAAAAAGAATTATTTTTTTTTATTATTATGTCGAGGTTTTCAATGTATTATTTCATATTACTTTTAAATCAATTCGTTTTTTTTTTCGTCAGTTCACTCCAAGCAAGCCAATAAAACCACTAGGATGCAGTGAGTGAGATAAACAATGAGGACTCCAAAAGAGCAGAATCTTAAGAAGATAACGATTGACATTGCCTTTGAATTCTTGAAGATCGTAGTTGACAAGAAAGCAGTAAGTGAATTCCACAAGCGAGAAGTGCGAGAGAAGAAATACTTAACATAACATCTTTGATTACAACGAGCAGACTTAAACTATGAAAACATAAAACGTAGCGAGAATCTGCGATGAATAAATTGTCGTCTAAATTACGCTAAAATGAAAATAACACTGTTATATTATTTTAACATATACTTACCAACGTTACGCAATATATATATATATTGAAATACTAAAGAGTAAATTTATTCGATAAATTCGTCATTGGCTGCAACCACGACTTCCAAACGACTTCACAAGCCTTTGCATCTCTTCTGGAGGATCCACTTGTTTAAATTGGTGAACCCTCCCGTATTCTTTAACTTCAGATCATCTTAGCTGTTACAAGTAGTTTTGTGGGCATTTGCTCAACTGAGCCTCACAGATAATAATCAAGTGGCTTGCAGTCTGTGGAGTTTTCGGCTCTCTGATAATTACAAATATTAAAAGTGTTTAATAATTGAACTGAAACTAATTACAATGGCTAAAAAAGCACAGTGACTTGCAGTCCAGTGTGTAAGGTGGCCAGATGTAAAAGATCATGTAGCCGCAGAAATGGTCTGACAGACATAACTGGATTCTAACTTGTGTGGCATGGAATAGAATCCTGTTGCCAGTCATCGAGCCTTCCAGTAGACACCCTCTTGATCCAGGGCATCACTGCCTGCTCAAGGCACTTGATGTAGGCCTTTCTGTTGATGTTGAGTCTGAAGTGCTGTGTTAAGATGAATGGAGGGATATGGTCGTCATCACTGGTATTCATTCCAAACACCTTCACCATTAGACCCATCCAACTCTTTCCATATCCTCTGCACAATCCTCAGATTGACACCCAAACACTCTGAAATGTTCGTGTTGAAGCTTTCGGCGCGAATGCCAAACAGTACTGCATGCGCTTTCCAAATTTCTGGCGAACCGCCCAACTGCCCCTACCATACTGTCCAATCGACAAGATGAAAAACAAACAAAGTGCATGCATGAAATTAAAACTATAAAATAGCGACAATTTACCCATCGCATCCTGTAGTGTTCCTCTTAAATTTGTTATCTCGAGCTAAACAGGAAGTCTCATCAGCGCAATTACGGAAATGTGTATAGAATTAAAGGAAAGCTACGTCACGGCGGCGGTTAAAGTGACTGAAGCCAAGATGCCAGGTCAAGACCGATAACTTTACAGATTATTTCTCTGGATGTTGCCAATTGAATTATTGATTCCTTTGCTACGGCTTATCAAGTAAACATATTTGCTTTTTTAGCCATTCTAATTAATTTCAGTTCAGTTATTAAACTCTTTCAATTTTATTTTATGATTATGAGGGAATCGAAAAAAAAATTTTGTCGCAATTCTACTTGAAAAAAAATATTTTCGATAGATCTAGAAAATCTGATCGGCAATGAAGAGACAGCGCTCTTGAAAAAAGTTTAAATGTTACCTTTACTAACAATATAGGAATATAGGTCTAGATCAATACAAGGAAAGTCAATTCGGAAACTGATATTTGGTGCCGCGCATTGGGTGCCAAATGCGAGTAATCATCAATTTCACATACGAATGGAACTGAGTCTTTTTTAAATATATATTTACTTACACTTTATAGATGTCAGTTGATTTAATATATGTTAACTTGGACCAAAAAGGAGAAAAAATCGAGTATGTTTTGCTAGCAATATTCGAATTGACGGGGGTCAGAGACAAAAATATGTTCAAAATAACAAATTATAATATTACGTACTAAACCAGCTAAGTCAAGTTGATATTGGTGACATTTCAAAACGACTGTTAAGTCACACTGTCTCTTCCAATGCCTGTCCCATATTCCAGAACGCATTACCTTAATAATTAATGATTAGTCATATGCGAATCTGGATTTAACTAAAACGATCTTAACGACTTGGAGTTGACCAAAGTTAATCCTATTTTTAAATCTTTTCCGATGACATATAGCACATATCTCTTAGGAAATGTTCCCAAAACGCCAAGTACCCGCTCAACAGCTCAGTGTAAAGATAGGTAGAATGTCGAGATGTCAAGTGACATGTTGAAAATAAAGCAAAAAATATATATCCTAAGGATTTAAAACTAAGCAGATTTATTTATGAAAGGTTTCCTTTTTATTTCTTGAGATTCACTGCAATCTTTTAATTCAATAATATTTATCCTCTTAAAAAAAATATTTACAAATGGCGGAAGCAAATGCATATTCTTTTTGTAAGCTAGATTACGTCATAATGTAAGTCATCATAACTCTTTTCACCGTCATGGGTTTAATTTTCGCAGCAATACTTCGACATGAAAATTATTTATCATTTGTGGTTGTCATTTATTAGGTTTGGTTCAGTTTAGTCCTTTGTTTCTTTGTACTTGTTCTTCCATCCATTGGCAAACATTTGTCAAATCGGTTTATTACTGTTTCTCGCTATATCTCTTGCCTCCGATGTCAGCGTTCTGATAAGTAGAATCCTGAGAGCTAAACATACCGAAACTTTTAGTCAGTTTTCAATAAATAGTTTGGACTGTTCAGGTTATTTAGACAAAAATTATTGCACTTGTCTACTGAGAACATTATTAAATAATTCTGTTCACATTGACTTACGATAGATAGCAATTATACGCTTATCAAAAGGTATTATTATTATTATTATTATTATTATACTTTGGTTTCTTCCACTATTTACATTGTTCGGACTATCGTCTTCATCTTTGTCGCCAAGATAACTGACATTCATTCGAAATGGCACGTGGAACTAGAAGTGTCTACCCCAGTGAGCAAAATAAAGGGTTCAGTTCGACATTCCAACCACCGGAAGAAGGCCGCAGGAAACGTTGTTATCAGTTATCTCCTGTTAATTCCCCTCTCCAAGTTCTCCACTGCCTTAACCATGTATTGAACTCAAACTCTTTGGGTCCTGTCACTGGATGTAAGCATGCCTTTATCCACTGTGCCATGTGTCAATTGTACATAATCTCTTCAGCATCCATTTTTTTACCAGTGCTCATATTGCAATTTTTGCTGTTATCATTTCATGCTTTTACCAGAGCTCATATTGTAATTTTCGTTGTTGTTATCGCTTTTCTCTGGCACTCCTTATTACTGGTTACCATATTGTATTCATTTCTATGTTTGGTCGGCTCAGGAGATTTTTGTGGCCTAGCATACGTGCTGATTCCTTAAGTTTACGAATTTTCCAATGATGTTCTTTGTCTATGATCTCAACCTGATCCCATAGAGGGTGGTGATCTCCCTTTTCTCTCCATATGTGGTCAGCCACCCCTGTTTTTTCCACTTCCCCTCGTGTTACAGCTTTCTGTTGTTCTTGAAGCCTTAGCTTAAGGGAACAGTCTGTCTCCCCTTTGTATTTCTTTCTGCAGCTGCACAAGATAACGTACATACAGTTTTTAGTCATGTTCTGATATTTGGACAGATACTTTGGTTTCTTAATTAGCACGGATATTACACACAGCCAATACCTCATAAATAATAGACTAATCCATTTTGATCACTTGAAAAGAGGAGAAAGACGTATCCGAGACACTACTTGGTTTCAGTGAGTAAATGAAAGAAAGAAAGAATTCAGGGAAGACCGAAGAGACAAAAAAACTCTTATGTTTCTAACGCCTGTTTCAATATAATGGAAAAATTTGTCGCCTAGAAATGTTTCTATTTGTATCCTCTTACTTCTTAAAATAACGACCGACATTCATATTTAGTATTGTTATTGCAATATATGTTAAAGATGAGATATTTATTGATGAGATAGCTGGAATTTCTACAGATATTTTATTGTCGTAAAACTCGCCATGAGCTTAAGCAATCATTAACTTAAGTATTAAAGTTAGAATATTAAAATAAGAAAACCGTATTATTTTCACGGGTATTTCTGTTTTTTTTTTGTATTATTATTGTTAGTATTCCTTACTTAAAATATAAAAAAAAAAAGAATTTTAAAGTTTATGCAAGTCGTTCCAACATATTATATGTAAAATCGTTTATCTATCTAAATTCATTTTATCATGTTTCTGCTCCGAAAATATTTTCTCTGAATTTCTCAGAATTTGTGCCATCTTTGAACCAAATTATGTATTCCATTAAGCAAAGTAAGATTCTGATTTTGATTCAAGAAACTTTTCAATTTTTTACCAGCCAGCGGAAAAAAATAATTTTGTCTGACATGAAGCAATGCTAACATGAATGTGAATGATATTCATATTGTACAGACTGGCCCGAAAGTCTTGTCACAGCTATGTAATATAATTTTCTATTTCAAATGTCCGACTCCGAGATTTTGGAAGAGAGGTAGGGAGTGACAAGATTTTTGGACCACCCTGTATTTTAATGACATCTCGCTTAAAGGTATGGCCGAGAAAGACTTTTAACAAATTCATCAACTTGTTAATATTTGGGAATTGCCATGCCTTTATTTCAATCGTTATCACCCCAAGCAAAGCTATAATCCTCTTAAAAAATTAACTGACTATTGAGAGTGAATTAAGAAAAGAAAGAATTACCAAGAGCAAAGGATAATAAAAGAACAAGTTTCAGAAAGAGAGACAATGATGCATTCAAATTTTTTCAAAGGAGAGCAAGAAACCGAAAGAGGATTAACTATTATAATGGAAAGTACAGTTAAAGTTATCTATTTTCACAGTAAAATTCTGAGACCTAAGTGCCAATCTAGTACTACGCTTAAATTCATAAACTCGAGATAGCAGTGACTTTATTGATTGATTTGTATTTTACGGTTTGTGAACCCTTTTGCCATCTTTTGCAGCTTATTTAAAGGTAGTGAATATTTTTAGACTGCAATTACTTTTCAAATATTAATGATTTAATGATACAACATCTTCTAATTAACCCATGCCTGAATTGGGGAGAGGTGGATACCTTTCCCAAGGACATTTGAACGTGATCAAATATAATGAATCCGACTACGATTTCCAATTTGGAACCGTCAACCGTTAGACCAGCCACAAATTCATTCTTACATCACCTGGTATCCCCAAAGGCCCACTTTGCTTAACTTCGGTGATCCTAGGAGAACCGGTATTTCAACGTGATTTGATCGTAGTACAAGAAAGATTAAAGATCATTAACAGAATAAACAATGAAAATATTAACATAAATGATACGGGGAAGATTTACAATGGCAGTGGGGAATGAAATGAAACTGAGATGCCAGGTCGATGCGATATTTTATCAGAAACTTATTTGTTTTTGTTTTTTTTTGGTGGGGGTGAAAAATCTCAAGGTATATAGCCGGAGCACCAGACTGGATGTGGCAGCAATATTCAAGTCTAATATTTTTACTATTGCAGAGTGATTGTCTGTCGCCATTTAAAATTCAGAATTTCTTTCTCTTCGAATGCTTGCTACACTAACATACTATTTAATTTATAGCCAAGTTATAAATGACATCATATGAAGGACTTCACATATATTCTCCAGGATCATTTACAAAGCAGCTTTATAATTAGAAACAACGAACGTTCAACTTCTTTTTTACATAAAAGGATTATTTTCTATTTCAGTTTGATATTCAAACAATGTGCTTGATTTCTGTAATTTGACGTATAACAGTTTGTCTTCATTCCAGGAATTTGTAATATGTTTTCGATCGATTGATAGTCAAATTAAAGAGCGGTTTTCACTACAGATTCCATATGTAAGCATACAACGTGGTCGGCACCAAAATTATTACCGACCGGTCAATTACTACACCACGTTGTGTCTCCATGATCTTTCGCGTCGTTGTACACCAAGAACTGGTAATGGTCAGCTGCCTTTCACAAGGAAATTAAGAATAACAATAGAATCAACTCCTATTTCAATATATTTAGGTGTCTTATTCGCTTTGGTCTATGTTTGGTGGTAGATGACACTTAGGACAACTTCTGCTATGCCTTCTGTTTACTCTTACCTCCTACCAACACTAAATTACGACGTGTGGCTGGCAACTCGAATTTGCTGCACTCGAAATCGGCGAGTGGAAACCTGTCTACTTCAAATGGCAACCGAAATCGCTAATGCAGTTCCAATTATGACCGCTAATAAAGATCAAAAGCGGATAATCATGAATGTCCTGTTTGATGTCGCTTGACCTCAAAAGACATATTTTTCTTATTTTTTTATGCTTCGGTCGAATGCCTAATTTTTTTTTCAAGCATTCAACCCCAAGCAAGGCGGGTAGCCACTAGCACGTAAGGGGTAACTGAGTTGGAGCAAGAACACATTCTTGAACAGGGAGCGAGAAGACAGCGTCACAGGGGTCGTCGCGAATGAAATCCCGGAACGAGTTCCAGTCTGCTCGTTGATAGCAGAATTCAAAGACCACATTCGACAGTCATCTTGCTATCATACTTTGTATCTTAACGGTTATACCCCTGGGTAGATCACTACGATCAGTGATTGTTATCTGGTCATATCAAATTTTGTTTCTCGGCACGTATTTTCTCAACGCCGCACGATACGGAGCTTAAGCATTGTTCTGTATTTTCATGAATTACCTGCCCATTACACGGACAGGAAAGCGTTAGGATTAACGAAGACCGAGCCATCATTTGTTCCACAAAAACATCTGACTATTTCCTTTTATTTATCTTCCCACTAGTTTTTGTCTAATGGTCATTTCTTTGCTGCATCTACTTTAGAATGACATTTCTCCCTTCGAATAATCATCCAGACACCTGGTTTCTATCTTGTCACCGTTTTAACTATACAGATCTCATTATCTCTGGGCCCTTAGGAAATAAATTACAACACCTGCCTGTCCTTGTCTATACTAACCAATATTTAGATTCAACAAAGTATGGCGCGCGAATTAAGTTATCTAATTCGATATAAAATAACGGCTAAAAATATATGAGAATCAGTTGTTAATAATGTATGTTCTGATTTATTTTAAAAGTATTTCTCATTTTTTCAAATATTTTCGTTGCAAATATTATATCGGAGTATGGTTCCATTGTAAGTCATCATCATTTGCCAATCGCAGTCGGTACAATAAAGCCATTGCGAACGATCCTTTCCTTTAGTATGTGCCACACCTGGCCTACATACAGTTTTGAATTCAGAGTTACTTCGCCTAGACTGGTTGTCACCAAATGTCTCTCGTGTTATTTGCCCATAGTTGCAGGAAGAAGAAGAGGATATATACCTTTCGCAAGGGTATTAGCACGTAAGATAATGTAATGTAGCTGAATGAAATTCGAATTCAGCTCACCGATTCCTCAATCCGAGCCACTATCCATTATTCCACCAAGACAGACAGCAATTGAGTTAAACAAAACTATTAACAGAAAGATTCATACAAACATATACAGGCGAGATTGTTTCAGCAAGAATGCTCGGTCCGACTGCCAGAGTTAACTGCTGAAAACTTCCTTCTCCAAAAGTCAGTAACTGCCCCTATTTATAGCTGGGAGAGTCCCTGTGTGCTTGGGTAATTTACAATAACAGTAACATATTTAGAATAGATAGGAGAATTAGTCACATCACGAAACTAAAACAACATTAATCTAAGAAATCGAGTCATGTTCTTATATCACTTCATCAGCTTGAGACACTTATGGATGTCATGCATGGTGTGTACCTTATTCAGAAATGTCTAAACTCATTATCAAGTAAATTTGTGGCCAGTTAGGGGCCAGAAAGAAAGATACGGAAAGAAAAAGGTGTGTTGATCAAGTGTATTGAAATAAAACATATATATAAAGTAAATGTGTTATTAGTCAGCAGATAGAAGTGTCCCTCCAAACTGGCAGGTTACATTGCGTATCGACTGCCGATATTTAAAAGTACCCCCACGAGGAATGTATGTAGCACAAGGCCGAGTTTAACGTGGGTTTCTCCGGGCCCGTAGGCTCGGCCAAAAATATTCCCTTAGAAGCCGCATAAACGGATTCAGGGCCTGTCTACCACCCCGGACGAAACTTTGCCCTTCGGCAAAGCCTCGTCCTGAGAGAGCAGAGAGTTCGACAGCAATCGCACTGCGTTCAGACTGCCTCCCGTAAGAAGTCTCGCAGGTTAGTATTTATGGAGGAAGAATAGTTCATTCTGCTGTAGTTAGGTCACCATAACAAGTATCCAGTAAGCCATAGAGTTGTAGGAGCATCACATCTACTGCAGCTGCAGCAGTAGTGGAGTTTCAGCTGAGTTACCCATGAAACTCAGTTGTTGGGGCTGTACATCAGATTCAAGCCGGTAGAGAGAACATTCAAACAAATGGCAGAAAAAAAAACCTGAAGGTGCATAAGAATAAGAAAAGATACCTCCAAGAATCTAAGCATACTCTAAAGAAATATAAGAATGAACAAAGAAGAGTATTATGGGATATCTCTCCTAATAAACAGCGTTGAATACTGGGCAATTTCCTTACCGATGAGCAAGAGATTTGAAACGACAATAATGTTCTTCTACTGGAGGATGCTAAGTACGTCATGGACGGAATATTTGTACATCAAGGAAGTGTTAAAGGAAATAGCTTGTAAAGTGACACGGTTAGAGACTGTCAAATGTCTCGGACAGGTAACGAGGAAAGAAGACTTTGAGAATATTTCAGTCCCTGGACATACGGAAGAAGATGGATTGATTGATTAATTGGTTATTTTCACCGCTTATCAACATTTACAGGTTATTTGAAGGCAGAAAACTATTAGAATGTAAACATTTTACCACATAATAGCGATTTACTGATACAAGTACTACTAATTAACCCATAGCTGGATGGAGACGAGATGGATTCATACCAATGGAATTTTGCACGTAAGTGAATATAACGAACCCAACTTGAATTAGAACACGGTTTTCGACTTCCACTTCCGAGTGTTATCTATTATACCAACTGCACATCGAAGCTAACACAGCACTTGGCATTCTCAAGCGGTCACCCTTCTATGTACAGACCAGATTCGACGTTGCTTAACGTTGTCAATCGTACGAGAAGCATTTTAAGCAAAGAGCAGTAGAGGTAAACCGAGCGTAACTTAAATAAAGCGTATGATAAAGTGAGAAGTAAAAGAGATGGTAAGTAATCAGTGGAGAAACTGAAAGCTTATAAGGGAAAAGAATCGATATTTCTGGAGAGGCCTGATCTCCTACGTCTAGACACTGCAGATGAGTTTAAAATCATGTTTTAATTAAGAGAATTACTTTTTAAAAAAATAACCTCGTAAAATAATGTTCTGTTTATTATCCAATCTAGAATCTGCAATATATTTTAAGACCTAATTTGTTTGCATGGCCTGTAACGACAAGCAAGACAACTCAATTCTCAAACAATACAGACATGACTTCAGATTTCTGCAATATTATGCAAAACAGGCGTATCAGTCAAACTAATATTTAAGTCGACAAATTCTAAACTTCTTTATTCGCTTGTTTGCTTGATTTTGTTATAAAATTAGAAACGAAAGTTTTATGAATCTGTGAATCTGTTTGGTAACAATATGCCAGGTTGTCACTAAATTCAATTTTAATGGGGAAAACGTGATTTTGGAAAAGGTTTCTACCAGCGCCAGTTATTCCTGTTTAAGTTATGCCAAAAAAACATTGACGCTTAATTTTCGGGCCAGCCATTTTCCATTTCCTAATTTTGTCGACTCAATGAACAATAATCTATTTAAATTCTTTGGTTTCAATTTCAGATCGCTTTTCGGAAATCGTTGTACGTGGAATGGTTTCAAAACAAAACATTTGAAAAGGTATTCATAATGGAATATAAAATTATGTGTGTGTGTGTGCGTGCGTGTGGAGTGCAGATGTGCTGTTTCACATCTACTTTTGTATATACATGCATAAAATATTATATCTATCTATCTATTATTTATCTATCTATCTGTATATATATATATATATATATATATATATATATATATATATATATATATATATATATATATATATATATGTGTGTGTGTGTGTGTGTGTATATATATATATATATTTCATCGAGCATTGATTTATTAACAACATTACTCAAAGGTGGGTCATCTATAATATATCGCGATATATATATATATATATATATATATATATATATATATATATATATGATATATTATATATATATATATATATATGTATTTATGTGAATTTATTAACATATATATCTGTTAATAAATACACATGTATATATATATTCATATGTATTTATTAACACACAGACACACACACACACACACATATATATATAAATATAAAAGTGAACATAGAAGTCAACCCTTAGAGGCGACAGTCTGTTTCATGCTAGATGCAATCGTCAGCCTGACGACTGCATCTAACATGAAACAGACTGTCGACTCTAAGGGTTGACTTCTATGTTCACTTTTATATGTACACACACATTCTCTGATATTGAGTACTTTATCCCCTAAATATAGCCCAAATTAAAACTCTGTTTCTTTATATATATATATATATATATATATATATATATATATATATATATGTGTGTGTGTGTGTGTGTGTGTGTGTGTGTGTGTGTGTTAAAATAATACTCATGTAGCTACGTTTGATATGCGGCTCGAGTCATATATAGGTATATCCCGTGCCCGATGACTTGGGTAACCAAATCGAGTCTCACATCAAACGCAGGTATATATGTATTTTTTAACATATATTTCTTAGGTCTGTCTAATCACATTGAGTAGTATTATGCCGACTACACCTCTTGGCTAGATTCAGTAATTATTTATTTTCTTACCAACGTATGCACGCCAGCATATGCATTTACGATCGCTAATATCTAGTTAACTAATTTACCTAAGCCTATAAACACACACACACACAAACACACACACACACACACACACACACACACACACATATATATATATATATATATATATATATATATATATATATATATATATAGGCTGGTGAGAGTTTGAGGGATTTGATGCGGATAGGCACTGATGAAATATTCTTGTTAATTTAAGCTACGAATTGGTTTATTCATTCATATTCGGAATTACATGTGTGTTTCAATATTCCTCCATAGCTAGATTGCAATTTCTTCATTTGATTTAGATCTTTTAAAAGGTTTTACAAAAAGTATTTATAATATAACTCTGCTGTACATAAGAAAAGATATATACACTTTAAGCTCTTCCACCATCCTCACGCCCTTCTACCGTTCTCAAATGACATACTGCGGTCAATATATCAAAGTAGGTCAACATTCTCTGCTTTTTCCCCACTCTCTAAATAAAATGTCAATATCGGGGGTTTTTAACCCGGAATATATATATATTTTTCCTTTTCATTTGTAATTTATTTGTAGGTCTTGAAGATTGAGAGCTATTTGTTTCATTTTAGATCTCTCATGAAATAAAAATTGTTACCTATGGGATTTTAAATGTTCGATATTCTCTATATATATATATATATATATATATATATATATATATATATATTTCCCTTGCAAAGGTTATAAAGAAATGCACTAACCCAGGCGATCAGAACAAGAAAATGAAATTATCTATATTTATTATATATGATTAGAAAGCATTGTGGTCTTCGGGTATTTACTACTTGTAAAGGATGTTTTTCGTGCGTAAGTTCCCCATTTCTCATTTATTACTATGTATATATTTCCTTCATTTTCTGCTGATTTTACAGTGGCTTGGTATATTATATTGTTTTGCAATCAGTTGCCATTTAAAGGATATTCGTTCTTTGGTCTGTCCTTACATGTGGGTTTGGTTTGTGCGGGGGGTCTTATTATTCTCTTCAATTTTTTATGATTCGTGCCATTTTCTTGGTACAAATGTGCCTGAATTTTATTGCGTTTCTGTTCAATATATTGTGTAATGTGCTGGGTGAAGTGTTTGTATATTAATTTAATGAATATTTTTCCTACGTTTGTTTTTACGTTTTTGTTGTAAAGTGACGGTTTGTTAATGGCGGGTTTTAGGAAGTAGTGCGTATGTAAATTGTTTTGTCTTTCGGCCTTCTGTGTGATTGATATATACCTTTCATTAGACTGGGTGTGAGAGCAAGTGAATCTACTTCTTTTACGTTGGTTCATTTTGTCTGTATTCGAATCGCATAATTTTGAATTTTTTCTGGTTATTTTTCTGGTTTTAGTTTTTTTTCTCTGTTATATTTTTTAATATCATTAGACTATTATACGACATTTGGAGGTCTATATAATTTTCATTGATTATTCTACGTATTACATGTAGTATAGGTATGAGTCGTAGCATGCATCATGACAAACCTTGTGAGTGTTAAATTCTCCAAGTAACCGCCCCTTTATTATTTCTGTAGTTTTTTGTTGCTTGTTTTATGACAGTAGCATTATTTGGAGTCACTCTTCTTCTTAATAATTCCTCAGTATATTGTAGCGAACCAACTTCATTCACTTCCTATTACGTTGGTGAGAGAGTTCTACTCGAGCAGCTGCGTTGTGAAAGCGAACATTCTACTTTCTCTCTCTCCCTCTTTCTCTCTCTCTCTCTTTCTCTCTCTCTCTCTCTGCATATTGGACAGAGAGTTCTGCTATTTCTTGTGTGCTCACCACTGTAAAAAGACAGGATATATTTCATCCTCTTAAAAAAGGCTCATACAATAGAATATTTCAGGTAAGAACATTCTATACAGCAACCACATATCTTTCTTATGATTTGTTTCTTCTGACTTATTTTCTTTATAATTCACACTAAATAGTTCGGTCTTATTTGTATCCCGTCCAGCATGATTTACCTTACTCTCTCTTTCTCCTATACTATATACATTATTCGGACTATTGTCCTCATCTTTGTCGCCATAACTACTACAACGTTTCGGCCGTTGTACACAGCAGCCTTTTTCAAGAGGTTGGAATGTCGTCCAGGACCCTTTTTTTCGCTTACTGGGGTAGACAATTCAAGTTCCATATGCCATGTTTAATGGATGCCAGATATCAATTATCTCCTGCTAATTTCCTCTCTTTCGGAGCGTACAACGGCCGATAGTTGTAATAAATATGTCGAGAAAGATGAGGACAATACACCGAATAATATAAATAGTTTACATAATGTTTCAACTCAGATATATAGACAGATACTGAAGAGCTAAACGTTGTGATAAATATGGCGACAAAGATGAGGAAAATAGTCCGAATAATGTAAATAGTGTACATACTACCGCATATCAGAAATATAGACAGATACTGAAAGGCCGAAACGTTGTGATAAATATGGCGACAAAGATGAGGAAAATAGTCCGAATAATGTAAATAGTGTACATAATACCTCATCTCAGAAATATAGACAGATACTGAAGGGCCGAAACGTTGTGATAAATATGGCGACAAAGATGAGGAAAATAGTCCGAATAATGTAAATAGTGTACATAATACCTCATCTCAAAAATATAGACAGATACTTAAAAACCTGTTTATTTTATGAATACTAGGTTTTCTAGAAGCGGCATACATTAGCACCACTTCAAACTTTCAAGCAGCATGAATATATCTCTTTGTTTTAATGTAGTTTAAGGAGTTATTATTAAAAAAAAAATTGCTAAGAAAATGATATCAACCGCAATAAATCCAAAGAAAATGACAAACTCTGTTATTATAAAATAAATTTTTGCACATGTAATAAGGTGGAGTTTTTAGTTTTAGGTAACAAATTGTATATTAAATATCAGTTTTCCATGTAGCCTTCCGGTAAGAAATTAATTACCAATTATTAAGAAGGCAGTAATTGATATTACTTACAAAATGTTGCTTGTTATCGCAGAACATCTGAAACGCATAATCATTAATTTAAACTCCGCACTTCGTCAATATTTGTCGGTGTGTGTCTCAAGGGCTTTTTTTTCTGCTCGTGAATTTTGCATTCCCATGAGGATGTAACACATTCCCCAATTTTCAATCACCCGTAAAGATCGGAGCGCCTGCTCTCCATTCCCCTTCTGATGAAGCTATACAAGTACAGAAACTTGTTAAATTTATTAATATTTTTTCTACTTGGTCCTTTTTGGGTGATGTCAAATCTTTTATAATAAATGTTTCGTTAAAAATGAATAACAATGCTAATAATGGCTATATATTTTGGAGTTAATGTCCGTAGATGTTGTTCAAATGATTGATTGTTCCGTGCGCTTTCAATTGATGTATGAAATATTTTTAAAAGTTTGGACTGAGGAATTTGAAAAAAAAAAAAACAAAAAAAAAAAACTAACAGTCAGTGAAAAGTAAATATATTAATTCTCTACATCGGGCCAGTACATTATAGCTGTATCCATAATACATGTTTTAATGTTTGCTTTTTTTATGATAAGTGCTTTCTGCATTCTTCGACACAAGAATTATTGAACTAAATATCAACACCCACTGTCCCGAGAAATAAGACTCAAGATAAAGCTTTGCAAAACAGAAACTATGATCTGAATTTAGGATGAATGCAATAAAAGCAAATGCACTGAATGCATCATAAAAATTCGGGAAATAAATTTAATAAATATGACGTGTTCGCTAAAATATTTAATAAAATAATCCACCGTGATTTATGTAGATACCGCCTACTATGTGGCTTTTAAGGGCCAGTTAGAAATAAATAAATAATATAATTCTAGAGCCGATATTCTTACGAAATAGTGTATGAAAATCACAAAGTACTGCCACAAACATCAGACACACAGAGGTCACCAAGGTCCACGTCAGTCTAGCTGCTTCAAGTTCCCACACGCGCTGATAAACTACAGAGACCACTTCAGACTACGGCACCACAATTTACTGTAAGAACTAAGTTCTAACTATTTCTTGTATTATCCATCACTACTAAACATGCACACACGTAATGACTCCTTCACACAAACATACATATGAAAACAATTCGCCGTTCTCACATACGTACACAAATACAATTTAGATTCTACTCCAGAACTTTATTAACCAAAGCAAAAAGACATTATTCATTCTAATCTATAACCAACTTATTGGATAATATCGTTATATTACTTAACGTTTTTCTTGATTCTACATTGTCTATTTCTACTGGGTTTTATTCTTTCGATGAAAATTATGGAATTATTCTAAACTCGAATTACGAGCAGTCCCGCCAAAATAACTTATGTTATTGGCTCGAATTCCAACAACCCAAATTTTACCATTTAAAAAAACCCCGAGTGCAAGGATTCCTTCAAATGCAAAAACAAACGTCAAATACCTCGTTTTATAGATCAGTTAAATAATTTTGTCTTAGGACATAAGAAACATCGCGAATTGCTACAAAATCCAAACATTAGACAGAAAACTCCATGTTATTAAATATCACATCAGATCAAAACTTTCCTAGCAATATCATGCATGGCGCCAAAATGTCAGCTATATACAAGCGATTTCTCCGATTAATGGTTAAACAGGTTAGGTGTCGTAGAAGATGATACTTCTTCGGACCTCGTGAACTGGCTCGACCGAAGTATGAAAAAGAACTGTACCCATTAGTACAAACCACATCATTTGAGTATTTCCAACAGCAGTAAAATGAATATCAAGTAACTCGAAAAGAGAATACTGATATAACGAAGAATTGGACATTTCAAACTACTTCAAACAAAAAGTTAGGATGCAAACCTCCATCAATACTGAAAAGAATGATAACAGATACTGGGCTTAAGAAACCTATTTTCCTGAAACATGGTTCAAAAAGAAAGATCTCGGTCTATATTTCTGAGATGCGACATTTAATTGTTTAGACTACTTACATTGTTCGGACTGTTGTCTTCATCTTTGTCGCCATATGTATTACATTTCGGCCTTTCAGTATCTGTCAGTATTTCTGAGATGAGGTATTATGTAAACGATTTACATTATTCGGGCTATTGTCCTCATTTTGTCCACATATTTATTACAACGTTTCGGCCTTTCAGTATCGGTCTATATTTCTGAGATGAGGTATTATGTACACTATTTACATTATTCTGACTATTGTCCACATCTATATTTTGAGATCACCATATTTATTATTCTGACTATTTCACATCTTTGTCACCATATTTATTACCCATTTCACAGTATCTGTCAATATTTCTGAGATGAGGTATTATGCAAACGATTTACATTATTCGGGCTATTGTCCTCCTTTTGTCCACATATTTAATACAACGTTTCGGCCTTTCAGTATCGGTCTATATTTCTGAAATGAGGTATTATGTACACTATTTACATTATTCGGACTATTGTCCACATCTTTGTCGCCATATGTATTACCACATTTCGGCCTTTCAGTATCTGTCTGAGATATATTTCGGAGATGTTTGCATTATTCGGATTATTTGTCGCCATGTACAAAAGTTTATGCCCTTTAGTGTCTGTCTATATTAGGACTATGGTCTGAGATGCGGCATTTAATTATTGTCGCCATATTTATTATCAAAGTTTATGCCCGGCCCTTTAGTGTCTGTCTATATTTCTGAGAAAGATCTCGGTCTATATTTCTGAGATGCGGCATTTAATTACAAAGTTTGCCCTTTTGTCTATATTTACATTGTTCTATATTTCTGAGATGTTCTTATTCATCATTGTTGTACTGTTCTCCTCATCATTGTTGCCATATTCATGACGTTTCGACCATTATACGCCTCGGTCTTCGTCAGCTAATTGGAACTTCGGTAAAAGAAATAAGGGTTTCAGTTCGATATCTTAATCACTTGAAGAAGCCCTGGGGGTGTAACAGTCGAAACGTCGGCAATATGACAACAAAGATGTGGTCATAGTCCGAAAACGTAAATAGTGTAAATAGATAAACGTGTTAAATTTCAACCGACAGTGGCATTGTCAACATGCTCAGTGAATTCCGGATGTTTACTTATAAGTTAACAGCTAATATTATCATTATTATTAGCGGGAAATAATTTTCCCGAAACGAACAGACATTTTATAAGGTTATACAATTACTGTCTATATTTTTGAGATGAGGTGTTCTGTACATTATTTATATTATTCGGACTATTGTCCTCAACTTTGTCGCCATATTTATTACAGCGTTTCGGCCGTTGTACGCTCCAGCTTCTTCAGGTGGTTGGAATGTCGAACTGGACTTCTTGTTTCGCTCACTGGAGTAGACTGTTCTAGTTCCACGTGCCATGTTTAATGGATGTCAGTTATCAGTTATCTCCTGTTAATTCCCCTTTGAAAGTTCTCCACTGCCTTAACCGGATACTGAACTCACAGAGCAGTCTACCCACAAAGACGAGGAAAATAGTCCGAATAATATAAATAATGTACAAAATTGCTCTTCTACAGTGACGCGACAGTGCTTTAGTTAGAAGTTCTACCATGATCCATTATTGGTGGATAGAATCTTAACAATATAAGATTTGTTGATTACAGAAACAGGAAGGAAACAGCAAGTACTCTTACAGAAAATAATGAAAGAAAGCGAAAAAAAAAAAGACTAAACATCAAAGGTAGGAAGACATCATATATGATTGGCAGGAAAAGAACATTCCAAGATGCAAATTACAAACGAAGATATTAAATAAACTAAGTACGAACAATTAAATATCTGGGAAATTAGAAACACATTGGAATAGCTAAAAATGTCGTCTAAAAGCTAAGCAAATTATTAACAAACATAACAATTGCGTTAGAAACAAAGCAAAATGCACTTAAATGTTAGGTAATATCGATTCTTGTATATGGCAAAGAATGAAGGACAATCTCGTCACAGAATTCAGAATAGATTTGAAGTTAAAGAAAGATGTTTCTTCACAAGGATGACCAGAATACAATGGACTAAGCATGTGAGAAATGAGTTTTAGAGAAAATGGAAACAAAAATCTTGTGTCTAGAGTAAATCAGGATACAGTGATAAAAGTGATTCACCTGATTTTTTTTTTTTTTACTAAATGTTCTCTACTCCGATGAAACGAAAGTTGAGCTAAATTCAAAGGATAAGTGATCTAAAATCCGAAGAACCTTTGAAAGCTCTTTGAATTTAGCTTTTATTTTCATGGAAGTGGTTTCTTAAAACCTATTGAAAAGACTCTCAGGAGCGAGCAGTACAAGAGAATTTTAGTGTCTTGTCTGCTCCCTTCTGTTAAAACGGTGCAAATCGACCCCACCAAGCTCATTTTTATGCAGGATAATGCTCCCTGTCACAAATCAAAATTAATGAAGGAATACTTTGATGAGAAGCAGGTGAGTGTTATGACATGGGTGCTCCAATCTCTTGACCTTATGGAGCATGTTTCTCAACTGCTTTCTCGAGAGCCTATACTTTATAATAAAGAAAAACATCCCCAGCACATTATACTTAACGGATGCTTGACAGTACTTACTGTTAAATTCAAAGAGCTTTCAAACCTTCTTTTTCGGATTTTAGATCGCTTATAATTTGAATTTATCTCAACTTTCGTTTCATCGGAGAAGAGAACATTTAGTAAAAAAATCAGGTGATTCACTTTTATCGAACAACACTGTACATTGCGGAAGGAGAGTCTAAATAAGATTGACACTGAGAGAAAGTAAGAGTGAAAGAGAAAAACAGGGAATAATTTACCTAAAAAGCTTGTGTAAATTGTTGGCAGAACAGTGATTAAAAGATGTAGTAAAAAGAGAAATTTTACTAAGAGCTACAAAGGACAGGAATTGTGGAGAGCCATGGAGAGACACGGCATATAGAGAAACACAAAGAAATAAACTTCACTTTCATTTATTGATGAATTGCTGTATAATGTATTCTTTTTCGCATGTTGGTTTTGTAGCGTCCTTTAATATCACAAGCTGTCCTTAATTAAAATAGAAGTAGCAGCACTTAATAAACATTGTATCAGCAGCGAAGAAACACGTGAACCATAAAATAGCTCTCTCTTAATGGTTCGTCTCTTTAGAACTGTGCAATATGAGCTTTCCACGCTGAAGCTAAAAGGGCTGTGAAAGCTTCACATTAAAACACACCAACGGAGTAAGTCCCACTCGAATATATTTATTTCGTTGTGTATGCAATTTAATCTTAGCAAAAGATACTATTGTCTTTTGTTGAATTTGTTTAATAAATGTTATCATGTATGGCAAATCAATTGGTTAGTTATTGTGTTCACGTGCTCTTTTTCGCCGCTATTATTTCGTTTACTATAAATACTTCCGTAAGAAAAAATTCACATTTAATTATTAAAGTAGTCAGTTATTAAAGTTTATTCTTAAAGAGTAATCGATTGCAACGCAATTATAACATCAAGTGTCCCTAATCTGTTTTGTTCCCATTAAGTAAATGTTCTTAAATGACCCTCGTTAATCATATACTTAAATGATTGCAGCGTGAGGAAAATATCACATCAATATTGACATTAAAAAAGGTTGTTATAAAATTCACAGTCTACAATATTCACCAATCGGGATTAAATTTTTTTTTATTTATTTATAAGCATTATAGCATCGTTACTTATTACAGTATCTTTAAAAGCACTATCTGAAGATGTGCCAGGTCTTATATGGAAGAAAAGTGAAACATTGCCGAACGTTTGTTTATACATATTGTGAGACCGTAACATACCTACAACATGGACTCTCCAGGACTATATAAAGTATGCGACATAACACTCTAGAAAGAAGAAGAAGAGGAGTGAGAGAGAAAGTATTCTAATACCGTAGTATCAGTCGCGTACGATTACCAATATTGGACACTAGCACATAGTAAGCTCCGCTTACACTTACACTATCTTTGTAACCTTTTTGTTTAATATATCATTCTTAACTCTAATCCGTGTTCCGTGTTTTCCTTCCGTGGTCCCAACTTTGGGCCCACATCAATAAATAAGCCAAAAATATGAATCAGAAGCATACATTAGCACATATCTTCACTCTTAAATACGCGAACCAGATTTTTAAAAAAATCTAACACACGAAATCCACTTCATAATTTTATGTTGGGACATATCATTTATTCTGACTTCTTACTTTGCAGTCAACGTTTGTCTTCAAAAACTTCAATGCATTTTTAATTTTTAAATTTTGTCTTCTTAAATCCTGCTCTTTTTCTTGTTCTCACAAGAAATTTTTTTCTTTTTCTCATATTCTTTTACTTTCAGTAACAACTTCCGTCTCAGTAACTGTGTGAAACGATTAAAATATATAACCGAATAAATTGTACATTCATTATTTTACTACTAGATGTAGACCCTAAGCTCTATGGTAATACACCTTTCTCACGCACGCCTCGATTGTGGATCTATTTTCCGTTTTATGAGCGTTTTTTTTTATTCAATTTTTATTTTATTTATTTAGAAAGGGGTGTGAGACAATGATGTGTCTTTTCTCCATATTTCCTAAACCTGCACAGTGACGCTATACCGAGAAAACTGGAGACCCTTGTGTGACACTATTTAGGGTTGCGTGAACAAAAAAAAAAAAAAGAAAAAAAGGCAAGAATTAAATTAGGTGATAAGAATCTATCACGAAAAGACGATGATATTTTTCTCTAACAAGGAAAAGTGGTAAAGATTTTATTTTCATTAGCGAAGAAAGTAAAGTCGCGGATCTGTCGCGTTTGATTTATGACGGCTCACTGAGTGGAAGGTGGCAGTCTGCCCATGGCAATGGTAAAAAAATTCAGGTCGGTCAGGTGGCCTACAGGGCAGAATTCTAAGAGATAAAAATTAATTGGGTCACGAGAAAACTGTCAGCTGGACCACCCGCAGAGTACCAGGAAGGAAAGATTAAACCCTTAACTATCTGCGGAGGTATCATTTGAGGAAAAGCATCTGTTTTGTATCGGAGCTGGCTATGATAGGAAAATTATTTTATCGAAACGAATAATTGGCTGTAGCGCAAGTCGCCAGATGACCACCCACTTGGTGCTGGCGAGAAGTCTCGATTGATGAACTCCAGATGGGATTCGGTTAAAATAAGAGATTAAGGATTTGTTGTCGAAAAGAAGAAAAAGAAAGAAAAAAAAAATAAAAATAAAAAGAAGATAATTTTTTTTCTTTGAGCAAGATTTTTTAAACCGAGGCTAGTATAGCCACACCCACACTGCTGGGCGCACATTGGCTGAATGGTGACGTGAGCGGTAGGCGAAGGTAATCATGTGAAGAAGGAGGGGAGGCCTGTTGACACCCCCTGAAAGGATCGGTATGACATGCCACTGTGAGAGAGAGGGGGAACCCGCTGACGCCCTTGAAGGGATTGGTATGAGATACCCATATGAGAAAAGAAGAATGGGGGAGGACGATTCCCTACCCTAGAATGTAAAGACTTCCAAAAATGGAAATTAATAAATCTTCCTGACCGAAAACAAAGAAAACCCTTAATGCGGATTTAGAATTATCAAGGAACCTCAAAGCCCGACAAGCCCACCCCGGTTTTGGTTGGCGTCCATATAAGCAGTTCGCAGCTGAGTTGAGTTAGCAGTTGGGGTTGGAGACAGACAGCAGTTCGCAGTTCGCAGCTGAGTTGAATTGAGTTGGGTTGGAGTTGCAGAGTGAGACCGCCTCGCAGAAAGCTAAGATTCCACGCAATCACGACCTCAACTTCTAACCAAGAACAATTTATTTTTGAAGAACGACTTAGACTCACACCACCAAAACAAGTTTTACGAATATCGCCTGAAGATACACCAAGAACCAGTTTCTTAAAGAACAAACAACTTAAGATGTTAAGACTCGCCTAACAAACACAAAGTGTCACGAATCCATATAAGCGGGTTGGGAGGAAGATCCAGTTCTGTATTCAGCAACCAGATATAAAATATTGTTATCCTTTTTTAACACATTTGAACTTTTCGAGTTATTACTTTATTTTTCTTTTACATATACTTGTGCGGTATTACCCTTGTTCGGACTCAACTTGCATTACGGCCCGGCTACTGATTGATTTCGTCTACCTAAGATCAAGTCACAACGTGGGTAGGTTAGACTAGAAATCAAAGCAGTTACTTCGGTAACCAGACGTTGGAGGCGAGCTGGGAACGACAAGGCTGATACCGAATCTAATCAGATTCCCATCCGAATCAGCAAAGGGGTAGAACGTCACGTTTGGTGCCGCGACCAATACCAAGTCACATTGGTCGTCACAGGACAGGATAGGACGGCGATGGCGCGGAGACAGACGGGGTGACGTCACAATTGGCGCCGCGACCAGGACAGCACGGCGGGCGCGACAGGCAGACGTCACGATTGGCGCAGCGACACCGGGGGACGTCACACTGACATGCTTTATTATCGGCACGTGTAATTATAACAATACTAGATAAGTAGATGAGTCTGCTAGCAGACGTGTAAGCAAAACTACAGGACCTCTTAGATAAAGTGGTAGAATAAAACGAAACAAAAAATGCTAACCATCAATTGCCAGAAAACATAAATTATGGTCATCAGCAAGAGAAAAAGCTCAAAATGCCAGTTACGAATTGGAGGTATAAACATCAACCAGGTGCGGAAGATTAAATATCTGGGAAGTGTTTTAGCCGATGGTGAAAAAAGCAAGACCGACATTCGAATATACATTAACGAAAGAAGCATTCGAAAATCTGAAAATTTTGCTGAGGAAGAGAGGAGAAAACGGAAAGCAAGAGAAATCTGGTTCTATAGAATGGTAGCAAAAAGAAAGCTTCTTCTTAGAATAATGAAAAGAGAGGAATGCAGAAATGTAAAACGTAAGAATCACCGGGCATAATAAGGGCAAGAGAGACAAAAGTTAGCAAACCAGTTAAGATCTTGTGTAAATTGCTATCGGAAAGAGGATCGAGAGAAAAGTGATAAAACTGCTAAGAACTACAATATACAGGATGCTGTGGAGAACCATGATCGCCGAAGTCATACAGCAAATAGAAAAAGAGCATCAACTACAGTCGTTAAAAAAATAAATGCAATGCCATTCATCACTGTCTGTCTCCTTAAATCTTGGTCTATTAATAGTGTCTGTTTTTTTTTTGTTTTTTTTTCATTTTCAATAATCCCTTAGATATTAGTAGCTTTATTCGCTTGCTTGGGATGAAATAGAAGTAATTTTTCATCTACTCTTTCAATATTTCTAATAACATTTCTTTTATTTCTGGTTCGTATTAGTAAATGAAACTTCTTCTCTCGGAGTACATTCGGATAAAGCCATTAACACTTTTCAAAGTCTTTTGCTGTTTTTTTATGTCCTTATGTATTTTTTCACACTGCGTTCCAAGACCAGATGTTAAAAGCAACAACAAAATATTGAATATAATTTAACACCATCAGAATAAACCATTTGAAACGCGTACAAAAATATATAAAGGAAATCAGAAGCGTCACAAAAAGAATTCCTTGCATATTAACGGAAGATAATCCTCGAGGCAAAGGGCTTGAAGAAATTGACACTGACAGGATATATTCAAGAGAAGACAAACCAAAAAGCTTTTGCAAAATTAGCAGAGCAATTAGTACAATACTAAAAAGTCAAATATTTCTGGCAGCTACTAATGATAGGATATTGAGGAGAGTCCTGATCATCCACGTCGAGAAAGGACTGGGTACATAGTATATGAAGAATGTACAATATTAAGTTGGTATCTCCTAATCTGGAAAATATTTTGTAACTGAATTTTGATCTGAAACATACCCGGTTAATAATCAAATTATCTGCTTTATACAGTTTGCTGATTTAAGCGGATAAACCAAAAAAGGAAAAAAAAGGATTATCCTCGGAAAATAGACTCAGACATTAGAGTATTATAATGGATTAGCCGTTTGTCATATACGTGTAGATATCCATTGTCGCGTTGACATTTGTTAAATATATATTTTTTTTGTTTGTACATGACATTGTAATCATATTACCACAAACATTTCTTCCTTAAAGAAACCCACACCGTTGGCATCATAGTATATTGAATGTAATGGTTAAGTTTCGACTAGTTCTTTCTACATCCATTCGGTTGAACACGGCACGTTTATGTCGAGATGACTCTGTGGATTTCGCTTTCTGTGAATGTATTAATACAGAGTGCGGACTGATAAAGTATGGCACTGCCCAATGCAAGTAAAATTATTTTTTACTGAACGAGCATTCCTCCAATATCAAAACCAAAAACAGTTTGGTCTCTTGAAAAATTCAGCCAGATGTTGAAGAACTCACAAATACGCCTTCACTTATAGAAGTTGCTTGAAATTTTTAGTGCAATTAATATTTAATAATTATTCAACTAGTGCTTAGACGGAACAATAGTAGATTTGTACGGTAAATACAAATTTATATAATTTCAGATTCCCTCCTGGAAAAGAATGTATGGAAACTACTTAATGATTTAACCGGAGTTACAAGAACAAAAGAAAAAAATAAATTGCAACCGAATTCATTTTTGTTTATTTTCAGGCTTCCATACATTAAAATCGATATCCATTTCCATAAAGGTAGAGCTAAAACTAGGGATTAAATTCCCATTTACATTGTAAATAGGTCTCTTTTTTGAATACATCCTTTCAGAAAAAAATAATTAACCCAAGACACATTTTCCGCAATTCCAAGTGAATGATTGATTTTTTTTTTTTTTAGGCGGGGCGTCGAGATACTTTAAAATCAAGACTCATTTCCAGGAAGACGCGCAAAAATTAAGGTTTATTTTAATATGTAATTTCCAATGTATATCGATCACGAAATGTTAATAAGCAAGGAATAATGATAAAGATTCAGCTTCGTATATTGCACCTATTGGAATCAAACCGACGGATATTTTATTTCATTCTACTTGAGGCTTCCATACTTTAAAATTCAAGCCTATTTTTATTTATAGATAAACAAAAATAATGTTTAATTTTATATTATAATTGAAGGGATACTTCACAGCTTCCTACTTAATTTAATTAATAGAAGATTCTTTTTCATCGACAAGAAATTGCAGTTGAATCATTTTTTTTCTCTTTAGGCTTGCATACAATAAAATTAAAACACATTTATATATAAAAAAGAGACATAGAACCATGGTTCATTTTAACATTTCTTCATAAATCGAAAACTCTTTTCCGAATACTTGGCATCTAGCAACTTAATTCATATCGAGAAGCTTAAATAGAAAGTCACATAGGGCAGAGAGAAAGCCAGAAAGGAAATTGAATGGAATATTGTTATAGATTGATTGAGAAGTATCGTGTCAAATTTATAATGAGAAAGAAAGAATGAATGAAAGAAAAAAGAAAGAAAAAATGAATGAATGAAGAAAGAAAAAATGAATGAATGAAGAAAGAAAGAAAGAAAGAAAGAAAGAAAGAAAGGAAACTGGGAAAATATGTGAATGGATAAAAAATGAATGTAGATGAAGGAACGAAAAAGAGGAAAGAAAGAAAGATGTGAATTAATAAAACAAATAAAAGAATGAAAGAAAGAAAAATATGAATATACGAAAAAATGAATGAACGAAAGAAAACAAAGAAAAGAATGAATTCAAGATGTGAATGAATGAAAAATGATGAAATGAATGAAACGAAAAAGGAAAAAAGAAAGATGTGAATTAATGAAATTGAAAGAATGAATGAAAAAAAAACAAGGAAAGAAAGAACTGAATGAAAGAAAAAATGAATGAATGAAAGAAAAGAAAACAAAGATGTAAAAAACGAAAAATGACTGAATAAATGAATGGAAGAATGTAAGAAAAAAGAAAAAGGATAAAATGAATGAAAAAAATGAATAAATAAAAGACAAAAGGAAAGAAATATGTTAATGAACGAAAAATGAAAATCAAAGAAAGAGCGATGCGAATGAATGAAATAATTATAGAAAAAAAGGAGGGAAAGATGCGAATGAATGAAAAATAGATGAATGAATGAAAAAAAGGAAAAAAGAAGAAAGAATTATGTAAATGAATAAGAAATGAATGATTGAAAGAAATGAAGCAAACAAAACGGAAAAAAGATGGGAACAAAGGAAGATGTGTATGAATGAAATATTGAATGAATGAATGAATGAATGAAAGAAAGAAAGAAAGAAAGAAAGAAAGAAAGAAAGAAAGAAAGGAAGAATGAAAAATTTGAGTGAATTTAATCTCAGATAAGTCAGAAATTTGAAATTCATGATAAATACCTAATTTCGTTTTTTATAAAAATACGAAGAAATACAAATTAAAAACAAAGAACTGCAAATTTGAGGAGAACGGTTCTTAGGCGATTTACAATTTCATGCAATTCTCAATGTTTTGGCCCCATTGATTTGCTCGTGAACACAAGTTTTAATCGAAATATATGCAACAAAATAACCCTAAGGGAAACACGATTAAAAGAAATATTTCATTCATTTCAGAATAACAGCGCTCAGTATGACTGGTAGCAAAATCTGAAATCACCGAGAAAATTAGATTTATAACCGCGATACAAACTCACGGTAACGGAATGGATATCGTTAAGCAAAAGGGACAGATCGATATCTGAATTACAAATAAGGGACGGTCAAATATATCCAGGATAATAATGACTATCCACTTAAAATCTAGGATACCCCTCTACTTCTAGGGCGGCTAGCTACACCAACCTTGTGTAAATTAATTGAAACAACTGCTTTAGTTTCCTTTCTTTCAACATACAGTCAGTTTTAAACCCACAGGAATGGCAAGGTGTAATCAATTTCTATTTTTTTTTGTTTTTTTTTTGTTTTGTTTTGGCTCAGATTAGGTCTTTTACAGTGATGTGTAATAATATGAATTTATTTTCGGTGTTTATGATGAAATTTGTTTAGCCTTGAAAAATATTGCGTCATCCGTGATTGCAACAGATTTTTATGAAGCACAGACACTATTGTCTTGACTGTCGATTAGTTGTCCTACAGCCATTTTCCGCGATGGACGCTACCCCAAACAACCTGCACGAACTCACTGGCAAAACTTTTCATTGAGCAAATGAAAGTACTATAGTTCTGATTTAAATCCAATCGAGAATCTGAGGTCAATCTGCAAGAAACGACTTTGTGAAATGGACATATGAAGTAATAACATGTGCACTGGATCACCTTTCTTGGAAAAATACGAAAAAATGTAAATAATAACGGAATTATTTGTTTTGTTTCTATTAATTTGCGCAAGAGTGTAATCCCTGTGGCTCAGGAGCATTTTGTGTTTGTTCAACACCAACAGAGCCAACCTGTGGTTTATACTGCAACTATGCTAAGCATACCTTAGTTACAGTTTCTGGAAGAGAGAGCACGTTTTCTAGCGTGATCAACAATTTGTTCAAGGCCAGCCCGCTCAATCCCTCGGTCACGATGACTTGTGACTTCGAGCTAGCACAGCCATTTGACAGCCCCCATGGGTTGCGTCTAACCAATTTCACTCACTCAAGTAAAAGTAAAATGGAAAATAGTAAATAAAACAAGAAACTTGTAAAACTTGGGATGACCAATCCTCCCGACACATAACGACTTGTAGGCGCGCCATAAAAATACCCCTCACTGGGAACCAACTAAAGGATGACCGCAAACATTAGCCTTGAATTTGATACCCTACCCAACCTTAGCAAAACCTCTCAGAAGATGATGAATCTATAGATAAGAATTAACTCTCTGACCACTTAACAAAGAAAACTAGCCTAGCCACTCCCACAATAACGAATGTTATGACGGACCATGCCTAAAAACACACGTAAACCAAGAGATAGCTTATTCCTAAAATTTCCGCTTGAAGATGAAACGGGACTAAACACCTCAATTCAACTTAATTTTAATAATTATTTGGATGGTTTAAGCTCTCGTTTTTGAAACATGAGAACTCTTATGTAGTGAAAGAATCATATTTTTAAACAAATATATATATATATATATATATATATATATATATATATATTTGAAGGTGAAATCAAATAAGGCGGGGTATGAATCCCAATTACAAGCAACATGTAACAAATGTAAAACAGAAAATTACAGATGTTAGCAGGACCCGTCCACCTCCACAAAATGTGACTTGTCCGCTGTATTCTGTTTGGTTTCTATTACGGCATATCAACATCAATGCGTCATTTAATGCCGACAAAGATCATTTTGCTGGTAATATTTTGTTTTTGTCAAACATCTATTTTTGGTAATATTTTCAATCCCTGACTGCGTCAGATGTTATCAAACATCTGACGCGGTCAGGGATTGACATTTTTGGGTCAATTCGCTGGATTACTCCAACCAACGATTTTATCCACATGGCCGAGTGTATTAAAGTGTTGCTAGAAATAATCCAATGATTTGACCCAAAGAGTTGTGAGTTCAATATCTGGCCACATAAGAGGTGAACAAAAACTTGAAGATTAGAGTTACTGAAGTGAAAGAACTGAAACTGAGATATCTAAAAGAAGCATGGCACGTGGAACGAGATGAATCTACCCCGATTGATCTAAATAAAGGGTTCAGTTCGAAATTCCAATCACCTGAAGAAGGCTGGAACGTACAACGTCCGAAACGTGGTGAATACGACAACAATAATGAAGGCAACATTTTGAACAATGTAATTAGTATATTTAGTTACAATGCCTCATCTCAAAAATATAGACAGATTTCGTCACTTATTTTATTAATCTTTACTTAAATGAAAGTTTCAAGACCTACTCAACGTAGAGTGCCACTGAATGGCATGCGTGATATGAATGTAAGAGAAAGTACGTAGTGTTGTATGATATATTGCTATATTCCTTAGCTCCACTGAACTTCCCAGCTAAGACCTGATAGGTCTTAACTGTAAAGGATAGGGCTGGTGGAATTAAAGAATGTAGATCCTAAGAACATGTTCTATGGAAATAGCGAGAGGCGGGCAATGTTTCTTCTGTGGGAAAGTCTCTATAGAGTAATTAATAATTAATCTTTGGAATACAATTCATTGGATAAGACTTGTTTTTTATGTCCATCGTCTTTGTCAAATTGAACTGAATTGTATTTTAATTAATATTGTCTTGAAGAAGGTTTATTAAACCGAAACGTCAGACGTCGACATTTCATTCATTTTAAACAACATAATTGCATTTAAGGATTTTTGGTTTGTTTTTTCCAAATTTTTTTCATATATCATATATATATATATATATATATATATATATATATATATATATATATATATATATATATATATATATATATATAATGATTATGACTGTTTTAGTATTTTTTGTTGATTATTAATTTCCTGTAATCCGACAATAATGGAAATGTGTTTAATTCAGTTTATTGTTATAAAAATTTGACCCTCTGCCTTAACACGAAATATGTCTGTATCGTAGTGCAATAACTTTCAGGAGCCTTCTACAATTTTATGGTATCTTCTAGAACTAGATTTTTTATATTTATTTATAAATGCCTATGTTATGCTATAGCGATAAACAGTTAAATGCGTAAAAATACATAAGTACTATTTACATTGTGAGCAAATTGACATAAGTACTATCCAATTACATCATGAGCAAATTGGGGGATTTTTTCACGTCAGTTAATTGAAAGTTACGTAGCATATTCTGTAAAGTAAGTGTTAATTTTTGTTTGCCACCGTTTTTGTACCTATTGCTGTCTTTATTGTTGCCTTTATCGTCTAAATTCAGTGTTCTGTCTACATTGTTTGAATTTTGTGCATCCTGGAAATTCCTCACCTACTGAAGTGACACCTTCGGCATGGGCAAAAGATAAGACCCCACAAAAGGGGACAGAGTATTATAAAAAAAAGGACAAATTTGAAATATGTGTTAATATGAGTTGCTACGTGGGCCATCTCTGTTGGGAACATTAAACACGCGTACTACTTCGTTGTTAAAAACGACCCAAAACTAATTACAGTGAATAGAGAGGTTATGGAGGAGCCCTGAAAAGCCTTCAAATATCAACGAATATTTTGGCAAGAAGGAGTAAGGCAATGTGGGACATTTTTGATACAGCTAAATCGATGGCAGCCTATATTCTGACGGCTATTACAGTCAGGTTACTGACCGAAAACTTGGGAACAAGAAAAACAAGGTGATTCTACACAGAGTCCCCCTATTCATATCCAAAGATCGCCTAGTGTTTTTTCTTTAGGAAGTTTTTTATGTCCATAAAAATAAGGTAGGAATAACCACGGGCGATTTCAAAATAGCTATTATTTCGAACATAAAGCAGTTCGTGGATATACGTCACACATTAATGTGGGAAGGAAGACTGATTTATGTCGATGTGGACGGACATCGATCACTTCATTGGGTCTGTGAGACTGCGAGGCATTAGTCGAAGGTTTGCCCGGGACAAAATTCAGAAATTTAACCCAAAAAGTAAAGTGAGCAAAAATCAGCAAAAGGACAGTCAATAACAAAATCTGTTAAGAAAACTGGAGCGTGGACAGAAGTTGTAAAAGAAGAAATCCAAAGTGGCCACCATTTCCCTTCAGCAGTTAAGTAAGACTCGCATTTGATACCTAGTTAATGTGAGTGAGTGCCGTTTCTGGCATGTTCCTGGCTACTTTTTTTGGTCATGATCCAAGTTGAGATTCCCAACCTTCTCCGTTTGATTTTGCTCCCTTTTAATCTCGACTGGTTCAGTGTTTGGTTTCTCCACGCCCGTATTTATTTTATCCTTCCAATTCCGTTAGCGAGTTAGCTTCTTCATTCTGGCTGATGATAGAATATAGCCGTCCTGGGTATAACGATTAACTACATCCGCGTGCTGGGTAAGACGATAAACTGCAGGTAGCTCCGAAACTGTGTTAAAAACATTATGAAAGTGTAAAGATAGGTTTTAATACCAGAAATACTTCGTAAAAAATTTTAGCAGCAATAAATTTTTGTAGAAAAAAAAGAAAACTATTACCAGCAATATACTTTAGAAAGAAAATATTGCCAAAAATAGATGTTTGACAAAAACAAAATATTATCAGCAAAATGAACTTTGTCGGCATTAAATAACGCATTGATGTTGATATGCCGTAAAAGAAACCAAACCAAACCAAACCGAACCAAATCAAACCAAACCAAAAAGAATACAGCGGTAAGTCACACTTTGTGGGGGTGGACGGGTCCTGCTAACATCTGTTATTTTCTGTTTTACATTTGTTATATGTTGCTTCTAATTCGGATTCATACCGCGTCTGATTTGATTTCATCTTCAAATATATATATATATATATATATATATATATATATATATATATATATATATATATATATATATATATATAAAAAAATATATACGGAAAAAACAAACAAAAATCCTTATATATAATTATGCTGTTTTAATGTTAATATGTCAACGTCGGACATTAAAACATTAAAACACCATAATTATATATAAGGATTTTTTTTTTTTTTTTCCGTATATTTTTTTCTTCATATATTGTCGGATTTATATCCATATATTTATATATATATATATATATATATATATATATATATATATATATATATATATATATATATAATTTTACGAATATATGTACATATGAAATGCGTACAGAAAATTTTTTTTAATTCATGATGTTTATTTTAGAGGTTCCTTTTTTGTATGG
The DNA here is from genome assembly GCA_903632075.3 of Acanthosepion pharaonis. Classification (NCBI taxonomy): domain Eukaryota; kingdom Metazoa; phylum Mollusca; class Cephalopoda; order Sepiida; family Sepiidae; genus Acanthosepion; species Acanthosepion pharaonis. Next base: position 4,997,020 of record CAHIKZ030003164.1, read on the forward strand.
GGGTATTGTGGTAATATGGAGAAGTAAAAGGTGAAGAATGTCTTGTTTCGGTATATGTTTTATTTGCATTGATTGAATAGACCGTAAAAAGTTAAAGATGACCAACGCCAACCAACTCTTCACTATTTTGGGTCATGTGCCGCAATTATTATATTTTATAATAATAAATAATTAAATCAATAGTAAATTGAAAAAAATAAAGCTCCTGGAATATTTTGCTTTTTCGTGTGAACTTATGACACCGTCATCCCACTTTTTTTTTTTCATTTTTATATTCTCTGAAGAACATTTTTTCGACAATTCTGAGAAATTTTGTGTCCTTTTGGTTTCCGTTCTAATTCTTTTTTAAATTGTTAACAACCTGGCGAACACCGATTTAATATTTCTTGCTAACATGAATTCTGCTGGTGACATTGGGATTCGGCGTTATCCGGTACATTCTCAAGAATTTTTTTTTTTCTTCTAAGCTTATTTCATTACTTGATTTATTTTTAAAAAGCTCTCTTAAAATTACTCACAAACTGTTCAGCTTGTCTATTTGACCTTTTGTGATACCGCAAAGTAGTAATATTTTTAATCGAGAATATTTTACAAAATGTTTGTGATTCCAAAGCAGTGAAGTATGTTCCGCTATCCGAGACTATGCCTTCCGGAATAGCATATCTCGTAAACAGTCCGTGTAAAAATTAACTATAATCATGGAAGTTACTTTTTTTGGACTGACAAATATCAGGCTATTTAGTAAAACTATCCACGGCCACACAATAATGTCATCCATTTATTGGTCCTACGAAATCTATGTGCAGCCATGAGCAATGAACATCTATCTTTGGTCAACGTTATAATTTCGTGGTAGGTGTTTTTTTGTTGCAGAGCACAATTTTCTGGAGTCTTTAAATAATTTTTCAATGTTTTCATCACTTTTCGCGCAGTATGTATAGCTTTTCATGAGAGATTTCATCCTCAAAATTCCTGTATGTCTATGAAATTCATTTAATATCCGCTTTTGTAATATGATACGCAGTACTACTCTTTGTGCAAACATCAGTATTACGTCACATAGCGAATAAAGTCTCATATTTGGATTGCTTTCTAAAAAATCGTTTACATTTCTTATTTTCTTTTAGTTGTTTCTCTCATTTCGAAATAAACACGTCTTGTTCTGCTTTTAATTTTATTTCTTGCAGAGTAACTGGTAGATTGCATACACCATTGCATTATATATATTTAATTTTTATTTCACTTTTTAATACTGCTATAACAGTATCCTCAAACTGTTCAGTTCTTTTTTGGTATCAATTTTGATAAACCATCAGTATATCCTAATTTCTTAGAAGGTTGGTACCCCATATTGGAATCGTAATTTAATAAATGGTACCCCAGCGTTTTAATCTATTCTCTGTATGCGAAAGAATTCCTTTTGTCGCACCATAAAATTAGAATAGAGGACGATGGTCCGTCTGTAAACGAACACTACTTTCGTGTATAAATTTCTTTCACTTAAAATATAATTGCTAACGCTTATTTTTCGATCTAGCTGTAGTTTTTATTCTTCCGGTAGTAGCAAACTCGAAGATTGTGCGACGGCTTTTATGTTATCGTCATCATATTTATGTAGAATTACCGATCCTCTACCAGAGTCACTAGTATTTGAAGCCAATACATACTTTTGCTTTTTGTATCGTAATGCGCTAATGATCATTTTGATGTGAGTATTTTCTTAATTTCATCAAGCGCTCTCTGACGCGTTTCAGTCCCGTTCCACTTTACGCCTTTATTAAATCAATTGTTCAGGTGGAGATATCAAATTCTGCATATTAGATATATAGATTTGATAATAGTTTGCTAGTCCTTGAAATGCTTGTAACATAGTTACGTTTGGCGGAGGAAGCATATTCTTCATTACCCTTGCTTTCTCACGTATTGATCCAACGACTTTCCATACTTCATAATTCTCCAATTCACTCTCGTGTGTTCATGTGTGACGTCATGAGATGTGGTGCGATTTTCGCTTCTAGCGTCTTATATGCACGTGTTTATCGTTGCTTAGAAATCATCTATGTAAACAATGACAGACTATCATCACTGACGTGTCAGTATATTGTTTAATATGTTGTAATTGACATCTCTGATAATGGCTTATGTAAGCCGAAAGCTTAGATTGTATTAAAAAAAAAATATGGATCAATATTGTGAATTTCTTTCTTCGTTCAATGATAATGTTATTAAACTTATCAGACGTTACGAAAAAAATTACATAAAATAAATAGACAACACTTGTCTATATTATTTAATGAAACGTGTATGATTATATATATATATATATATATATATATATATATATATATATATATATATATATATATATATATATATATATATATATATATATATATATATATATATATATATATATGTGTGTGTGTGTGTGTGTGTGTGTGTGTGTGTGTATGTATTTTCATTACTTGAATGTTATTCTTAGTGCATACTCGTATTTGAGTAGGCGCTTCGATTATTTATTAAACAGTATATATATTTATTTTTCTTTACCGGCCTAAGTATTCGAGAAATCATATTAGAGAAAAGGGGAAACAATCATATGGACTGACGTGCTTTGGAACACTCGGCTACAGAGCGCGTCGATGAACAAACAAAGCTGAATATAGTGCCTTTAAACAGAGATTTTTCTCTGATTCTTGAAATAAACATATCTGATCAGTTTCGTATCCTAATGTAAACAAAACAAATCATTTTTATTAATTTCATTAATCCGATAGATTATTAATACTTAAATGTAATTTTTACAGTGTACTCGTATTTGAGTAAACGTTTTGTTTTTTTTCCTTTTTTTTATTTATTTATCAAACGGCATATTGATTCCTTTTCGTCTACCAGCCTGAGTATTCAAGAAATCTTATTCGAGAAAAAGATGTGCTCTCCATCATGAATCAATATACTATCTAATGAATAAACAGGTAGTCTACTCAAACAGGAATATCCACACAATATTAAGCTTAAATAATAAAAACATATCGGAAAAACTTTAAAAAATGCATTCCTTTCTTTACATATATATGTGTATAAATCACATAATTTTCATACTGTCTTTCTTACGTTGGTTTTAATATGATAACCAATCGTACTTTGTTCGGAAAGATGACATGTAAGACTACGGTAAAGAGTTTCTTTTTTTTTATTATTCAACCTATATAAGACATCTATTGTTTATTGTTTATAGAGATACAATTTCTAATCTGATAACTAAATTAATAAACACCTTATGCCGAATGTTCTTGGTTTGAGGAATGTTTACTGTAAAAAAAATTGCGTTCGTTTTCGTAGCATTACCCATGGTAATGTATGAAACCGTTTTTTTTTTCTATGGGTGAAATAGCATAGTAGATTGAGATATCTAGCATTGGCTGGAAACCTGTCCAAAAGAAGGCTAGCTCTGAAATGAAAACCGGTCGGGTGAGGAGCTGGCAAACTGCAGCAACGCTAACGTGGTCACGGAGAAGCGATCGTTACTTTAAGTCTCTCAATTTAATTTCACGTGGCTATAAGTCTCATGAAACCTGAAGAAAGCTGGTTGAAACTTCGTGCGTATCACAACCAGGATGTGCAGGCTGGTTCAGATAGAAAAACCTATAACATGATAGACACCTGAAGAAATCCGTAGTGTACAACGGCCAAAACCTTCCGCGTATGACAAACAAGATGGGCATGCACGTCCAAGTGTAAAACCAAATAAAACATACATCTGAAGATGGCTGAATGCTGCAATTGTTGAAACGACGTTATAACAACGGAGATGGGCCGGTGGTCTCATAAACTTAGTAGGTCGTATCAGAGAGACCTGAAAAAAAGTTCAAAGAACTTGCCCGTATTGATAGTGAGGAATGTGCCGAGTATTCTCGTGTATTAGTCGAATCCAGGTATAATGCTCCCCCTAAAATTTCTAGAATTAATTTTAACACCCTTAGAAAAAATACATGTATATCTTAACCGTTCACAAAAAAAATTAGCCTCTGTTTTTTTTTTGTTTTTTTTTTTAAAGTACTTGTATATAATGTGACCCTGTACTTTTGCGTAAAAATTATAACAAAACACTTCCTATCCTCGAGTACATACAGAAGAACAAATATATTTGGTCTATAAAAAAGACGATTTTATCCATAGGCTACAGACTTGCTGATATACGTAAGGATGGCTCGATAGACGTATCTGAGTGGGCGTTGTCCAATAAATGCTATTAACGTCGATGTAATTCTTAGAATGAATAAGAACTAAATGTCGAATCTTTTGGTTTTTAACATTTTTTTCGACATTTTATTATATTACTGCTTCCCTTTGTGATAATCGTCATATCATTTTGTTGCAATCAAAAAAGAAAATTTCTTAGTCTTATAAAAGGAAGAACAGGTGTTCTAGTCAATTACATGATTTCCAAAACGGCTATCATTCTTTGAAAAAAAGAATCGCTGTCGCCTTGATTGCAATGCATAAGAACATTAAATATCAGAATACCACTGCATATACAGAGACGTGACAGTTAACAGCATTGTACATATATATATATATTTATATAATGAAATGGACAAAGTCCAGCAATTATTTTAAGACATTTTTATGTTTATACATTCTTTTTATAGATACAAATATTTAAAGAAATGCTCTGTTTATAATAAAGAGTATTAACAACATTTACAGTCCTGAATATCCGGGAAATTTTCATAGAAAAGATTCGTCCCCCGACAGGAATCGAACATGTATCCTATACGGAACCGTCATAAAACCTGACGTGCCTTTAACCGATTGGGCCACAGAAGACCCCGCTCGTTTAGCAATGTCGATTTTACATTAAAAATTTATCACAGTAAAATTGCCCTTGCTATCCGAATATTTAGGCCGGTAAATGTTGTATAATACTGTTTATTATAAACAGAGCATTTACTTATATATTTGTATCTATAAAAAGAATGTATAAACATAAAATGTCTTAAAAATATATATATATATATATATATATATATATATATATATATATGGGGGAATCTGCCGTCATATTCGACACATGATTTGATCCCAAAACAACCTTCCACAGGTTTTGAATTCAGAGTTGTCCTTCTCCTACACCAGTTGCCATGCAAGGCTACAGAACCCAGCCTGTCCTGCTAAGTACCTATATCTGGAGGGAGAAGATGATCCATGACTTTTCAAGGGTATTTGCACGTAAGGGAATGCCATTGGGATTTACACACATGCATATTTATATTTAGATAAATCAAATTTAAATATAGATTTGGACACTGAGTTCAGCATCAGGCAGCGACAGTTTCTTTCCTGCTTCAATGCAATCTTCAGGCTATGTGTTTTAGCCCGACTACCTATATATGCTGGTCAGTGATGTATTAGGAGTAGAAGTTCTATTGTATTTCCCTATCGGTTATTAGATCTACGACAACAGTTATGCTTTAAACATGACTACAAACTGTTGTAGAACTGTATGCAATTATCTGTATATATTTTATAGTATTGTTTATTAAGTATTTATTGATTACTCTTTATAGATTACTTAATTATTTTATCTTATTACATTTACTTGTGTTTATGCATGTATTCGTAGTTTGTTTATTGGTTGTCATTTACTTAATTTATTTATTTATGAGATTTGATTTAACTTTTTTCCTGAACTTGTCTATCTTATATTTAATTTAAAATTATTGTCTTTGTCTAAAGTATCTTTTGTTCTCTAGTAAAGTTATAAAAAATCGTTTCGTGTCTGCATTTTGTGACAAGTTTTGATCCTTTATCTAAAATTTCTCTTGATCTTAGATCGTGATTGTGGCTATTTTCTCCATCCAGATTAAATTTTTATTTTATTGTTGTAGGTTGATAATATTTTCCCTATCTTCCGCGATAATTAAGTTTTTTTAAATTTTTTTTATATATAAAATAGACCGAACAGTAATAGATTTCCCAGATGTCAGACTCAACCTAAGAAAAGGTCCATATCAATTATATAGAAAACTAACAACAGAGCGCATTACATACACGCATCTCATAAGCACTCAGCCACCATAATCAAGCAGATTCCATAAGGAATTATTCGTAGATTATCTGACAATACTCCAAATTAAACTACCTTCAAGGAAGATAAAAACGATTATGAGACAGTCCTAAAACAGAGTGTGTAAAATCACAAATATTCTCATAAACACCACACAGTACAAAAAAGGCGACATGAAAAGAAATATCATATGGTTTAATCCATGGAAAAGAAAAACGTAAAAACATAAGAAGGAAATATTCATTAAACCTATACACAAACATATCACATGATATTCAATGAAAACAGTAAGAATCAGTTCCAGCGACATCGAGAACATGACACAAAAATTACAAAAGCTAACCGGGAAAACGAGCAACAGAACAAACACGCAAACAAATCCACATATAAATGCATGGCAAAGAAAACAATCTTCGACAAATGACAATCGCACACAAAATATAACAAGACACTGTAAAATTAACAAATAACAAAGAAAGAAATATCCATATGAGTAAATGAAAGGAATACAAAACAAGAACAATTACGCAGACAAAACATAATTTACGAATAGTAAATACGCGAACAGCAAAATGCTTTATGGGGGGAAAAATACACCAAGAATATTATGGAAAGTAAGAAAAACAATCTAGACCTGCAACAATAAACTTTGTCTGGATGAGAAAATCGCTATGATCTGCATCCGATATCAAAACAATTACTAAGTAAACTAGCGATATCAGTTATCAGCTGTTATCTTATTAAGGACACAAATACAGGATGATACAGAAATTGTTTTGACTCTTATCCTCTTGACAAAGAGCGCCCCATTCAAGAACTAGGTCAACCGACCCCAACAAACGGTTCAGCTGCGAGGAATCAGACACTGGGTTTCTTGATGAATGAAATTTTTTGACGAAAATTGAGAGGATGAAGAAGTCTTATTATCGATAAGACAGTGGTTCCTAGCAGCCCAAACGAGATGACCGCTCGTCCGTCAGGCGAAAGTAAGGCACAGGACGACTAGACAGTTAGTCCCGCTTCCTCGCATCCCTATTCTTCACTTGCCTAAAGCCGGACCTTCCGAGAATATTGTAAATTTTCTGGATGCTACAATTTCGATTCATTTTTTCCTTGTGTAATGATCCAGTCAAACAATTATTTTCCTTCTGTTCAGCCACAAGCGTTCGTCTAGAAGATACTGCGCACGAACCTTATGTCTGATCTGAGCTGCAACATTACCAAGCGATTAGATCTTGTCTCAAGATAAAGACACGAAAACAAATTTTTACTCCATGACTTAATCATGGAAAGCTGAAAAAAGAGTATCTTGTAAAAATAAAATACAAACATATGTACCTAATTTAAAAAATACTTACTAAAAGCAAATTTAGAAAATAATAAACAAATTAATGAAGGTACACACAGTCACAAGTAAATGCAATAATAATAAAATCAACAACAAATAAGTCTTTATTTCTTCCGTCCTAGGTATAACGATAAACTACTTCCGCCTCCAAGTTAAGACGATAAACTACGTCCAACAGCAAGGCCCCTGATCAGTAAGCTTTGAGGAGTGTGGAACCACCTCTTAATTGCTGGTGTTCCCCGGTTGACCCTGACTCGTGGTGGTACCATCTGTTAGGGTCCCAGCTATGGGCAAATAGTTAACCCCGAAACATAGGAAAAAGCATTATGAAACTGTAAAAATAGGTTTTAATACCAGAAATACTTTGTAAAAAATTATTACCAGAGATAAATTTTTGAAGATAAAAAACTATTACCAGCAATACCTTTTTGAAAAAAAAAAATACCAGTTATACAATTTTGAGGAAAAAAATATTTCCAGAAATAGATTTTTTACAAAACAAAAAATATTACGAGGAAAAAAAAAATTGTCGTCATTAAATGACTCATTGAGGTTGATATGCCGTAAAACAAAACACACCAAACCAAATCTTTATTTCTTTTTATGTCCTATATCTTTTCAGGACGTAGCCGATGATGGCTCTGCACTTCCCTCTACCCCTTGCAGCTCTTAACAAGTTCCTTCCCTTTGCTTCCTCTCCAAGACCACGTTCTGTCAACCACTTTCTTAAGTCCGCCAGTTATGTGACGCGTTGTTTTCCCTTGTCTCTTTTTCCCTCTATTCGACCTGTGAGTATCAGATTCTCCAGGCCTTCCTTCCTTATCATGCGTCCCAGAAACTTCAGCCGCCTCTTCCTAATATTCAGTATAAGCCTCCTCCTTGTTTGCAACCACTCTAAGACCTCATCGTTGCTCACACGCTCGATATCCTTAGCATCCTTCTGTAGAAGCACATCTGTGTCGCCTCGAGTCTCTTCTTCATCTTTGAGGAAATCATCCAACATTCGCTGCCATAAAGAAGGACAGATGTCACATCACAGTTCAGTATTCTATTCTTTGTTACCAAAGATATCCTGCTGTCTCGCAGTATTCTGCACGGCTTTTGGAATGCGTCCTTGGCCATCCCAGTATGCCTACGGATCTCAGTGTCGCACTTACTATCTTCTTTCAAAACGCTTCCCAGAAATTTAAACTTCTGCGTCTGCTTGATTCTAGCGTTCTCAAACTTCAGATCGCATTTCGGGTTCATCCTCTTACTGAAGACCCTGCACTCTGTCTTTTTGTTGTTTATGCTTAGTCCTTTCTTCTTGCTCTCCGTCGGTACCTTCTGTAGGAGATTTTGTAATTTCATTTCCATGTCTACCTATCAGTACTGTGTCATATGCGTGTCTTAAGTTGTTAAGGACACATTTCTTTAGGACTACAGCTGGTGTCCCGTTACCACCACTTTCTTTATGAAAGTCTAATTTAGAGAGAATGTCTAATACCATCAACAGGGTTATGTCTATCTCGCTCAGTATAGCCTCAGTTCTAGTGGGCAAATGAGATGTGGGTACCCCGGATGGGTCGTGTGTTGAGTTGGATGAAAACCTTCAGCTTCATCAGCTGAGGATTATAAGTCTTCGAATTGATTGAATAGAGGCTGGATTGAGGATTGGCTGTAGTTCAGCACACTCTACTAGATAGATCAGCAAGCAGTAACTTTACTTAATTGAGGAATCGCTTGCACACATTAGGCTCCGGTACAGACCGAAGAAGTGATTCCTATAGCTATAGCGACACAGCAAGTAGGTGAGAACCAAGGAGTTGAGCGCGATTTAACTTGGTATTATCTTGTTTGGATGAAAGCCTCGATGCCGGCATTTACAGAGGAGGAGACTTCTTACGCACATTCTTGAACGTGGTGATTAAAAATCAAAGGACGTCGCGAAAGAAATGACATAAAGAGTCCCACTCTGCACGTCGATGACAGAAAGATATTCTGTTAGTAGCAGGTTCATGGCTAGATGGGAAGTGGAAAGAGATACTAGCTGACCATCGCGTGATGAGAGTTACCAAGAGGGCAGACCTGCGTAGCAAGAATCAGGGATGGTGATAAAATAGAGATCGAGAAGGGAAGCCTTATCGCCCGATATTATGCAATATTGATCAGAACAGCCCATCAAGACGCTACGTAAGAGTTCGGGCTCCTAACTACAAGTCGGTAAAAGCAAACAGAAAAATGCTAAGCCGGTACCCTCAGTATGAGGAGACGTTGCCACAATCCGCATACATCACAAGAGATTCCCAACAGCACTACTACAAAGGCCATAGAGACGGAAAGGATCCGGGAACACCTTCCTAAACGGGGAAATATGGATGAGTATCTACTCCTGTTCAAAAGAAGGTGGGGATTATTACTCGGGCGATGGGAAAATAGTAATAAAAATAATAATAAAAATCAAACACAAGAAACAGAAAAAAAAGAAAACAGGCAATAACAAAGGCCAAAACAATGGACACGGAGACACAACTGGGAGATAATTTTGTAGAGATCGCTCGTGTGCTAGAGCGCTAAAAGTCACATTGGGAGGAGGGATAAAAGGAGATATTTCTAGTTGACCATAAATGATGTTTGTGCCTATCTTTGTATCTCGGAAAAGGTCTTCCAACATTATGCTAACCATGAAAATGCTTACAGAGCGTTAGAATTGGACAGTCAATCTTATTACATTATTGGCTGAGAGTGAAGAATTTCTCAATAGAAATTCTATCTTTCCATATCTACTCCGAGATCCTAAGCAATCACCTTTTTTAAAATGTATCCAATTGGCCGGTTTGGTTTGGTTTGGTTTGTTTACCGGTATATCATCCACAATGGGTTATTTAATGCTGACAAGATTTTTATTGCTGGTAATATCTTTTCCAAAAATATATTGTTGGTAATACTTTTTTGCTTCACAAATGCATTGCTGGTAATAGCTTTTTTCTTTAAAAATATATTGCCGGTAATAATGTATTGCTGGTAAAAAAAATTCCAGAAAAAATATTGTTGGTATTTAAAGCTATTTTACACTTTTATCGTGTTTTGACATCCGTTTGGAGGTTAACTATTTGCCCATAGTTGGGATCCTAACAGATGCTACCACCCCGGGTCATGGTGGACCTGGTAACATTTGCTAGGAAGAGGTGGTTCCACGCTCTTCAAAACTTCCTGATCAGTGGCCTTGCTGTTGGACGTAGTTTATCGTCATACCCAGGAAGCGGATGTAGTATTTCCTCATACCCAGGACGGCCAGTTTGCCGGCGTTGGTTATATATTTAATTACTTCGAGCAAATGAAGCATGCGGCTCTTAGTGAGGACCATCCTACTTCAAACATTCTAAACTGGCGCTACACAAACAAAGTACTGTAAAATATATCAGGTACCATATCGTTTGTGGCTATGCAAGAAAAGCGAACTTAAAATGGAAACACATGTAACTCGAAGAGAAAATGAGATAATCATGATGTTGATGCTCCACACACCTTCAAATTAAAGGCTCGGAAGGAAACAGATATGTCCCGGAAAGAGATATATTTTATCGAAGTAGCAAAATGGTTGTTGACTACTGTAACCGAGTAGAACAATCTAGCAGGTAACCGTAATGGACTGGTACTCGTCGTAGTGGTAGGCAATAGGCGTAGGTAATAGTCGAAGACCATAGGCGTATCCCATGTACCTCTATATCAGTCTGTATTTATGGCTGACACAAGCCAATCATATTACTGTGAGGGGGAAAACAAGGTGTATGCATATTCATTACATCAGAAACCCAAAACCAACACTAGAAAGAACAATAAATTTAACTGAAACTGAGAAAACCTAAAAATTGTTTTAAGAGAAAGATTTTACAAATTTAAACTGAAGATATTACTGGCAGCTCGGTCAATTAATGCTGAATATTTGCTTATAAGGAAACGTCTAATGTTTAGCATTAGGTGTGCAAAAGTTGTTATGTACGTCAAATGGTTTGCTGTTAATTTGGACGGAGGAAAATATTCCCCTGTATTCCGATTTAAGAATATTCGCACTTCCCTTTGCCTTTGCATTGCCTTGAATTGACAAATGACTTTTTCGCATATGTGGTTAGGTCAAAGGATTTGGAATCGAATGAAAAGCGGTCTGCAATATCTGGGGCTTATTGAAAAGATGAAGAGACAAGCGAAGCATCAAAAGTACAGAAGTAGCCAATGATTACATTGCTCCTTTTGGAAATTGAAATCTTTAGCGACTGAAGACAAAGACACATACACTTCTCTCTTTGTTCAGAAATTTGATACACCCTCATACAGGCACACATTATCTCATTTTCCACCTACTACAAAATGCAGAAATTTAAACACACTCACGCTAACATATACTACAGTTTAGGAATACAAAACATAAACACACTCCGGAACACGACAAGACATATACACACCCAGGAACACGACAAGACATAAACACACCCTGGAACACGACAAGACATAAACACATTCAGGAACACGACAAGACATAAACACACTCAGGAACACGACAAGACATAAACACATCATCTTGCCCAATGAAAAACAATTACAGAACTGAAATGTACCGGAATATTCTTTCCACAACTCATTCTCAAAAAAACAGATGGAGATTAAACAAAGAGAAAATGGTTAAATTTGTAACTGGTTCTCATTTGTTCACTACTCTATCATTATATACGCGTCTATAATTGTTATCTGACGAACATTTCTTTCCGCTATTCATTTCATCCATAGTCACTTCGGGGAGTAATAGTTAGCAAGCCTATCTCGTTAGATCAATTTAGACAAGTGAATTTGATCCTCACTGGGTGCCCCATACTTTCGACCTTGTTCCACATCTAAGCTCTGCTTAGTACATCACTATATACTTTGGCACTTCGACGTGGAGAAATGACTATCAAGCTGATCTCGCTAGATCAACTACGACTGAATAGTGGATTCGATCCACACTGGGTGCGCTTTCGTCCTTGTGACACATCTAAACTACGCTTAGAAAATCGGTTATCCTCGACGTGGTGGATTGTAAGCTATTTCTCTTCAGTCAACCCCAAAAAGTGAGCGCCATGTAAAGAAACGCAGTATGTTTTGGAATTCGTTTATGTTTGTAAAGCCGCAATGAAACACGAAATACACTTTGATACGCCAGGTAGCTGAAAAGGGTACATAAAAAAAACAATCGGTCGATAAGCGACATGCGTTCGTTGACACATTGTCGCACACAGAAAGAAAAACAGAGGAAAAATTGTGTTACTCGATTTATCTGTTCTACACCCACCCCTGTAATCAACTGAACGTGCACAAAACCAATTATTACCATTTTAGATATAAAAAATACTTTAGAAATCTTTCTTTAAGGATAATTAAATTTATGACGTCGTCGAAAGTTTTTTTTTTTTCACAACAAAATCTGTTAAATTTACAAAAAAAGATCTGGCTGGTAAACGACAGCAATTCCTGGCAAAAAAAATGGTGAAATTGAAGAAAATGGAATTGTACTTTGTTTTTGAATGATAAATTCTTTGATAAATATGCTTGATAAAAAAAAAAACTGAAGCTATAACGGTCTTGACTTAATCTAACACCAACAGTAAGTGGTTTCTTTAATCAAATTATATTCAATATATATTTTGGGCTTTTCAATGCAGCGTAATGGTTAGCAAACCCGACTTGCTAGATCAATTAGGAATGAATGTCCCAAAATGTCAGTTTGGAGCGACAACTAAGCTACGCTAATAAAATACACTTTCTTCTCAACCATAATGCTATCAAATCCTTTCTTGTTGATATTATCTTTGGTCTTTTTCCATACATTCTTTCAAATTGCACAACTTCTTTACTTTTTCTTTTTCCTCCATATGCTTACTATTTTTAATTCAGGAATTTGCATGTCGCTTCACGGTGGATTTTAATAATCATTCTAGATTTAGAGACAAAAAAATCTACTCAAATCTTCAACATCTTTCTCAGTATTGTCGTTAAGATTTTATCTGAAACCTCAATCTCCAATATTGATTCCAGAGACTTCGCTACGATTCCATATCTTCACATCGGTCGTATCAACAGGCGCAAAGTTTCTCACATAGATGAGGAATTTCCTAAGTTTCATTACAGATTTCAATAATGGTATAATTTGAGAAACTTAACTACATACAGAGTATATTTTTCTGAGTTTATGAAATGGGGAATTATCTTTATTATATGTGATTATTATTTTCTCATCGAAATGTTGTCAATTTCGTTTACTTCGCAAAGTTCTACGCTTCGCAATTCTCCATGTGTCTCTCTCCATTTTTGTTTAACTTAGAATTACACATTTATATTTTTATTCTTTCAAATGAATCAGGCTTTTTATGGCACGGAGATAAATTATGTCAATTATAATCATTATTACTCAATAGCTGACACGAAAGGAAAAACTAACGGACCTCCTAGGTAGGATAGTAAAAGAAAAAAGAAATTGTTTTAACAGGCGATAAAAAAATTCAACGTCGAAATCCGATCATCGATTAGACAAATGAAAGAGACATCCGAAAACGGAGGAATGTGCTGACAAACAAAACAATTCTTCAAGAACAAAGAAATGAGTTTTTTTTTATTACTATATGTTATCCATTCTCACTGAATGTTGGACAATCTACCCATGGATGAGAAGAAACCTGGAAGCAACGGGATGTGACTTTAGATAAGAATACTGAAAATTTTCTTGGGTGGAGAGGATGAGCAAATCTTTTTTAAAAAATGACAGCAAACAATGAATATTACTCAGAATCAGTAGAAGGTAGTTCAAAGTCCTTGGACACGTAATGATAAAAAAGTGAGATTGGAAAACTTATCACTCACAAGTCATATTAACGGCAACTGTGATAGGCGAATTCAACGATAAATTTACCGAACGTGCTTGAGTGAATTGATAGCGGAATGATGGTAGAAAGCCTGAGCAAAATTAGAAAACTGGAATAGGTCACAAGGGAAAACGGGGTACACCGAAGAAGATCGCTTGTTCAATTCCTCAACTGCAGTCAAATTGTATGAGTGTACTGATTAAAGCTGGTCAAAAATATTCCACCATGTGAGGCAAGACACTCGTAAATGCAAACATCTGAGTTAGGTTACTTTTACAGTAGAGCAGGTAGATTTTTGGAACCGTGACAATGCACTCAATTTGAAAGTTGGGCTTTAACATAATAAATAATGAAACAATATAGTTGTTTCCAAAAGGTTACCGTTTTTAAAACATAATAGTTTAAATATTAAGCTTATTTTCAAAGTACGAGCGTTGAATTTTATTCCGGTGACCAGTGAAATGCTTTAAGCAAAGCCTTATAAAATTTATAATTTACAAAAGCTTTAGAAATGCTATATGGACAACCACATTATTACTACATCGTTCTGCCATCAAATAAGACATTCATTTACTTCAAAGGGGAATTATACTAAAAATTTACCAATATTATGATGCAATATATTTTACAGTACAGTAATTTTGGTGTAATTTTCAATAAACAATGCAAATTGAAAACAATTTGTTTCATAATGTGCCCAGCAATATTACGTTGTGATGTAATGAATATGCATACACCTGGGTTCCCCCTCACAGTAATATGATTGGCTGGTGTCAACCATAAATACAGACTGATTTAAAGGTACATGGGCTACGCCTATTGGCTACGCATACAGTCTTCGCCTATTGTCTTCGCCTATTGCCAATGCCTATTGCCTACCACTACGACGAGGACCAGTCCATTACGGTTACATGCTAGATTGTCCTACCCGGTTACAGTAGTCAACAACAACTTTGCTATTTCGATAAAATATATCTCTTTCCGGGACATATGACGTTGATATATACACTTTTATCTATTTTTTGCTTTTATTAATTATGACCTACAAAGTGATCTAGAAAATTATATAGCAAATCTTATTCATTGAGTAGCCTTTTTAGTAATATTTTACAAATTTTTACACAGTTTTTACTTATAGAATACAGTAAAAAAAATTGCAGATTTTGCTTGTGGTAATTCTTATTAGAATTCTCATTTGAATATAGTTTCCTGTCAATGTATCTAATACAAAAAAATATCAAATTTATTTGAATCTATTCTTGAAATAGTCTCAAAAACCTGCGGAAATTAAATATTTCTCTTCATTTTTTCCGATGATCTTTAAAAATAAATGCCCCAAAATTAGCAAAACCTATGAAGCTGATTTTTGCTCTCACAACGAGTGCAATGTTGATTTTCTAAAAAAAAAGTGAAAAATTAACTTGCCATATTATGCAGTCTCACCCTCTGAATGCAACAATTAGAGCTACAACTTCAGAAAAAAAACACTAGATTGTCCAATATACGCTTATCTTATTTATGAAATATTTACTTAGATATATATCTAGCAGTCTTTAGTTCAAACACAGGATTTGGTAGTCCTGAAAAGACATATACATCGGTTCAGTAAAGAAATGGTCAGGCAGCAGAATGAAAAATGCAAATATGAAATATCTCTTAAGCATGAAAAACGGAGTCAAAACAATAAACACACTTATGTGGAATGACTACAATGTTTACTTTGAATGATTCCTCTAAGCCATTACCTATTACAAAAAGAAAAACCTGACAAGGGTCGGAGGGTACAACGACAAGAAGATTTTGAGTATAATTAACATTGCTATGTTGGCCTGGAGAGTAAATAATTCTAATTTATTATTTATGTTTCTCTTTATAATATTCATACAAATATTCATTCATATTTTTAAAGTAATTATTCAAAGAAAATATCATTTATAATTTTAATAAAACACAGCAAAAAAGATTGCTTGCTTATAGGTTAGTAAAATTTTATTTCATACTTAGTCTTGATAGGATAAACAGCGTAGAGCCTGGTTAGTAATTAGATGAATGACCGCTTGGGAATGCCAAGTCCCGCATCAGTTCGCTATATTCACAAATGCGCAAATACCCATGGAAAATGTATGAATTCAACAATTGACCCGCCCCCTAGCTATGTGTTAATTAGTAAGGGTACAAGTCTTGAAACGGGGCCATAATTTGCATGCGCAAAATGGGGAGTTATAATATATATATATATATATATATATATATATATATATATATATATATATATATTATGAAATGGACAAAATCAAAAAATTATTTTAAGACATTTTTATGTTTATACATTCTTTTTATAGATACAAATATTTAACTAAATACTCTGTTTATAATATGAATGTACGTGAGAGATTCATGGAAGATTGTAGTTTAAAAGCAGTAAAATCGACCTTGCTACTCGAACGCTCCTCTGTGCCCCAATTGGTTAAGGCACGTCAGGCTATATGACGGTCTCGTATAAGATGCAGGTTCGATACCTGTCGGAAGACGAATATTTTCTATGAAGATTTCTCGACATTCAGGCCGGTAAATGTTATTAATACTGATTGTTATAAACAGAGCATTTACTTAAATATTTGTATCTATAAAAAGAATGTATAAACATAACAAAATATCTTATTATTGTTTTTAATATATTTTCAAATATTTTTTGATTTTTCTCGAAACATATATTCAGATATATATTCACATTCGTACGCATGATTGTTGCTTCTTTTTTCTCGGAGAAAACACTTTAGATGAAGTCACCTATTCTCTATTGCCTGAGCATGATAAAAAAGGAACTTTTTTTGTAGGTATATTTTTCCAACAGTTGGATTTAAGACATCTCAACGAACTTCCAGCAGAACAACTTTTGGATACCAAGGTCATATTGCATCAAAAATCTTCATAAGATTTTTGTTATACAATGTAAATTGTAAATTGGCGCATGCGAATTATGGCCCCGAGTTTAAACTTTTATTTTCGTATGACTTGTATAACTAAATCATTATTATCTAAAAAAATAAATTTGTATTTCTTTAAGTAGCCTCGAAATAGTTAATAAGCCGTAGTAAACGAATCAATCAACCAATTAATCATACCGAAAATAAAATTTGGTTTTAATTTTACAAATTAAATTGCAAACCTGGGAATAATTATAGGCTTCTCAAAATAATCAATATTGATTATACGTTTATATAAATACGGTTTCGATAATAGTTTGTTTTTAATCGAGAATTTCCATGAGTTGCTACCTTTAACCGGTTTATCCTCACCCCCCTCCCTAATGTGACGGTTGGCATTAAATAACAAAACGTGGAGCCAACAAAATGCGTTTTAACGATGACTGGAGAGTTTTATACCTGAAAGTTTTCTCTGCAAAATATACAGCCATACAAGTTTATTGAAAGAAAGTGCCTCTTGGCAAGTTAAAACCATGTATTGGCACAACGAAAGCATAAACATGGCCAAAAGGAATTACAACAAAAATCAAAACATTGGAACAATTTCAGAAGGAAATTCGCACGCCTTAATTTGTTAGAACAGAATTAATGCAAAGTTTTCAAGCCAAATGTAAATACTGAATCGATCCAACCAGAACGCTAAGTCCAAAGCATGTAAAAGACCAAAATTTATTCTTTGGGTCTATTGTATTTATAAACAATATAAAAAAAAAAATCAATCAACATCGCTGTTTTAAACAAAAGCCTTTATTGAACTATTATATTAACTTAAATATAAGAAGCATTATTCCAATATCAATATATACAGAGTGTTCTTAAGCTCTGAATACAAGAGGAATAAACGTATTTTTTCAAGAAATGGAATTTAAAACAACATTTTATTGAATTGGAATATAACAAATAACATCTTCAATTTTCATTTGTGATGTGTAGAGTTCAGTGTACCCGGATTAAAGGAGAATTTAATACGGGATACCCTGCCCACAAAATACAACGCAAATTTCAAGAAGAAACAACACGACAAGGAACGTTTGTGGAAAATAGTACATTGTATATTTATTATCTTGTGAATAGGGTAAAAAAGATAAATGTTTTAGTTCGTTTAAGCAAAATTGTGATTTTTTACAAAAATTTCTGTGTTCGCTGTCTTTCAACAGAGTAGCAGAGTAATGTGTTACATTTTTTTTCTATAGTTGTATAGTTGCAAATGAAAAAGGGGCGAACAATTTAAGTTGAAAAAAGAGAGCGTGTGGATGAGGAATAAAAGATAAAAAGAAAATGTACTTATGAATTGTTTTGGAGTCAGTTGTAAATTTGTTGTTGTTGTTGTGTTGTCCTTTCCTAATCCACTTTCGGCTCTTAGTGTCGGGTTGAGTCACTGTCAGTCTTCTATGATCTCTGCGCCCTTCTGACTCGGAGACTGACTTGAAACTCTGTATTTATTGTTGACTTTTTTTTTCCCACTGGCTCGTTATCTTTTTTTTTTTTTTTGGTTTAACAAATCGCCTCCTTTCATTGGTCAGAAAATTAATTTCACACCTTATTGTGAAATCTGTTTTTAATCGTTTTGATCCGATTTTGCGGGTGTGCAAATCTACTCTGTGTTTTTTAGTCACTTGTTGGAATGATATAGGATTTGTATCCTATAGATGCAAAGATTGATGCGCTTTGCAAGATCCACGTGAACCCGATAAAAATAGCTGCACATTAACCGTTATTTTAGCATATTTACTCTCTATGGGTTCAATCAAGTGAGTTGCGTCTTTGATTTTCATTGAGTACACCTTCTCCTTTAACATACGCCAGAAAAATAAGTCAATTCTTTTTTTCTTTTGACAAAATCATGTTTAATCTCTGGAGGTAAAAAAAAAATGTCAATGAGTGTTCTTGTGTTCAGACTGTAGTGAAATGCGGTAGAAAATTGTTTAAAAAATTCATGAAAGAAAAGAATAGAAAACATATTATTTATACTATTGACATTGTTCTGACTATTGTCCACAGGTTTAATTTTTGCAAGGCAAGGACACCTGGTTCCGTGGATAAAAAACGCTGGTTGAAGTAATCCAATGTTTTTGAACCAAAGCGTAGTGAGCAACAGTAGACGTCAATAAAAATTTGGATATTGAATTACAAAAAGGAAATGACTGGAACTAAGATATCTAGAAAAGGCATAGCACGTGCAAATGAAACCGTCTACCCAAGGTTCGATTCGAAATTCCAAAGTATATCACCTGAAGAAAGCAGGAATGTACAACGGTCGAAACGTCGTGAAAATGATAATAAAGATGAGGGTAATAGTCAGAAGAATTTATATACTGTAAATTGTTACAATATCTCGTCTCAGAAAACTTATAAATGAATATTATAAATGTGTAATGATATATATATATATATGTGTGTGTGTGTGTGTGTGTGTGTGTGTGTGTGTGTGTGTGTGTGTGTGTGTGTGTGTGTGTGTATATCCGACAGTGTGAAGAAAATATGGAAAAACAAAAATCCGAATATGCAAGTATGCTGTTTTAATGTTGTTTCAATGTCGACGTCAGACGTTTCGGTCTAGTAGACCTTCTTCTTGAGCGCTAAAATAAAGCTTTGAAAATTCATAAAATTCATTCATCAGCGCAAAATGACACCTCGAATTCTACTACTACTACAATTACATCAGTGAAAGACACACTTTCAGCTGCCCCTGATAATTCTTTTGGTCGACTCTTTCGACCGAATAACCATTTGACCGAACGTATCTTCAATAATTTAAATGCGTTAAAAATTAAAACTACAGTATTACCTACTAGAACTAACCGTAGTTTATTAAATAACACCAGCAAACAACATATTACATCCGATGCTTGCATCTACCAAATCTAATGCAACAACTGTGACTTAAAATATGTGGGTGAAACATGTAGGTCCGTAATATCTCGCGTTTTCGAACATAAACGAGATATTCGCCTCGGTAATTTAAACAATGCTTTAGTTGTACACATAACTAAATCTGATCATAATTTCGATTTTGATTCTGTGAAGATTTTAAAATATATCCATAATAAAAATCTTAGACGGATTTATGAGGCAGGCATAATATCTATCTCACGCACGGTGAATACTAGACCCGGCTTCTTTAATATTCCCCCTTTTCTGGCAAGATTAATGCTGGACAAACGTACATATAAGTTTTAGATTAAAATAAAATTCTTTTTCTTTAAAATATACTCTATTTGAGGAATACGTTTTCACAACATCGCCCACGTGACACCGACGTGATCGTATTGCGAAACGGAACGCTGATCTTAAAAAAAAATCAGTTATTCTGTTTTGATTAATCATATGCCTATTGTCTTTTATCGCCTGGAAAATCACTGAGTATTTATCGTTCCACCCACGAGGACGGAATGTGGCACAAGGCCGGTTTTAATGTGGGTATCCCCGAGCTCGTAGGCTCGGCCAAAAATATAGACTTTGAACCCACCTAGACGGGTTCAGGCCCTATCTACCTCCCCGGTTAAAACCCCGCCCTTCGGCAAAGCCTCGTCCGGGTTCCTCTCTGCTAACACAGAGAGTTCGACAGAAGGCGCGCGCAGTCAGAGACCGCTCAGCACCTGGAAAATCACTGTAATACAGCTGGCACAGGGCTCCGTCCCTGGGCTGGTGGTTTCACGGTAACTTGCTTAGACCAGCTCTGACCAGCTTAGACAAGCTATGACCAGCTAAGACTACCTATGACTAGCTTAGACTAAAAAAATATATATTACAGACGATTCGGCACATCAACGTGGTTCAATAGAAAATTTGACTCGCTAGATCACGATTGAGTAGTGAGTTCGATCCTCACTGGGATCTCCCTAGTTGCGTTCTTGTTCCACATCTAAACTATTATTCATGAATCATGACATATCGCAAGTGATACAGGGATGAAATCAACATATTTAACGTCGTATTTCTGAGAAAATACTAAAATAAATCAGACAAATATTTGCCGACTTAGTGGGCAATTGAATTCTGCTTTCATTATTGTACGTGTTAGTGTTCGTGCTAAGGTAGAAGCAAGTATATTTATGGCTAAAACATCATTGGCTGTTTGAGTATAACTAAACAAATACTCCCTAAACTAGTTTGGTCGTAGTTTTTTAATCGAATTCACCACATGCAAGGCAGCAAAGCCACTAAGAAACAATGGGCTACTAGACGTCAACGAATTAGAAAAAAAGGCATATTAATGAGTGAGAACAATGGAAGGGTAATCAAGAAGACAGTAGATAAATACTGAAATAGCATTTAAATTTTTGAAGATCAAAGTTAGCTGAAAAACACCGAGCCAGAAGAGTGCTCCACAAGCGAGAAGTGAAAGAAAAGAAACTGGTAATATTGTAACTACGGTTACATCTTGCTAATCTGTAAACTGATAAGACCTTTTTGCTAATCTAGTAATCCGCTTAATTTCCTAGAGTTTACGGATTATAACTTATCCGAACAATTAACATGAAAATATTTATAGAATAGTTAGAGTAAGGCAACTTTATGGCGGTGGGAAAGAGAGGGAAAAACAGACGCCAAGTCAGGTCCAGTAATACTGATAATTGTTCTATGGAATTTATCAAGAATATCAATATATATCAATTTATCAATATATATATAGCAGGAGCACCGAAAAATATATGCCAGCAAAATTCGAAGCATGTCTGAATGGTAAACTTATACATATTTTAAGATATTTTTATATTTATATATTCTTTTTATAGATGCAAATATTTAAGTAAATGTTCAATTTATAATAAACAGTATTCAACAACATTTACCGGCATGAATATCTGAGAAATTTCCATAGAAAATATTCGTCCTCCGACAGGAATCGAACCTGTATCCTATACGAAACCGTCATACAGCCTGACGTGCTTTTAACCGATTTGGCCACAGAGGAGCGTTCGGTGAGCAAGGTAGATTTTACTGTCTTTAAAATATAAACTTCCATAATTCTCTCACTTACATTCATATCTGCTCATGGCATATTCAAATGTAAACAAATGATGTCACACATTTCGTAGAAAATATTCGTCCTCCGACAGGAATCGAACCTGTATCCTATACGGAACCATCATGTAGGCTGACGTGCCTTTAACTGATTTGGCCCCAGAAGAGCGTTCGGTTAGCAAGGTCGATTTTACTGTCTTTAAACTATAATCTTCTATGATTCTCTCAGGTACATTCATATCTGCTCAAGGCGTATCCAAATGTAAACAAATGACGTCACACATTAGGAAATGGACAAAGTCCGACAATTATTTTAAGACATTTTAAGTAAATCTTCTATTTATAATAAACAGTATTCAACAACATTTACCGGCATGAATATCTGAGAAATTTTCATAGAAAATATTCGTCCTCCGACACGAATCAAACCTGTATTCTATACGAAACCGTCATATAGCCTGATGTGCCTTTAACCGATTTGGCCACAGATGAGCGTTCGGTTAGCAATATAGATTTTACTGTCTTTAAACTACAATCTTCAATAATTCTCTCACTTACATTCATATTAAGACATTTATACATTCTTTTTATAGATACACATATTTAAGTAAATTCTCTGTTTATAATAAACAGTATTAAACAGAGCATTTGCTTAAATATTTGTATCTATGAAAAGAATGCATAAACATAAAAATATCTTAAAATAATTGTCGGACTTTGTCCCTTTCACTTATACGTATGGAACTGGAATTCACTATTAATAACAAGTATATTTAGAAAGCAGCTTGTCATATTGTGGTTATTCCTAAAATACGTTTCGTAGAAAATTGCCTAGTCTAGGGGGTTCCAATTTCCACATTGAGTAGCATTTTGTGAACCGTTATACAGAAATTTTCATCCCCGTTGTCTTAAGGATATATATGATGGATCTTCACAGAATCCTTTTCTTATCCATAATATACAATTATTTAATGGGAAGAATAGTGGGTGGCTTTTCTTTTGCATTTTCCTGACAGTGGAATTCAGAGTATGCCTTCATCGAGATTCGGTGACACTAAAGGTGTCTACGCTGCTATTCAGCCCACAGCTGCATGAGGATATATTTTTTTAATTGTCAAGTCTTTTTAATGTGTACACATTTTTTACTCTCCATATATGTATAAAAACAGGGATCATAACATTCATCTAGAGGTCCGTGGGTTAATGTAATTTAATAAATTTGTTTGCGAGGATGTATTCTCGCCATTTTATATCATTAACTTCACTAATCAGTTTCTTGCATATATATATATATATATATATATATATATATATATATATATCAAAGGTAACATCTAAGTCAAAACTCAGAGGTGACAGGCTGCTTCATGTTGGACGCAATCGTCAGGCGACCTGACGATTGCGTCTAGCATGAAACAACTGTCGCCTCTGAGTGTTAACTTCATTGCTCACTTTTATATTTACATACGCTCTATCTCTGATATTGAGCACTTTATCCCATAGATAGAGCCCACCTTAAAACTATATTTCTTCATATATATATATATATATATATATATATATAAAATCTTAAAATGGATTAAGTCCGACAATTATTTAATATATTTTATATATTATTTTATAGATACATTTTATTTATTGTTAGACGTAATTCATTTCGTTATGTGTTATCCTTGTTTAAGTATGGTACGTTTTGTGAGTAGAAATAACTGCTCAAGAATGAACATTGTGTCTTTATAAACAGAAATTCGGACTTTGATAGCAAGATGCTACTCTGTAGCTGAATAGTACATCACGTTAGGTCAAATTACGTTTTCCGTATAAGAATACTGGTACGATTCCTGTAAGAGAACGTACATTTTCTACAAAATTCCTCGTACTTTCAGTCGTTAAATGTGGTCAATACTGTTTAATTAAAAGAAAGTATATACCTAAACAAATTGTAACTAAAAAAATAACGTATAAGCAGAAAATTTCTTATATATATACACACACACACACACACACATATATATATATATATATATATATATATATATATATATATATATATATTACAAACACACACGCATATTTCTCACACACACACACACATATATGTGTGTACTTGTAAAAATTAGAAATGGATGATTTACCAAACTAAACTAAAATAACATCTAATTAGAGGTTTAAAATGTCCAGATTGACTCACTTTCGTTTAGTCGTGATTAAATTGCATCACCATCACTTAGTATTCTCTATAGTTTATCTTGGAGTTTTATCCTGAAATATATTCATGAGTATATTTAAATTTTAAAAATATTGAAAAACTAACGACTTTCTGCTTCTGTTTAGAAATACTTATTGCAAAATAAAATTCTTAGATTGTGCCAAGGGATGGCATCCTACTCCTGTTCAAAAGACCGGAAGGAGTGTGAACTGAACGATAGGCAAACGTGAAAAAATATTAAATAAAATTTCAAGAGGAGACGTCAGAAATACAGAGTTGAAGGAACCGGAGAAACAATCCTGAAGAGAAAACAAGGGATAAAACACTCTTCCTGTTCACAAAATCGGGGAGGGGAATTAATCTAACGATAAGAGAACTTATCTCCTCCTATTTGGGGAGAAAAATGAATTAGTGAAAAACAATTTAAACCTGTTCTCCTGTTCATAATGGAACGTAGTGTGAATCGGACGATATGCTATCTACTTCTATTGGGAGAAAAAAAAGAATTGCAGAATAAAATTCGAGAGTTCAGATGATGAGTTCAGGTATAGATTTGAAACAAGGAACGAATTTGAGTCAGACGATAGGTGAACCTATTTGTTCCTATAAGGGAGAGAAAAGAAAAACATTTTTTTCAATAAAATCCTTTTTTTAAGTTGACTTTTAATCTATATAAACTTGACTTGGACACTATTAAGAACATGATTATTTAACTGCATAGACTGTTGATTGCTGGACAATGGATGCACCTTGACCTAGCACAGCCATTAAGTTACTAGAAAGGCTGAAGACAGCTTTCGAACTAGTGTGGGACCATCTGTGTTATTGTTCTCAGAGACTTTCAATCAGTGCTACACGCTGTGTTCTTTCCAAAATTACGATATTATCAGGAAATCAAAATCTGATTGATTATAGTGAGTTTCGGGCATAAGCTCGTCATTGACACTTTAATTTGGGGGACAATTCCAACGTTTGTTAATGCTCAAAGCTGACTAAAAAAAGCAAAAATTGAAATCTCGCCTTTAATTTTGGGACCTGTACTCAATTGTAACATCCTGTAATAACAACTTTAAAACTAGAATTTTATATTTTCCTTATATCAGATCAGACAGTAGTTGTAAATATGCAATGGGCTCACTTTAAGTGTCAGAAATTTGGGTCGACTGAGAAGGAGCCCCCTAAGCAACAAAGTGCAAAATCGGACTTGAAGTCTTTCGTTGAATGAACTAATATAATCAAGAAAGTGAAAGCAGCTAAACGTAGGATATTAATACATCAGAAAATTATACGGGTAACAGGAAAGTTGTATAAACGCCTGACCTACGAGCAAAAAATGAGAATTCGTTTCACTCTCACAAGAAGATCGAACATTTAAAGAAAAACTCGGAACCATATACCCTCGATTAAGTTTATGTGAATTTCATGTAGTTCAGAAGAAAATAAGCATTTTTTAGACGTATGCAGAAGTTTTTGGGATGTACTCGTATTAGATGCTACTTCCATTTTAAATATAGAAGTATATCCTTATCGATTTTTTGCCTTAGATTTGGTTCGAAGATATATATATATATATATATATATATATATATATATATATATATATATATATGTGTGTGTGTGTGTTACTTTTTGTGACGTATATCTAGTAATTCTTTTCTTCTTTAATATACGGAGGATTTCGTATTAGAACGAATTATCTAAGTAGATATAGGAACTGGAAAATATATGACATCACGAAAAATTGAAAAACGAGCCTGATTCTACTGAAAAAAAATAAAACATCTTTCCGATGTTACTTTTACACAAGATAATTCGCCACTCCCTCAAATCAAACACGAAATGAACCGTACAACTGTAGTCGCCGAAAATAGGTTATGGTTCCAGAAAAGAACTTTAGAATGAAATGGCAGGACCGCAGCGTGTCATTTTTTATTTTGTCCTCAATGAAAAAAAAACAAAAAAAAACAAATCGCAATTACGGAAATCTTCAGTCTGCTCAAAATGTATCGGGACCGATGCTATAAAAAAACATATTCGGCATTTAATCTCTTTCGAAGTACTCGCTTTCTAAAGGCACACACTTTATACAACTTCGTTTCGATTAATAGAAGCATTCCTGGAACTCTTTTTCAGGGATAGAGAGCACCTGCCTCGTCGCATTCTCTTGCGTAGACTCGACGTCTTGAAATATTTTTCCTTTCTCGCCGGATTTGATTTTAGAAACAAAAAAAATTCGCAAAGGAGACATTTTGTGAAATATAGTGATTGTCAAACCCGGGAAATGGCTAAAATCTGCTACGCAAGATATGCTCACTCACTGAACCTCTGTGGTGTTGCGAGACGACTACACTCTACACACTTTCATTCCTATAAACGTTATAACTTAGTGTGCATGCGCGTCGGAGTTCAAAAGCAAATTCTGCCAAGCAGCTTCATTCTGTTTACTCTATTTACATTATTCAAACTAGTGTCCTCATCTTTGTCGCCATATTTATTACAACGTTTCGACCGTTGTGCGCTCCGGCGTTCTTCAGATGGTTGGGATGTCTAACTTAACTCTTTATTTCGTTCACTGGGGTAAACTTTTCTAGTTCCACGTCCCATGTTTAATGGATGTCAGTTATCAGTTATCTCCTGTTAATTACCCTCTCCAAGTTCTCCACTGCCTTAACCAGGTATTGAGGACACACTCTTAGGTTCCTATCACTGGATCTAACCAACGCCTTTATTCACTGTGTCATTTGTCCTTGAGGAGAAGAAGACCGGAGCGTACAACGGCTGAAATGTTGTAATAAATATAGCGACAAAGATGAGGACACTAGTCCCAATAATGTGAATAGGGTACATAATACCTCATCTCAGAGATATAGACTGTCACTCTGTTTACTTTAGCAGTTTGATCAGAGCTCGTAAAGGCATAAATCAACGGATATATTTCTCAAAAGAAAAAGGAAAAATGCTCTTTTTATATTTTCATTTCTTGTTTTGCGCCTTGTCTCTCGATACATGGGTGATAATGGTTCTTTACAACTTCGGATCTTTCGTAAGCAATGCTTGTTCCCTTTGCCTACCTCCCATAACCTGTCGTCACATCAATTTTCATAAACACTATCGGTAGAATACTCCGTTTTCCTATACACTTTCTTCCTTAGTATCTTCTGTGAGTAACACATTTTCCAAACCTTCTTTTCTCATTTTGTGTCCCATTCAGATTCTACATACAAATACACCTTTTGTGTATATTTACTTTAAAATGTTCTCATTACTCACTTCGTCCCCTTTTGAACCATTTTTCTGTTGCCTCAAATCTTCTCTTAATCTTCGAGCAAATTCTCTAGCTTCCATTGTCATATAGGAGGACTAATCGATCATAACAGTTGTGCACTCTTTTGTTAATAACCCTACCTATACGATTTCGAAAATCTCTCTTTTTTGTCCTCCTAAAATATTTATTCTCAGATTAAATTTTGTATTTAATTGAATTTGATGTCACCATTTCTTTCTTCAGATCTTGGTCTGTTTGTCTTACTGAGAAGCATACATTCCATCTTCTTGCAATCGATTCTTTTTTCCTTGCGTCACGCTTTCTTTCACTATTTTGTCAAGGAGTTTGTCCATTTGTCTTGCTGTGTCGACCATCAACACGATGTCATCTGTGTATACTCTGTTGTTAAACCTGTAGCAAAAAAAGAAAAAAAAAGAAGAAGAATCCAGGTAGGACCCTTTAAATTCAGTCAGTTATGTACCATGCGTGATACACCCTTAGACGATCATGTATCTTTCGATACATGACTGATGAAGCAGATTTTTCCCCCGCAGTAGGTTGCCATTTCTTTCTTCGGTAGATCAGTTGCCATCCAACCCGGTTTGTCCTGCTATTTAACCATAGCTGGGAGGCGAAGAAGAAGATTCATACCTTTCCCAAGGGGATTAGCGAATGTGAATGTAATGGATTCGACTGAAATTCGAACTCGGTTCTCCTCATTTCCGGAGCCCTGGCCGCTATCCATTACTCCAGCGTAACTCCCTCTTCAGATTAACTTGCTTTAATAGTTAAATAAATCAACTTAAATTTCTTCAAGCTTTAATATAGGAATGTGAGGTTGTGTCGTCCTTATGTTTATAATATAAAACGTATTGCTTTTGAAGATGTGTATTCGGATTCCTTATTATTAGCAGAGTTCGATCCTTGAAAACTTGGGAAATAGAGAAATATGTGAACCACGAGAGTAGACATTTTCTTTTTTACAAACCGATTCTGAAGTGATAGCGATGTGAGCTTTTATTTATTTTTTATTTAGTGGCAGTGCAAATATCATTAACATAAAATCTATAGAGGAAGATTTTTTTTTGGTGGGGGGAGGAGAACAATGGTGGTTACAACCAATGGAAATGGATGCTTAGACTTCCCTTCCCATAATTTACAGACGTAACAGACAGATGCATGCTGGGATTTCTTCCTTGCCAATAACAATAAAAATTAACGGTTCTCTCCACAGACTGTTCTTTCTTGACTTAATCAGAAGTCTATAAATACTTGACTATATTTCGTTTCTGCATGAACACTTTCTTTTTTTATTGTCTTATAATTACTTAGTTACTTTCTGAGAGTTGTCTTGTATTATATTGTTCATTTTCTTATACGATTTAGCTCTCGTTCACATCGTTAAATGCGACAAACGATAAAAAATTCCCATGAAATGAATGGCCTGGACAGTTTGTAAATATTTTCAATACAGATAAGCTTGGTAAATATATTGAAAGTAACTTTATTATGAAGGTATGATAAACATTTCCACTATAGAAGACAGATTTTAACATATGAATCATCGTAAATGTATTCAATATATAAAGGGGATTTAGCATAGAAATTACTTTAATTATTTCTATAAAGTACGGCTATTTTTATTATATAAAGCATTGTATATTTTACTATAGAAAGCCAATTTAAAATTGAAATCGCTATATGTTTTCAATATGGAAAAGCTAGCTTTATTATTGAGAACCTTGCAAATATTTTCACTATAGAGGGTAGATTTACCATAGAAATGAGTGGAACATTTCAATAGAAAACAATGTAAATGATTTAAATATGGTAAAAGTGATTTTACTGTCGATATCAATGTAAATGTTTCTTGAAAGTCCAATAAACGTTTTAAATATATATATTAAAAAAAATGATGGAAAGCCGATATTTACAAAATAGGAAAAAGTTTTAATAAGGATCTCATAACTTTTTTTTTTTTTTTAAATATAGCAAAGTTTTTTTTACAATGAAAGTAGATACTTGTATATAAAAAGTCGATTTTATGATGGGAAGCATTTAAATTGATTTCAGGGTAGAGATGCGAATTTTAAAATACATGCAATTTCCAGAAATCAATGGTGAAAAATAGGTTTGGAGCGAGTAAAGACGGAAGGTCTTGCCATTCCTCATTCTTTGAAAATTGTGGACTGACGCTACATAATGAAAAATAAAGAACTGCATCAAATAACAGAGGGCAGAGCACTTGAAGACAGCCAACAGCAGCAACAACGAAAATGGATAGGACGGGATACTCGAAGATAAAATAAAGGCATAATCAAAATGTTAACATTCCATACAACTTCAAATAGGTTAGGAAGAAAACCATCATCATTTCTAGAAATATTGATAACAACTACTGAATTTGAGAAACATGTCTCCTAAAAGTAATATTTAAGTGAAAGATTTTATAAATTTAAAACGAAAGCAGTAATGGCTGCTCGGACAATGAATTTCAAATATTTCCGTATGGAGAAATGGCTAATATTACAATTACCAATACTATGGCAAATGTTTTAATATGTATTTCCGTCACGGAAAATATCATGTGCATGATTTATAAAAAACAAAACAAAAAAAAACATAAAATATTTAATTTGGACTAATATATTGATGCAGTCATCGCTAAAGATTTATAAACGCAATAAATATATATATGTCTATATTTCTGAGATGAGGTATTGTAACTATTTACACTATTCACATTGTTCAAACTGTTGTCCTCATATTTATTATAATATTCAACATCAACATCTGTCTCTATTTCTGAATTATTTACATTATTTATATTGTTCAGCCTGCTGTCCTCATTTTTATTGCCATATTCACGAGGTTTTGGCCGTTCTACGCTCCAGCCTTCTTCAGGTAACTGGAATTTCGAACCGAACTCTTAATTTCGTCCACCGTGGTAGATTATTCTACTTCAACGTGCCATGCTTTTTCCGGATGCCTCAGTCATCTCTCTTTAACTCAACAGACAAGGTTTTTTTTCGCCACTGCATTAACTGGGTATTGAACTCACAACTCTTTGGGTCAAGTTTATCCACTGGTCCATGTATCCTTGAGGGATGGCACGTGGAACTAGAACAATCTACCCTCGTGGACGAAATTAATGTTTCAGTTCGAAATTTTAATCATCGGAAGACGACCGCAACGTACAACGGCCGAAAGTTCGTGAATATGGCAATAAAGATGAGGACAACAGTCCGAACAATGGGAATACCAATAAACATGGGCCCATAAGTCCGTCTTCCTTCCAATTTGTAAGATGATGCGGCGTATATAACCTATTATTCTGTTTATAATATGCCTAGAATATAATACGACACCAAGTTTCTGAAGCTAAAACGGAATACAGTCTCTTTTAAGATTTTTTTTTAAGTTATTTCATAGTGTTCTTTAAAATCTCAATGCAGTACATATATTCCGCTAAATTATATACAATGTTAACGAATAGAAATAAACCGGATGTTTACACATTTGGTGTTTCTTCTAATTTCCGGTTCATAAATATATTTTCGAATTTTTGGGGAAAGGTGCTAATTAGACAAACGAGGTAATATATTTTAAGGTGTTAATTTATTTATCCAACTTTTCTGTTTGACATGACTTCATTATTTTGTATTTATAAATTATGAAATTAAGCAAAGAATATTGTCTTTCAGCCATAATAAAGAGAGAGACCATGATTACCGGCATTATGATGAGAAACACAAATATTTACAACATATAAAATGTTTTTTGTAAACAATTTTTATCAACAGCTGCCTGCTTTGTGTTTGATTATAAAGGGTGGCAATGAAGTCACTATACATTTACTTACAACAAAAATGCAAATCATTGGAGCAGGTGGCATCCAGTTCGAATAGAATCTGCAATATATTTACTAGTGGGGGGAGGTTCGTGGATGAGAGGTTTTGTCTGTACACTTCTTAAGAACTATTACAGCGATAACATCAGATCCACATGCCTTGGGGGTGGGCCCAGATTAGAGGTGATTACAGAAACCATAGAAGTGGTTTTATTCATATCACTAAACAGAGACTGACTTCTAAGTGGAAAGTTAGGAAAGAATAATCCAGATAAGTCAGGTGCATAGTTTAAAGTGCATTTACGGGGAAAGTATTCAGCTTTATTAGCATAAGATGATAACACCTCAAATTGATTGAAAATAGGAGGAATAGACAACTTACTAATATTTAATTCACTGTTATAGAGACGACAGTAATAAAGAGACCCAACGTTTTTAGATGCAATACGATGCCTTATTCTCTCAGTAAACAAAAGCTTACCTGTACATTTATTACACGCGTCTTTTGTGACCAGAGCTGTCACGCTGATATAGCCGGAAATAGTGTTTCCTTTGGGCTATTGCAGCAGAACATTTCTGGTGACGTTTCACATGTTCTATTATCGTGAAAGTTATAATTTGATTCTTTTAAAAAATTATAGGTTATTGTATGGATTAATGTCATGAAAGAGTTCTTTCTTTTTACTTGTTTGGTTGGTTGATTTTTTTTAGCGACATACCAACCCTTATGTCGAGTTTTAAATATTTTGAACACGAGTTTATGCCATCAACTAAATATATTTTGAACGCAATTGCATGCATTCAACGACAGATAAATCAATTGTTGATCATCTTGATATAAAATGTATTGTTAGTAATTCTGCTTTAAACATCTATTGTTGGTGATACTATTATAATATTTATTGCTGCTAATTTGGCTATAAATATTTATTGTTGGTAAATTTTTTTAATACGAAAAATGTATCGATGTTGTTTTTACTATACAATATATTTTTATTCTTTCACGGTGTTTGTGTCTTTGTTTGTGGGGTGGATATAACTGGGAACATAGCAGTTGCTACCACCCGGGGTCAGTGTGGACAGGGGAACAACATCAATTAAAAGTTTTTTCCACACGTCTCAAATCTTCCAATCGTGAGACGAAATGCCATGGTGTTGGAGTTCGTCTATCGTCATCCCCAGGACTACAAGTTTTTAAATATTAAAATGGAATCTAATAATTTCTTATAAATTACTATATATATATAAGCTCATGGGAACACAAAAATGGAAATAGATTTGACAGTCTCAAGCGTAATATGGGGATAGGAAAGCATCTCTCATCAACACATCTACCATCACCACAAATCAGACCAAACCTAATGATTCTATTACCACTTAGGCAGAAATTCACTTTTGGCTCACTACAAATACAGAAAATGAATAATGAAATGTTAAAAGAACATAAGGAAAATTTATTACTTTAAAAATTGATTCCTTTTATTTGACTGAAAATGATCTCGAAATCGGAAACACGTGTAACAAAAAATATTAAAAATGAAATATAATATATACACTAAAAATAAATCCATATTATAACCAAATACCCTTGCAGTTTCTCTCTTTGAACCTGTATCTGTGCGATTTTTTTTGTTTTGTAGTTAATTGTATAAATATAGATCGTGTTATATATATTTAAATTTATTTAATAATATTGTTATAATATATTACGAATGTTTATCACTTCACACAAATAATGGTTGGAATCTAATATGCAAGTATTTGCTTATATAGGCGGATTGATATAAAATGTACATCGGAAAAAATACTGAATTTCCCATTAAAAACGCCTCTAGTTGAAAAAAAAACGCCTTTTAATGAAATTTGGCACGGCATTCGGCAGGGTTAAAGGACCAATATACCCCTAAATCGGCTGTGAGAATATTTTTGAGCTGTATCTACGGATGAATTAGTCAAAGTTAAATTTATTAGATGTAGCCGTAACTTTTAACAGTTAATTTTCAAGCAATTCTCGCTTGTGGAACTAATTCCTGGTTCTATGTTTTCCAGCCAACTTTGATCTTCATAAATTTAACTGCAATGCCAATCGTTATCTACTGTTTTGTCGATGATACTTCTATTTTTCTATCTTCTTATTAATATTTCTCTTTTTTTTTCTCATTCTTTCACACTCAGTAACCCCTTGTGTATTAGTGACATTTCTGCCATGCATACGGTAATATAATTAACAAAAATCATACATACATGCAAGTTTAGAATTATAGTACATATAGATGTTACGATAGATTGAATGGAACAGATTTTGGTAAATATTTTCCACTTCAAATCCGTTATACCTTTCTTTCATTTGTCTTTTCCTTTCTTTATTTCAAGAAGAATTTACAGAAAAATCTGAGGCTTTTTCTTTCTTAATGTGATCAAAGAGGATAAGTCTCAGTTTATCTTAAAAAACAAACTTTTTTTTCCACTTTAGAGGATTGGAAAAACTTTTTTTTCGTTTGTTAGTTTTGATTTTTTTCACTATATTAAACATTTTTTCCTTTTCCTCATGAAATATATTAAACCAAATAGTTGCTGTTTTCATTTCAATCTCATCTGCCTGCATTCAACCGACTTCATAATTCCATCATCCCAGAAAGTAAAGATGTAGATAAACGGTAATCCCTATATGCAGTATCTAGTGAATATTTGAAATAACACCTTCAAGAGAAGCAGACCGTGTTTTTTTAACTGCTCCCAAGAGACGCAGTTTAACGCCTTCCGTACAGCATATTATGGACTTCCTCTGAATTAATTCAACACGGTTTACGTCGACTGATACTTTCGATTGATTCTATTGGGAGTATCAACCGTTTTTATTTTCAACAAGCTTAGAACTTCCAATTCCACTGTATACATGGCACCATTTTCTTTTTGTGAAGCCCGAGGAATACGGTTTTCTGTAGAAGGTTATTTTGCATACTTCTTAAAATCTTACATTCGTTTACGTTCTATATTACCACATGCTGACACTATTTTGATCAATCTTTACTTATAACACAATTTTCGCTCTTTTTTGTGATCCCTGAATACGACAATAATGTAATAGATTATAATGTTTAGATGTTAAGGGCTTCATTTTTCATCACTCCTTTTCGAAAAAAATATTCCATTACTGCAGATTAAATGTATAGGTTGGAAAATGTTGCTAATAATTTTGGGGAATTTGAGAGTGTATAAGATCGTCTTGCCGTCACTAATCATCTAACTTGATTCCTTGTTAGGAGATTCAACACAACAAAGAGTACCTTAATAGTCTCCTCATTTGATTCGCTAGAATAATAACTCTCCATTTGTCGATATAAAAACACCTGTACCTACTTATTGTTAGAAATTTTATGGTCGTACACGATATAATTTTAGTTAGAGTAGGAGGTACGGTGGAGTAATTGATAGCGTCTGGGATTCAGAAATCAGCGAGACGACTTCGAATTCTAGTTAGATCCATTCCATTCACTTTCCCTTGAGAAAGGTATGAATCCTCTTCTACTCCCATCTATGGGTCAATAGCAGGACAGACCGGGTTCTATAGCCTTGGATCTACCTCAGAAAGAAATGTCAACTGCGGGAAAAAAAATCTGTCTTGGCAGTCATGTATCGAAAGGTTGATGATTTACTAAGCCTTTATTATGCATGGTACATAAATGAGTGATTGTACCGTTCAAATATTTTAATTATGGATACTTAATAGGATATGGCTCCTAACTTAAGAATTCCTACAGGAAACCTTTTAGATATTTCCGGTTTGTAGATCATAACTGCTACTCCACTTATAGATGGGTATATTTCAGTTCTACAAACTTGTTGACGCTATTTTCCTGTTTTTGTTAGAAGGTAATTGCGTGTTTTGCGCTTCGTGTTCAATTGTTGGAAGAGGACAGTGCAGATTTTGACTGACAGTATAAAGTCAACTTTTTTGTCATTTAAAATGTTTTGTAAAAACCGTAACAACTCAAACTCCAAATTGGTCAAATCAGGGGAATACGGTGGCTGCTCGAGGACTTGACATTTGAACGTTTTAAGCTTCGACAAGGTCTGCTTTGCATCATGCGGTCTTGCGTTGTCGTGGTAGAAAATGACACCGGTTCAATTTACCAATTTTTCTTTTCTTGAATAGCTCCTTTGAAATGGCTGAGTTGTACGCAATAATTCGTTGCAGTAAATATTTCACCGTCTGGAAGAGACTGAAAATTGATTAACAGGCAAGAGGCCTGAAGAGAGTTCTACAAGTGAGATGTGCGACAGAAGAAAACGTTAGCATAGAACTTACGGATATATCTAGCCACTTCACCTGTAAAATGATGAGATCTTGGAGCCAATCAAGTAATGATCCTTAATTCACAGAATCCAGTTTCCATACAGGAAAGTTCATCTAAAAAATTACCGTGAATGTATCTATGGAAAATGCACAGGGAAGCTACATTACGGCGGTGAGAAAGTGAACAAATAAGATTGCAGATTCGATTTGAATTTTATCAAGAATCTATAAATATACAGTGGAATCATATGACCAGACATGACAGCAATATTCAAAGCAAGAAAGAATGGTACATTTGTATGATAGATTCTGGTGAAATAAATATCTGGCATGACACAATGCAACAAGCACCCTAGCATCAGAATTTAGATGTAGCTTAACTTACCCGGAATTTTTGTTTAATTATTGCCATTGCCAATCTTAGAATTTAAGGAAAGTAAGTCATGCCGGACAAATTCTTTTTCTTTTTTTAAACGGGGGATCTTTGTCAATACAATGCAAAAGATCTCTTTTATAAACAATTATATTACGAAACTTTTGGCACCTAACACCAAAGCGGTACAGAATTTTTGAACATCGTAATACTTCGCATAATGGCTGTGTTCTTTCTAGGCAATCGATTTCAGTAGTTGGCAGATTTACATATTTTAAACTGATCATATTTTAACTTCTTTTCGATAAAACCTTAAAAAGTTATCTCTGAAATTCAAATATTTTCAGTTAAATCTGTTTTCGTATAACTTATATTTTATTCCTCTTGCGATAATATCCTCCTCTAAATCTTGTATGAATCAGTAAATTAAATTAAATGTTGATTCTGGCATTATTATTATTATTATTATTATTATTATTATTATTATTATTATTTGTGTTGTGTCCCCTCCTATACTTCGTACCAAATATATATCTCCTTAATATCCACCTATTTCCTGTCTACCTTCCATTTCTTGTGAGGTATTTCAATTGATATTACACTTTTCCCGACCTCTCTTTATTAAGTTCTGTGAGTACAATTTTTTTTCCAAACCGCCTTTTCTTATTCTTTGTACGATAAATATAAACTCTCCTTTTTCTCATATTAAAGACAAGTGATTTTTGTTTCAAATTTCCTTGATATGTCCTTGTGTTTCACATGTTCTGTCTATAATATTCTCAGAATCCTTCCGTAGAACCATACTTCTGTTGCCTCAAGTTTTCAATTCATTTATGAATAAATTGTCCTGTATTCACTTCCATATAGAAAAACTGACAATACAGTCCAGTTCAGTAATATTTTCTTTGTTTCTAACGAGATTTCTTTTGGTTTCATTTCTGTGTGTTATCCATTGCTATTTTGGTGTACTTTCGAATTTATTGGTCGCATTATCTATGGGAAATACATTAAATTAATAAACTCAGAGAGTTGAAATTTATCAGCTGAGGCTTCTTTAGCAAAGATTGTGGAATTAATATCAGCGTGGTCTTCATTAGCTTTTGTTACTGCTATTATTACAGATAAAAAAATTGTTATTGGATTTCCTGCAGCAAACTCTAATAATGCATAGGCTATGGGCGTAAATATAATATCGATGAAAAAAGTAAAATTAACGAGCATCGTTCAAGAATGTGCCGCCTCTTTTGAATTTATTCTCCTTTGGGAAAGACATGAAATCATTTCTCCTCGCCTAGTTGTTGCTTAATAAGTCACGGTAATGCATGGTCATCAGTAAAACGATGATCTCAAAATGAGATTTTCAGGTCGGGAACGCTAGAATAAAGTAAACGCAGAAGTTTAAATATCTAGGAAGCGTCTTGACAGAGGACCGTAAGTGCGTCACTGAGATCCGTAGATGTATTGAGATGGCCAAGGATGCATTCCAAAGGCCCGACAGAATATTGCGAGACAGGAGGATTTCTTGGGTAACAAATAAAATAATACTGAGCTGGTACGTGATAACAGTGCTTCTTTAGGGCAGGGAATGTTGGACGATTTCATAAAAGATGAAGAAAAGGCTAAAGGCGAGGGAGATGTGGCTCTACAGAAGGATGCTAGGGATATAATGGACCAATCATGTGAGCAACGATGAGATCTTAGAGCGGTTGCAAACAAGGAGGATTCTTATACATAACATCAAGAAGAAGCAGCTGAAGTTTCGGGGACACATAATGAGGGCCTGGAGAATC
Source organism: Acanthosepion pharaonis (assembly GCA_903632075.3). NCBI lineage: Eukaryota > Metazoa > Mollusca > Cephalopoda > Sepiida > Sepiidae > Acanthosepion > Acanthosepion pharaonis. The sequence goes on from CAHIKZ030003164.1 coordinate 5,035,049, forward strand.
TGATACTCACGGGTCGAATAGAGGGAAAGAGAGGCAAGAAAAACATGACATACCTAGCGGCTTTAAGCAAGTATATGAGAGAACGTGGTCTGGGTACGAAGCAGAGGGAAGGAACTTGAGTTGAGAGCTGCAAGGTATACTGGGAAGTAGAGAGCCATGATCGCCTACGTCCTGAAATAACATAGCGAATAAGACAAAAGATACTGGACATTCTAATTTTGTTTTATAGTCCGTTACATGGAATGAATAGTCTAGAGTCAAACACTAGTAGTCGTACGATAACGGAATTTAAGCAACGTCGTGCTTGGTTAATACTTAATTTGGCGACCGCTTGGAATTATCAAATGTTGTCAGCTTGGATGTGCGTAGTGGGTGGGTGGTAACGTCTCCGAAATGGACATCTATGATCTGATCTCCAATTATATTCATTTACGCGCAAAATACATTCGGAAATGCATTTCACCTCGCCTCTTCTCATCTCGGGTTTAATTAGTAGGTCTTGTATCATTAAATCATGATTATATAAATGAAATACGAAAGCTAAATGTAAATAGAAACTGAGGTATCACAAGACACCCCACAATATATAATATATATAAATGAATAAAATGGAATTTAAGTTTATTTTTTGAAAGTTATTTACTTTGATAAATATACTTGATAAAAAAAAACTGAAGTTATTTTAAGTCTTAACTTAATATAACTGCAACAGTAAATAGTCTCATTAATCAAATTATATTCAATGCATACTTTGAGCTTTTCGATACGGTGTAATGGTTAGCAAAGCTGTCTTGCTAGATCAGTTACGACTGACTCATTATCCGCTCTATACTTTCGGCTTTGTGACTCATCTAAACCACGTTCAGTATATCGTTTTATTCAATGTATTCAACTCGCTGTACTCAATATATACTTCGTATAATGTGAATATAACATATATATCTGAAGTTGCATTTATCAGTTTGGAAGTAAAACAAATATTTTCTTCCATGAGGTGCAGATTGGAGAATCGATATGGAAAGTGTTAAGCGACATCACTAAATACAGATAGCATACATTTAGCCGTCCAGCGAAAAATTAAATATATCGAAAAGAATGATTTTAAAATATAAGATGGCGTTATTGAGCTACTTGGAACTGTTTAGTGTTATATATCACATCTGGTAGCTATCTTTGAATTTTAAGAAACATCACGTGTCCTGGATATATATTTAATTATCATTACAGCCCATATAAATCCATGTCATTTTTGTTGTAAATATCTTTTGACACTTTACCGTATATTTGTATTCATGTTCAGCCATTTATTTACGCAAACTTCATGAATAGTTTACTGTCCCCCCCTCCTGCTTAACACGATATATACTCGATGTTTTTCTTCTCGTTATATGTCCCATAACAACTGTAACTCTATGTTTTCTTGTCTTCGCTCATTTCTTTAAAGCACTCTTGAAGCTCACGTGTTATGTCCACGGTGTTCTTAAGAAGCGTCATAGCAGCCACACTTCCGCCTCTTGTTTGTCCACCATTTACGACCATAGAGGAGATTAAATATGACATTTGAAAAGAAACAGAACGAAATGCGAGCTACAAAGTATAGATGTCGAAAATCAAGACATACAGAAATGTGCCTGTCTGGGAACTGTCCGAAAGCAATTATAATATCAATGCATGCATTTTAAAACTGAAACGAAGCATAGAAGCAACAGTATGTATTGTAGAATAGCAATTATAAGTCGCTTCACATTATAAAAGTTATAATCCTCAGACCTATTTGCAGAGGGATACGCACATAATAACTAAATACGAAAAGACAGATATCTAAAGTCACCTCATATCTACTAGAGAAGTGAGATTTCTGTCACCTTTTGAAGGAGAAAATAGGAAATTTAACTAAAGAAAAAGAGACAAATAAAATCGCTTACATACTCTAGATAAGTTAAAACGATTAAAGCCTGAAAAAGAAGAAATTTACATTAATTACATTCATATATTTGTCCTCATCTTTGTTGCTCCTATACCAACGTTTCGTCTATTATACAGGCCTTCATCAGGTGTATATCGATCAGAATAACGTACAGCGTATTTCGAACTGTAACCTTCATTTACTATTCGGGTTATACAGTTCTCGTTACACTGTCGTTGCCTAGCTAATACTTACCTATTACTTACTCCGTTTCCACTGATTCCAAGTACACACTGCCCGCCCCAGGAATTGAACTCACAATAAGAACTAGGTTAAAAATATCGATATAGACCTGATGAAGGTCGCAGTGTATAAGGGCCGAAGTGTTAACAAAGTTTGTTTTGATTTGGTTTGTTGTGTTTTACGGTATACCAACCTCAATGTGTTATTTAATGCCGACAACTTTTTTTCCTGGTAATATTCTTGATGTACTGAATATGCATACACCTGTGTTCCCTATCACAGGAATATGATTGGCTGGTGTCAGCCATAAATACAGACTGATGTACAGGACGTTGACGATGACGCCCATTGGACTACGCCATTGGCTATCCTATTGGTCTACGCCTATTGCCCACACCTATTGACTGCGACTACGACGCGTACCAAGTCCGTTACTGCTACCTGCTAGATTGTTCTACTCATTTGCAGGGGCCTAAACCACTTAGCTACTTCGATCAAATATATCCCTTTCCGGGACATATCAATTTTGTTTGTCAAAAATCTATTTCTGATATTTTTTCCTCAAAAATGTATAGCTTTTAATATTATTTTAAAACATGTATTGCTGGATTTTTTTTTCAAAAACGTATTGCTGTTTATAGTTTTTTTTTCTTCGAAAATTTATTTCTGGTAACAATTCTTTTACAAAGTATTTCTGGTATTAAAACCCATTTTTACGTTTTTATAATGTTTTTTACATCAGTTTCCGGGTTAACTATTTGCCTATAGCTGTTACCCTAACAGATGATACCACCCCCGGGAACACCAGCAATTAAGAGGTGGTTCCACGTTCCTCAAAACCTCCTGAACAGAGGCCTTTCTGTTGGACGTAGTGTTACCCAGGACGCGTATGTAGTTTATCGTCATACGCAAGACGGCGGGTTGTTATCAAACTAAATGAGGACAATAGTTCGAAAGTAAATAATGTAAATAATAACTCCTCATGCTAGAAGTTCCAAGAGAAAACAAGAAATCTCTATCTATAAATGGCAGACTCTCTCTCTCTCTCTCTCTCTCTCTCTCTCTCTCTGTGTGTGTGTGTGTGTGTGTGTGTGTGTGTGTAACGAATGCACGATCGCAATTTTCGACGGATTTTCACCAAAATTTACATGCACATGCTCCAAGTTAGCGGGAAGGATAAGACCGACTTATAGTGGAAATAATCGATTTTTCCATACATTTACGACAGTTTTCATGTAGTTTGCAGCCATTTTCTACTAGCCAGAGTGAGAGCCTATTGCTGGCTGCTACAAATAGGCAGGAAGATTCTATTGGCTAGCGTGAGAGCCAACAGCTGACTAACACGAATGTTAACTAGTATGCTAGCATGCAAAAAAATCGATAGCTGCATTCGTTAAAAGTGGGAAAAATTTAAATCTGAATGGCACTTTACTCCCAAATTCTCATTAAACTCAACCTTGATTCTGATTCCGCAGAACTGGGTTGGGTGTGAAAAGTATTTGTTGTTAACATTCTTTTTTCATTCGGTTTTTCCAGTTACGAGTCGTTTTTTTTTAAAGCTGATCGTTTTGTGTTCATTTTGTTTAGTGCTTTTTTCGTAACAGATTTAATGTTTAGTATAGAGCTTAGGAAAAAATTCCCAGTGTGAGATAGGCAATAAGTAAAGGTCATTCCTTTAAAGGCAAGGAAGGGCAAAAATATTTTAAGTCAGGTGATAGTGATTGCTGTATGAGTCGTACGATTTTTGAATCAAGCACGGGCAACGCCGGGATATGCTACTTGTCTCATACAGGTGAATCATGTTCAAATCAGAGGCCCAAAATTCTATTTTCTAACCGATATCCAAGTACGTGATCTTTATACCAAATAAACTACCTAAATAGCTTGTGTAAATGGATGGAATAAGAAGAATTTGGAGAGATAACAAAAAGGCAAACTTTATTAACAGCTACTAAGATGTCAAATTCCAGAGAGTAATGGTCGACCACATCCTGAAATGACACGGTTTATTAAAAAAGAATACTAGAGTGAATAAAGAAAATTCTTAGTGACAGGCCTTGTAGTGGCAGGTCAGCTGCTGCAGTAAATGATCGATAACTATTATTATTTGCTATTATTACAGTTTCCAAAACGATAGCTTAAATCTACCATTCGGTCATGTATTGAATACCGTTGCTATATCTTGTCTGGTCCGCCTGCTACTATTTTCGAGGTTCTTGACAAATTCCAAAGAAAATCTGCAAGGTAATCGATCTTGACTTGGCATCTCGACGTCAGCCAATTTCTCACAGACATGATGTTGCTTGTCTCTGTTTTTCCTACAAATATTTTCAAGAAAAATGCACTATAGAGCTTTTTTCCCCTGGTGCTCCGGCTACATGTATTTAAGTGCGCTACTAGATTGGCATTTAGGTTCCACCCATTTATATTGAAATAATTAAATGTAACCGCAACTTCTACAGCAACAGTTTCTTTTCTCGCCCTTCACATCTGTTGTCTTCTTAAATACTGTCCATCTTTTTGTCCTTTCCTCAATCCTTCCATTACTCAATCTTTTCTCTCACTTTCTCTCTCTGAAATCCAATGCTTACTCGTGGTATTCCTGCCTTGCTTGGCGTGAAATAATTGAAAAAAAATCAAAGTCAAAGATTTCAGGTGAGGTATGCTCATTTTTGCAGTCTATTGGCGTTACAACTGTGGAAGCAAAGTATTTTTTAATGCAGATGAAGCCCGTAAGAGAGAAGAATATGGGTTCTGTCTAAGAGCTTCTAAAATTATATGAATGGACTAAGAAGGCAACGGTCCTCCCTTAACGATTGGCTGAAAAAGTAACTCAAGTCACATCTCCATATCTGTGTCCACATTCAAAACCTCGGACGCTTTTATTGAAAAAGGAGGCGACAGTATTGAGGGAAAAATTTGTAATTCTGATATTTGTGCTTGCTTTGTGGGCTTCTGTGATTAAATCTACAGAAATGAAAAAGCAGCTGTTACTTTTTGACCGACTGTTGTAAGTAGCCCAGCATTGCGAATGAGTTAATGCAATGGATATGCAAAGCCAGGAATATCTATTGCACTAAGTATGCAACATGGTGAACCTAATAATGGAATAATTTAATTATATCATCAGTAATGGCAGTCAAACATTTCAGGTCCAGTACGACGCCATACACTTCTTTTCAAATTGAATATGTCTCGTTGGTGTTAAAAAATATCTTCTCATTTGCAGAACTGATCCCATTCGCTGAGATATTTTGTTTCGAGGTCAGCACAAAAAACGGGTGGGGAAAGATATTTTCTTCATGCTGTGCAGGGTAAAATGTAATTATCTACGATTAATGGAGTTATTACTTGTTGATTTTCTTTAGTCGAACTTTCCAGTCTGAAACTGATGCGTTATTTAAATTCGTAGAGATAGGCATGCTGAAATTGTAAGCTATGAGGTTTTTTTTTAGTTTTTTTTTTATTAAAAAAAAATAAAACACATTCTTGGAAACCAGCTCGAAGTTCAAATATATAATACGTGGAAATGCTTCTGAAAAAAAAAGACATTAGTAAAGCTCATGGAAGAATAAGTCATTATCTTCTTGTCATATTACAAATGCCGTAGTTCATTCTCTGCCAAGGGTGACTTGAACAGTTTTCACTCGCCATCTTTATAAATTCCAGTGTAAAACCTCATCATCGCTCCGTAACTTTTTTTTATACACATACAGACTTCATATAATTTTCGGGCTTTCGATTGGAGATATATTATACCAGGACTGTCATACTCAAGAACCATAAAAAAACATGACGTCACGACGGAGGAATGCAGTAAATCAAATGCATACTCGTTGTTATGCTATTACCAAACTGGAATACATCAGCTCGTTGTGGAGTGCATCAAATCCAGACGGCGCCCACTCTTTCAGACCGAGCATTAAAATTAGTTCATATCACATTCTCAGCGGGGAGGAAGCAAACATTTCGTGGAGTTTAGCTTTTTTCTAAGGAAATTCTTCAAATTTGTTTCTCTTTTCTAAAATGTAAAAAAAATGAGTTATTGCCGCAAAGTAAAATTCTACCCGCTCGCCGAGTAACTGTTGAAGCAAGAAAGTGAAATGACAAAACGTACCAAGAACTACATTGTATAAGAACTTGTGGAGAGCCATGATCACCCACATCCTGCAAGGACAGGCATAAAGAAGTAGAAGAAGAAGAAGCGGGGGAGGAATGTATGTAAGACAAGGATGTGTCGTTTCACCAGACATATTCATTATTTACAGTTATTCAATACTTATTGAATTAGAAGTCCTACCACTATTCATTATCGGCACCCACAATATTAACAACATTAGATATGCAGAAGACGCAGTGATGATAGAATACACAAGAAAACTATAAAAAAACTCCTATGGTAGAGGAAGTAAAGAAAAGCGAGAAGAAAGGACTAACTATCAATTGTAAAAAAAAAAGAGTATCTCTGTTTGTCATCAAAAGCAACAGCCTAATAAGTTGAATTACAAATTGGAGACACGTGAATCATTCAAGTTCAAATATTTTAATATCTGTGTTTTAACAGATACCAAAATCCGAAGGCGCATTGAGATAGCGAAAGTCGCCCGCTAAAGCTAAGCAAAGTATTAAGAAACACGAAAACTTCGTTAGAAACCAAGAAAAGACTGTTGAAATGTTAGGTGATATCATTCCTACTATATGGTAATAATTATTTAATTCAATAATAATATTTTCTCTTTAAATTTCTTGGGGGAGTAATCATTAATTACGCTATTTATGTACAGAGTATTATCTTAATCTCTATTGCCGCTAACACGACGTTTCAGGCGTTGTTTTCTTCGGCGCTTATCAGGGGTATCTCTTCCTGGATGTACAGCGTGCGATGAGTAAATTGTGACAATTTTATTTATCATTGCGCGCATTAGCGTTTGATTTTGATTTTGTTAGTCATCACCAGTGTGAAAAAGAGCGCCATTATGTAAATGGCTTTCTGTAGTGCTTGGCGTTCGTAGAGGAAGCTCCAGTACGAATATTTCAGAGTGTCTAGATGTCAATCTGAGAACAGTGGAGCGGATTCGAAAGAGTCGTATGAGTCTAATAGCGATTACGAAGGTTTTTGTCGTGATCACTATTAATGGCGATGTTATTCATCTTCCCACTAAGCCTCATACTCAACACGGAGACCTACATCATAGTGTCTTGAACAGGTAGTGCTACTCTGGGTCAACATGGTGGCTGCTGAAAAACCTTACGTACGGCACGAGGAATATGCGCCATGCCACACAAGCAGGAGGACACGGTCATGGCTGTCAGAGAATATCTGCGACCACATCACCCTTTACATCTGGCAACCTTACGCCCAAAACTGCAACCCGCTTGATTAATATGTGTAGGCTGCAGTTGAGCGAAAGACCAAGAAAACTCTATGTAACACGAAAGATTTACTGAAGGCAAAAATTATGACAGCATTCACCAAGTTAAACAAGGAGACCTTCCAGAAGAGATATAAGAAAATTCGAAGTCGTCTGAAGGCCGAGGTTGAAGCCAATGGCGATTTTATTGAATAAATATACTCCTTTTTATTTCGATATCTTATGACGTAATTTTGGTTACTATATATGTTAAAACGTGATGTCAGTGTTATGTACATTTTTTGCGTAATTTAGACGACAATTTATTCATCGCACATAGTATCTCTTCCTGGATCCTTTTCTTTTATTCTCCTTATCATCACTGATTTTCTTTCACTCCTCTAATAGCCCCACCAGGGTCCTTGTAGTATTTTCTCCTCTGCTTGGTATAAAATCATTGAAAAAGAAATATCGATTCATGTAACTAAGAATGATTTCCAAACTGAACTTTTCATGTAATCTACGCAAGGTATTCTGTTTTCTTTCCACTTCTCATGTTTTGGTATATCTTATCAATTACTGCTCATTTACTACTCATCAAGTTTACACTGAAGCCAAGTACAGAGTTGCCGGCCCAGGGAACCAACTCATAATTGCTATATTATTAAATTCACGAATCGACGATTTAATCCACTAGGCCATTGTTCCAATAATGGTTACGAACAAAATCTATTCTAAATCATCGGTGAAGTTAAATGTTGATAAAAGAGACAAATATACAGGTGAACGTTAACCGCTCAGCAAACAGATAAAATCTTATCTCAAATCATCAATATTCAATATTTTCAATCACATAACTCCACAAGAGCACCTCTTTACGACTGGTTGGTCTCACACTGTCCACTGACTTGATATTGAACAATTACATTGAATCAATACCTTCATCCACCCCAAAGAGGACTGGTTCCCTGAGTCGCGCCGAAAAGTTTTTCTCGCCTGAGTTCATCCTTCAAATCTACAAATCAACTGTTCGCCCTTTCATGGAATACTGCTGCCATATATGGTCTGGTACCCCCGCTGTTCGCTTTAAGGTCATCGACAAATATCCAGAGACGGATAAGCAATGTGATTGGTCCTGATTTGGCATCTCGTCTTCAGTCTCTCTCTCACAGACGAGTCGTCGACTCCCTCTGCCTTTTCTACAAATACTTTCACCGTAACTGCTCCGACGAGCTACTATCTCAAGTTCCCAGACTGCATGAATTTAAGCGTGCTACTGGGCTGGCATCACGGCCCCACCCTTCACTGACGAAACGGTTAAATGTGTCCGTCTCTTCTACTCCGATAGCTTCATGTCTCGCACCTCCCGTCTGTGGAATTTCCTTCCTATCACTTGTTTCCTTGATAGCTATAATCTCCAAATATTCAAATGTAATGTCAATCGACATCTCCAGATACCCTGCCCTTCTCATCCTCCTTTCTTCCCTCACACCTCTTTACTCTTGCTCCCATTCTGTAACCCCCTGCGTACTATCTCAATGCGCCTTTGAATTTTGGTATCTGTTAAAACACAGATATTAAAATATTTGAACTTGAATGTAAAAAAAAATAAAAAAAACATCGGAAACAATAAAATAGTTTTTATTTTTACTTATTTTATATAAAATGTCCTTTTAGAACGTATGAAATCAAGGCTATTCTTGTCTCCTTGTCTATTGTTGATCTATGTAAGTTTTGAATCTTGCCATCCAACTCTTTCGCTATTTTGCTAGACGTAGAGTTAAATCAATTTCCCGGCGTTCTATAAGATTTTCATGTCAAAGTATATGGGTTTCGCTTCCTTTCTTTGCCGCCATAGAGTCGTCAGTGGATCGAAGTCAATAAAAAGTCAAACGCTTTTGTGAAAGTTGCAGCTTTAATTAAATCTAATAGATTTCACTCAGATTTTAATCTACTTGTCTTCGATGACAAATCGTGCTTGTTTTTTTTACTGATCGATTTGCCGGTACACACGCACATATCGATCAAGATCATTGCCAGATTTTTTATTTTTTTTTACGTAGGGAAACATTTAAATGTTAGAAAATAAAAGAAAAACAATGAAATATAAAGATAACCTTTAAGTAGAGGACCGGCCATAAAGCAATATCAATTCTTTTTCTAATTACAATAGAATCAGAAAGCAAAGCCAAAGGGAAAAAGGCTTCAGTAATTTTTGTTTACTTATTGCCCTCGCCAATGTTAGAAGCTAAGGAAAGTAAGTCATGCTTGACAAATTACTTTTCTTTTTTAAAACAGGGACCTCTGTCAATATAATGCAAACGATCTCTTTTCAAATAAATTTTATTACGAAACTTTTGGCATCTATTTATTATTATTATTATTATTATTATTATTATTATTATTATTATTATTATTATTATACCTCTTCTTTTTCTCCTTCTTCATGTTATTCTTCTTTTTAGTATTCTTAATCTTCGTTTTTGTCTTCTTTTTATTCTTCGTCTTCTTTCTTTTTCTTTTCTGTCTGTTTCATTGTCTTCTGTTTCTTTTAATTTTCTTTTTACTCATCGTCTTCATTTTCGTCTTATTTTACATCATTTGCTTCTTTGTCTTCTTCTTCGTTTTATCTCTGCTTCTTATTAATCGTTTTCTTTCATTTGTTTTCTTCTTCGCCGTCTTATATTTCGTTTTTTTTCTTCTTCGTCGTCTATTTCTTCTTCCTCTTCGTTTTCTTCTTGTTCATATTCTTCTCCTTCGTCGTCTTAATATTCTTCATCGTTTTTTCTTCTTCTTTGTCTTCGTTCCCCTCTTTAAATTTTTTTCTTCTTCATCTTTCTTCTCCTCTTAATTTTCTTCGTCTTCTTTTCATCCGCTTCCTTCTATTTCTTTTTTTTTTTTTTTTTCGTTTTCTTCTTCGTCTGTTTCTTCATCTATTTCTTTTTCTTCTTTTTTTCTCCTTCGTCTTACTCTTCTTCTTCTTCTTCGTCTTCTTCTTTATCTTTATCTTCTCTTTTTCTTTTTTCTCCTTCGTCTTACTCTTCTTCGTCTTCTTCTTCTTCTTCTTTGTATTTTTCTCCTTCATCATCATCTTCGTCTTTTTATTCTTCTTCGTCTTCGTTTTCATCGTCTGCTTCTTCCTCTTAGTCTTCTTTTTCATTATTCTTCATCTTCGCTTTCTTCGTCCCCTCCTCCTACTCCTTCTTCCTTTTCTATCTGCTGTGTCCCATCAGATCTTTAACGATTATAGTTCTCTAGAATTTACTTTCGTTTATACCCCTTAATAAATTTTGTCTTTTTGCCATCTCTACTAAACCTTGTTCCTCCCTCAATTTACTAAGTAGGTTATTCTTTGATATCATCTGTATCTCTTTCCTTCAATATTTTCTGTGAGTATCAAATTTTCCAAGCTCTACTTCCTCATCTGCCCTAGAAATTTCAACTCTTTCTTTCTGATAATAAGTATAAGTTTACTTCTTATTTCCATTTTCGCTGAAACTTCGTCGTTCCTCAAGTTTTCCGCTTTTGGTATTCGCAGCATGCCTCTTTAGAACCACCTTCAAGTCTCTTCTTCTCTATGAGGAAATTGTCCAGCATTCGCTGCCATGTAGTTAGATATTACGTAATATTCCAGGTTACTTCCATGTTTAAAAAGTCTAACATCACTAAATCTCCAGAATTGGTCTTCTCAATCTAGTCTATGCGTTTTCGAAGACAATTCATATTTATTGATCTGCATGCGATATTACGCAAATAAACGAAGTAGAAGGCGAATGTAACCGAAAGATAAATAGCGCTGTGATTCTTGTTGCTTTAAATTGGAAAATGTTCAATCGAAAACAGAACTAATGTTCATGTAGGGATTTAAAAAATTGGTCAGAAGTTAATGACTATTCTTCTTTAATTACAACAAATTTAGTAGCCGATTTATAAACCATATACCAAAAGGATTTGAAATGTTTCATCAAATGCTGAAGATAATTCTTATTCTTATTTGTGCTTTCGGTCTTAGAAAGAGATCGTGTTGGGTGCATCTCGTAGAATCATGTTCCCTGCTTTCGAGCCATGTCCAAATTGTCTCTTTAAAAAATCTCTATCATTTGAGAGTTTCCTTCTTTAGCCAAAAGACTTGAATGTCTTATACAGGATTTTATGAAATCTGGTTGACCAGCAATACGCCGTGATATTCTGTTTGGTATTTAGAACTGCTGGGAAGTGTTGAACACTCATATTCGGATGTCGTTTAATTCAAAGATATCTTGTTCTGAGTTATGATCACATCGGATCTAGAACAGTTAACAGTTCCTTTGACGATAAACCTAAAATATATAGCTTCGCTAGAGTGCCTTTGATAAAGACAGTTTCGCCTTTCTCTCTAGAACTTTACTCGACTGATTCATTACACAATGATTACACTGCATAAAGCCTATCAAAAACTTTGCTATACATCTGGTAATATCTGCAGCACTTTATTTCAAAAGACATAAATTTAATGACTACTACAGATATATAAATGACCAGTATTCCCACTTGGTTCCTTGACACTGATAAAGAAAAAGTGATAAAAAATACGAAAATAGGTGTTCTGAACATTTTCTATGTACCGTTTTACAGCTGATAAAAATACGAAACTAGGTACTCTAAACAATTCCCTTATGTACCGACTTACATGTGATAAAATACGAAACTAAGTATTCTAAATAATTTTATGTACCGTGTTACAGGTGATAAAATACGAAACTAGGTATTCTAAAGAATTTTCTTATGTACCGATTTACAGGTAATAAAAAATACGAAACTAGGTAGTTTAAAAAATTTTATACTGTTTTACAGTCGATAAAAAATACGAAACTGGGTTTCTAAAATAATTTCTTATATACCGTTTTACAGGGTATAAAAATATATGAAAGTAGGTATTCTAAACATTCCCCTTATGTACCGTTTTACAGTTGATAGAAAATACGAAAATAGGTATCCTAAAAATGTCTTTATGTACCATTTTACAGGTGATAAAAAATACGACACTAGATATTCTAAACAATATTCTGATACGCCGTTTTACAGGTGCTAAAAATAAGAAACTAGGTATCCTAAACAATTTCCTCATGTACCGTTTTACAGGTGATAAAATATAAAACTAAGTATTCTAAACATTTTCCTTATGTACCGTTTTGCAGGTGATAAAAATACGAAACTAGGTATACTAAAAATATTCTTATATACCGTTTTACAGGTGATAAATATACGAAACTAGGTATTCTAAACAATATTCTTACATGCCGTTTTACAAGTGATAAAAAATACGAAACTTGATATCCTAAAGAATTTTCTTATCTACCGTTTTAGATGTGCTAAAAATACGAAACTGATTATTCTAAAAACAATTTCTTATATATCGTTTTACAGGTGATATAAAATACGAAACTAGGTATCCTAAACAATTTCTTTATGTACAGCTTTACAGGTGATAAAATATAAAACTAAGTATTCTAAACATTTTCCTTATGTACCGTTTTACAGGTGATAAAAATACGAAACTAGGTATACTAAAATATTCTTATATACCGTTTTACAGGTGATAAAAATACGAAACTAGGTATTCTAAACAATATTCTTATATGCCGTTTTACTGGTGACAAAAAAGTAATTATTCTAAACATTTTCCTTATGTACCGTTTTAAAGGTGATAAAAATACGAAACTAGTTATATTAAACAATATTCTTATGCGCCGTTTTACAGACGATAAAAATATACGAAACTAGGTATTCTAAACAATATTCTTATGTACCTTTTTACAGATGATAAAAAGGCGAAACTTTGTATTGTAAACATTTTTTATTATGTACCGTTTTAAAGGCAATAAAAAGAATCCGAAATTAGGTATTCTAAACAATTTTCTTATGTACTATTTTACAGGTGATAAAAAGTACGAAAATAGGTACACTAATCAATTTTATTATGTACCGTTTTACAAGTGATAAAAATATGAAACTAAACAATTTTCTTATGTATCGTGCACCAACAGGACATGATCAAATGTGTATTTTAACAACTCCTCCTATATCATAGGTGAAGTAATTATTTTCCCTTACCTACTTGAGGTTTTCACTCTTCCCTTCAGCATATCTTACGACTGTCAAATTCTCATAGCCCTCCTTCATTACGTGGCTCAATAATTTTAATTATCACACTAAGTACAAGCGTCATTTTAAAACTTATTCGTTGCTTTCATATGCCGTCCATGACATTCCCAGCATCCTAATATAGAAATACATTTATGGTACCTCAAGTCTTTTGTAAGACCTCTTATTTGCTGTTGTTCCCAGCTTCACCCTAACCCGGGGTGGTAGCATCTGTTATGGTATGGGCAAATTGTAAACACCTAAACAAAAGCTAAAGACTAATAATGTATAAGAATACATTTTTCATATTAAAATTACCAGCAATACATATTTGCAGTAAAGTTGCTAGCAATACTTATCGTAAAATTAGCAACAATACATTTTATACACTATTGTACGGACTATCGTGCTCATCATTGTTGTCATATTTATCACAATCCTTGAGAACACATGGAACAGTGGATAAAGGCGATAGTTAGATCCAGTGACAGAACCCAAAGAGTGTGACTTCAATACCTGGCTAAGGCGGTGGAAAACTTGAAAAGAGGAATTAACAGGAGATAACTGATAGCTGATATCCATTAGACATGGTGCGTGGAACTAGAACAGACTATCACAGCGAGCGAAATAAAGGGTTCAGTTCGTTATTCCAACCACCTGAAGTAGGCCGGAGCGTACAACGGCCGAAACGTTGTAATAAATGTGGCAACAATGATGAGGAGGATAGTCCCAATAATGTAAATAGTGTACATAATGCATCATCTCAGAAATAAAGACAAATATATTGTAGAGCAAAATGACCAACAATATATGTTATCCGAGCCGGGATAGTAGTGTAAGCACACAGGTTTAGGCTGTAAGAAAGCTTTATCCAACTGAGAATACAAGGTTCGCGTATAGTGTCCTTTTATAGTCCCAGTAAAGAGAAAAAAGCTTTCTCAAAAATAAGGGGAGATTACTCTTCATTATTCATAACAAGTAGCGCCTGTTAAAGTCCCAGTTATGGGCAGATAGGGAGCTCCCAAACAAAAGCAAAAGGTATGGAAATTACCAAAATACATTATTTATAGTAAAATTACTAGCAATACTATTTTATAGTAAAATCAACAACAATACATTCTCTAACAAAATGAACAAAGAATACAATACATTTGTCCCGGGATGGTGACACCTGTAATGGTACCAGTTCTGGGCAAATAGGTAACTCCCAAACAAAAACAAATTACGCTGAAATTATCAAAATACAAAAATTTATAGTAAAATTGCCGGTAATACCTTTTTATACAAAAAATGACCAGCAATACTTATTTATAGCAAAATTACCATCAATGCGTATTATATCAAAAAAGCAACAATGCATTTTATCTGTAGTTTAAGGGTTACAATTTCCGTTCCAAACATTTAGATTTCGGTATTAAATAACACGTAGATGTTGATATTACCGCTAAATAACATTAAGAAATCAATTGATTTATGAGAAAAGCGTGCAGAGTTTGTAGGCTCTTGCAACATCACATTTTCCATTAGGCTTTTTTTCCGCTTTTGAATAATTTGTTTAGCTTTTGGAAGGCGTTTTCTGTTCTTATGTGTCTTCCCATACGCTTAGTTTTCTGTACCTGCTAAATTCACTAGCATCCAATTAGTAGCTTGTATCTTGGCTGTTCCTCTCTCAGAAAAATATACATTTTGTATTCTTACGATTCATGTCTAATCCATTTTACACTTTCCTTTAAGAAACTTGTTGCGCTTTCACATATGAACTAACATTAGTTTTTGACCGGCCCCACCTTTAATTGATTGAACCATTCCTTTTATTCGTTGTTCTCTGGAAGCAATATATATATATGTATGATTATATATAATTATTTTAATTAGTTTTCCAACTTTTGGCAATTGCCTAGAATTTCATTTCCACTTGCTTGAGGTTCAAACATTATAATATTTTCAAAACAAAATGAATTTGCCAATAATTAATTATATTCATTCTATAAATTTTAGATTTAAATTTTGTCTTAAAAAATAAATAGGGATATGTCATTAATTAATTACTGGCATACCCCAAATTATTTCAAGCATATTAATTTAAAAGTAAAATACAGTTTTAGAGACAGTATTAAATGTAAACGATTTTTAATTAGTTTTTCGCAAAAGCTAATGTTCTCCTATATTGCAAGTAAAACAAAAATAAAAAATATATATATATTTTATCAATTTTTATATATTATATGGATAATATTTGGACGGACACACACACATATATATATATATATATATATATATATATATATATATATATATATATATATATATATATATATATATATTTGTTATACGTTATTTTAATAGATAAAATATCAAACACCCAGCTTATAATAAACAGTATTAACAACAATTACCGGCCTTAATGGCGAGAAATTGTATAGAAAATATGCGTCTTCCTACTGGAAACGAACCTGTATCCTACACGAACCCGACATATAGTTGGACGTGCTATACCGGTTTAGTTACATAGGAAGCGTCTGCAAGGCAGAATTACGGCTTTTAATTACTCTGCTAACCAGAAGCTTTCTTTGTAGCTCACCATTGCTCATTTGAGTCGTCCTGACACAAAACGATTTTAACTTGCTCTCTCTCTAGCTGAATATCTCAAAGGGTTTTTTCAGTTATTCTTATGATGTCTAAACGTCTTATCTGAAAACTCTGAAGAAAAACGTTAAACATTTTGTGGGCTGCAAAATTATACTTCAAAACGATTTGGACAATTTTGTATATTACAGCCGGATTTCCACCATCGTTAACAACCCGATGATACGTCTTTAGACGTCGAAGCAAATATGCATTTTTGTCGTGGTAACCTGCATGTTCCAATGTAACAGTTTATTATAAATATTTATTGATCAACTCTAGTATTGAGCCCTATTTTTTAAATTAGTGTTATGCACGTTTGAATTTATATTTTTTTCGTTCTTTTACATTAGGATACACACACGCACACACACACACACACACATATATATATATATTTCTATGTATATATATATATTTATATATATATTTATATTTATATATATTTATATATATATATATATATTTTTTATATATTTATATTTATATTTATATTTACATATATATTTTATATATATTTATATTTATATATTTATATTTATATATATATATTTATATATATATATTTATATATATATATTTATATTTACATATATATTTATATATATTTATATTTATATATATATTTATATATATATATTTATATATTTATATTTATATATATATATTTATATTTATATATATATTTATATTTTTATATATTTATATATATATATATATATATATATATATATATATATATATATATATATATATCTTCTGGAACAGTGTAATGATCAACTACTTTTCAACGTCTTTAGTCATAAATCGTATGATTTAGACTTGATGTCAGGAATGAACCTGAACCTTAACAGATGCTCCCACTAGACTTGTTTATTCGATTACTAACTTCAGTAGCTTATTTAGCTTTTGTCTTCCTTTATATTAACTGAGTGCTTCACTAACAGTGGATTTATTCCCCTGTGGAACCGTTTTCATATCTAGCTCGACTCGGCGAGACCTCTTCTTTCTTAGCCTACAGTTACGTTCTTCTCAGCTGCCCGCTTGGCTTTCAATTGTTTCTTAATCAAGCAGATTGCTTGGGTCAAAACTTTCCCCATCTGGAACCGCGAGGATATTTGACAACTTTTCCTTGTCGAATTGGTCTTTTTTCCGTTAATTAAACACGTCCGGGTCGAGCTTTCCGCTAAGTTCGGCAGAATTCCCAACAAAGAAATTCAAATCAGCTGAACAGTAAGTCAATAAACTTAGATCATGACATTGACACATATCTCTTTGTAAGAGGTTGTAGGGATGAGGAGGTCGATTATCTCCCCCTGGCTAGGACGAAATCACCAGGGCAAACTGGGCTACATGAATTCGAGAGATGAAAATAAAAACACGATGTTGCTATTTAGCACGTGTACAGATCAGACCTGTCTGCCCTGGCCAGTTGCTGATGATAAACCACTAAGGCGCTAGACTTCATCTCAATCCCACAGAGACAGGGAGAACAGAACCGACATGGTACCTTCAAGTTCGTAAAATATACCACCAGCCTTTTTGCTTTATTTTTGGGAAATATTAAGTGTAAGATCCTCTCGGTTCTTGCCTATCTACTCACCCTGTTTCATTTATATGTCAAAATGTCTATATGTAAAACCAATTAGTGACAAGTATTTACATATAATTTCATGTAAAACTTACTGATATTTTAAATCTGTATGAGAATAATACATTTTTGCCATTCCGTTTTGGCAGTTGTTCTGTTCTGTCCGTGCAGTAAAGTGTTGCTATATGACGGATAATGTCTAGAATGTGGAAATGTCGACTGAAAGCATATCCTTCTTGCTCAGTTACCCAACTGAAGGAATATAATTGTGTTTCTTTCCAAATAAGTCATTTTGAATAGCCGTAGACATTAGCAAAGTATAGATTAAGAAAAGATTGTGTTCTCCTATTTAAAGGAACGAGTATTACACAATATTAACGTCATCTTGAAATACAACAGGAGATTTATTTTCAGGCATATTTGAGACGTTGTTTAACGTTAAACACATACGAAATATTATTTTTTTCTTTAAACAAATTTATCACAAGATTACCGAAGTTAAGCTAGGTCGCGCTTGGTTTCTACCCATATGAGAGACCGCTTGGGAATATCAGCTGTTGCATGTTTGGATGTGCGAGGGTGTAATAACTAGCGACTCGGAATTGGAAATCAATGTCATGTTCTAATTATATTCGGTTCTCTTTATATTCACTTACACGTAAATATCCTTAGGAAAGGTATAATTCCATCTCTTCACTCCCCAGCTATGGGTTAATTAGTAAGACGTTTATCAGTAAGTCATTATTATCACAAAAAAATGATTATAGTCTAAAAAAATATCCCTGGATTTAAATAACCTAGAATAAATTTTGATAGAATATAAAACACATATCAATCAATCAATTTAAACAAATTTGACGTTTTGTTTAAACACGTGTCTAATGCTGTTTATCTTTACAAACGTGTGAATTATTGATTATCATTAACTACACATGGGATGTTGTTTTTCTCTAAGCACATTTGAAACGTTGTTTATATCGAAACACATTAGAAACGACTTTCATTTGAATTTCTGGAACGTGGTGTTATCATTATATACATTGGGAATATTGTCGTCATATTTTTTTCCTATTACAACATTGTATCATCAATCTAGTGTCTGACGATCCGGATAACCCCAGGGAACTTCGAACTGAACCCTTTATTTAATCTATAATCTAAAAATTATAACTCTGATGGTCACTTCTGTTAAATAATAATAGAATTTAGTCAATATGTATTATTATCAGCAGTCAGTATACCACATAACACCTTTGAGCGCTTAGCCTTGGAGCGGGTAGAATGGAGATCAACGTATTTTAGTGGACTCAACAATTTTCAATCTGCTTGTCTGAATCATCTTCAAGAAGCGAGAGCAAGATCTAAAAGGTCAGCCAATCTAACAGTGATATCATCTGACAATCCTCACAATTGCTCCATATGTGGCCTCCTTTGTAAATCACTAGCGGGTCTTAAATGCCACAAAAGATTATCGCACAAACTTTCATAACTGAATCAATAAGCTGTCAGACCCTCATACGTCGAAACCGACCGGAGAGTCCATTATTATTCATTATATATATATATATATATATATATATATATATATATATATATATATAGCTTCTACTAATACGTCTGATTTAAATACAATTATCAAATTATCATATCAAAAGTACAATCGACTTTTGTTGGTACAAGCTGCTCCATCGTATCGAAGTAGGATTTAACTTACTGCTATCATTAATCAAATTGAAACTAAAAAAAGAAAGAAACGTAACTGAAAGAAAAAGTGGTGAGAATGAGAAAAAACTGTGTTTTCATTTATATTAAACTGCAGTGGTTTGCTTGTTTTTCATAAAATCCTATCTGTATTGACGTCACTTGCAATATTTTATTATCACAGTCATGTAGGATATTTTCGCTGATTTTCGCTGCTTTGTATTTCTTTTTTATGTTCAACTATGCTGTTAGTGTTTCGTATAAGGTAATGTCTTCTGCCAGTGATAAAATGTATTAACGTTCTGTAATATAATGATAACTTTTTTAAACATTTACGTGTTTAAATATATTAATCCGTCAAGTTTGATAGCTTCCAAGTATATTTGAAGTCGATTTAATAACAGACGGTAGCGAATGGGAAGCGAGAAGAAAGGAATAAGTATAAACTACGTTAAAAAATAAAGCAGAATTCATGGTTGTCAGAAAAAGGTTGAGCCCAAAATTCAAATTACAATTCAGAAATACAAATATCAAGCAGATATAGAAATTTAAATATCTGGGAAGTGTTCTATCTGAGGACTGAAAGGGCAAAACCGAGATCCGAAGAGGAATTTGGTTGGCCAAAGATGCTTAACAAAAGCTAAGCAGAGTATTAAGAGACAGAAAAAAATGTCAGAAACAAAGAAAAGAGTACTAAATTGCTATGCGATACCTGTCTTCTTGTATTGTAGCGAATGCTGAACTGTCTCATTAAAGATGAAGACGAGACATAAAACAACAGAAATGTGATTCAACAGAAAGATGCTGAGGATACCATGTAACGAACATGTGAGTTTGGTTTGGTTTCTTTTAGGGCATATCAAACGCAATACCGACAATTTTTATAGCTGGTAATATTTTTTCCTTAAAAAATGTATAGCTGGTAATATTTCTTTTCAAAAATGTATTAAAGTAATAATTTTTCTTCCACATTTAGTGCTGATAATGTTTCTGGTATTAAACCTATTTTTACATTTCCATAGTGTTTTGACCCAAGTTTTTGGGTTAACTATTTGCACATATTTAGGTCCAGCTATTTAAGATGTGGTTCCACAAAACCTCCTGATCCGAGGTATTGCTGCTGGACGTAGTTTGTCGTCTTACCCAGGACGCCGATGTAGTTTATTGTCATACCCAGGACGTCGATGTAGTTTATTGTCTTACCCATGATGCCGGATGTAGTTTATCGTCTTACCCAGGACGCTAGATGTAGTTTATCGTCTTACCCAGGACGCCAATGTAGTTTATCGTCATACACACGACGGCGAAAATGTCTGAAAAAAACGATGTATTAGAAGAAATGGAAACAAAAAGAAACCTAACATTTAACATTAGGGAAAGGTAGTTGAAATGTCTGGGACACGTAGTGATGAAAGAGGGCATGGAAAATCTGATACCCACAGGACAGATTGAGGGAAAGCAGCGCATAACGTACCTGATGGCAGAACAGTTTTAAGAAATAACAGAAAGAGAAAACTTAAGATCTACGAGTGACAGGAAGATGTGAAGAGCCATGATTGCCAACGTCCTGAAAGGAAACGGCACATAAAAAAAGATACTCCTAGCGTTTTATATGCTGTAATGTTTTCTCTCGGTGATAAAGTCATTTACGATTCTGATAACAAGCTTTCATATGCAGATTTGAACTCGATTTTATTGTTTTTGGAAGATTACTTCACTTGGTTGGCGTCATAACGATTCAGCTTGGTAAAGTAATCAGTAGCTTCAGTCAAATTTAGTCACATTCATCTTCAGAGATGTAAGCTGTTACTCTTGATTTATGTTGCTTAGGTAAAGATCGTAAATTATTAAAAAAAAAATCAGTCGAACGTTTCTAAAAAGCAGACAGAAAAAAAAAAACGAAGAGAAAAGATTCATTGTAAATTATTCAAGATGCCGTAATAATGACAGATTCTATCGAAGAAATTCAGACAGCTGAAAACTATTACGTGTAATATTACTACGAGTACTTGTCAGCAATCATTACAGTGTGGCGTAAATAAGGACTCGTGTGAATGATATTAATGACAAAGATTGATTTACCGATAAAATTCCGACCAAAAATTATGTGGATAAATTTCATAATAGGAACAAAAATCCATTCTTTTCTGTTTTTTCAGACTTTACATTTAAGACCATGAAGAATTCCTGTTGTAGTTGGAGCCCTAAGATTGGTTGGAAAAGATACCAGTAGACTAAATGAAGTGATTCCTGGAAGCCCATACCTCAAAGAAATACAAAAAGAATTGTTCTCACAAGTACAGCCCACACCTTACAAAGGATTTTTCTATGTAATATATATATATATATATATATATATATATATATATATATATATATATATATATATTGTGTGTGTGTATTTAGGCAGCATTTTTTCATTCATACATGTTTCATTAAATAATATAGACAAGTATTGCCTATTTATTTTATGTAAATTCTTTTCATATTATTCACAATATTGATACATATTTCTTAATCCAATCTATGAACTGTGGTGCGATTTTCGCTTCCTGCATCTTATATGTACGTATTTATCGTTGCTTGGAAATCATCCATGTAAACAGAAACAGACTATCATCACTGTCCTGTCCGTGTATTGCTTAATACATTGTACAGTAATTGACATCTTTGATAATGGCTTATGTAAACCGAAAGCTTAGATTGGAATAAAAATATGTATCAATATTGTGATTTTTTTTCTTTATTTAATGATAATGTTATCAAGCTTATCAGACGTTATGAAAAGAATTTAAATAAAATAAATAGACAACACTTGTCTATATTATTTAATGAAACATATATATATATAGCGGAAGTGTCATGATGCCATTTCTAACCTTAGGTCTCTGGGCGAGACACGGAAAGAAGGGTTTACACGACAGAAATCAAAGGAAATAAAAACAACAAGTAATAATAATAAGAGATAGGACCTGTGACAGTTTTATTTGACTTTCCAATACACACACGTTTAGAGCAATCAAAGTTAATCACCCAGACGTCATGATCAAAAACTACAAAAACAGAATGTGCTTTCTTAATAACATGGCTGTCCCTGCAGATTGTATATTTGAAGACCTTAAAAAACCTATCAAATACAATGATCTTGAAGTGGAAATCTAATAAATGTGGCACATGAGGACATTAATAATCCCTGTTGTATTTGGAGCCCTCGGATTATTTGGAAATGTGTCTGATAGATTCAGTGAAGGGATTCCTGGTCGTGGCCTACCAGGAATCCCGTAAGTGGCATTTAAGACCCGCTAGTGATTTACAAAGAAGGCCACATATGGAGCAAGTGTGAGGATTGTCAGATGATATCACTGTTAGATTGGCTGACCTTTTAGATCTTTCTCTCACTTCTAGAAGATGATTCAGAGAAGCAGACTGAAAATTGTTGAGTCCACTAAAACACGTTGATCTCCATTCTATCCGCTCCAAGGCTATGCGCTCAAAGGTGTTATGTGGTATATTGACTGCTAATAATAATACTTATTGACTAAATTCTATTATTATTTAACAGAAGTGACCGCCAGAGTTATAATTGTGAACTATATCAATGTTTCTTAAGATTTTTTTAGATTATAGATTAAATAAAGGGTTCAGTTCGAAGTTCCCTGGGCTTAAAGAAATACAAGTATTGTCCTCACAAGTACAAGTCACACATTATGAAGAGTTTGTTTTTATATATATATATATATATATATATATATATATATATATATATATATATATATATATTTATCTATGTCTAATATGTGATTTTTTTTTTTTTTCAAAATTGATCAGTGGAAAATTTGATGTTGCCATTTCTGATTTTAGGCCATTGGTCAGTAACCTGAAGGAGATATTTTTTTTTTTGTCTGTGGAAAGTGTCATGATGCCATTTCTATTCTTAGGTCTCTGAGCGGGGACCGGAAAGAAATGTGTACACGCCAGAAATCCATGATGAAGATGATGATAATAATAATAATAATAATAATCATTATCATCCATCTCCTCCTCCTCCCTGAATACTAATGCTGCCCTGAAGAACATTTTATCCACAAGAAAAATGCTTACGCGGAAAGAATGTAAAATGGCCACCCAGCTGCATTGAAGCTGTTGTAGGAAGTCTGAACTTAAACAGAATGGTACTGCCACAAATCAGAATGAGTTCAGAACTTATTTGTTTGTAACAGTGCTTGGAAGGAAAATGTGTAGTGTGTGGCCGTCATAGCTTTCATCAGCGATCATGGCTTTGGCAGGATTTTTCGGACAAATAAAACATTCACCAGTTTCGACAACTTTCATATTCCCCAGTTCTCACCCCTTGCAACATTTTCTTCCTCAAAGATCAAATCGCACTTGAAGGGAACAATATTTCAAGCCGCCGTAGAAATTCAGGTCGACTCATCTGTTAGCTATCCTAACAAAACATTTCCGGGAATGATTTTACAAATGAAAACGCTGCATAATGTATGTAGCTTTAGACAGCGACTATTTCGAAGGTGATTTATTGCCGAATTGGTATGTGTTGCAGTTTTTTTTTTCTTTTAATACACTACTCTCAATACACTTTTATCAACACTCGTATTATACTGAGCGTCGTATGTTTGTATGGCAGTGATACTTTTTTTCATATAATTTCTTACCAATTTAATGGGCAGAGAATGAAAACGACTGAAACCTGTGGTGCCGGAAGTCATCTGTTAGATGTAAAGGACGGAACTCTTGGCGCGAATGAATGGAGCTCGTCGGAACCATTTACCATGGAAGTAGCAATAGAGTGACATATACAATAGAAAAGAAAATTATCGAAAAGAGAAAGGATAATTAGGACAATTGTTGTCAGAGTACATGGAATTGCACGGATGAAGCTTGCATATCTGAGGATAGACTGGAAAGTTCATACGCTGACTATGGATAATGACTCCAGAGCCGTGAAATTTTGCATCTATTAATTTCAAGTCTGATTCTTAATTAAATCGCAATGGGTTTTTTTTTTGTATTTTCGTTTTTTTTTTTTTCAGGTAAACTGACATTTAACTGTCTTCAAAATTAACAGGTTGCAACTTCTCTTTAAAATGGACAAAATTTGACACCGGGGTGTTATCAAGTACCTTCAGGAAAAGTGTTTATGTCCCAAAAGACATTTATACTGATATAGTTGATACATTAGTGGATACAGTGAAAAAATGGCAGCTGAATTTATGAGTGGAAGTGAGAGTCTTTAAGTTCACCAGGCTGATCGCATCACGGGAAAATTGGACATTGTTTAAAGCTGATACAACTGGGTTATAACCAAAGAGAAGTGATGTTTTGAGGCAGACACAATCTATACAATGGAAAAACATACATATCTACTCAAAAGAAGGACAAGTTCGATTCATCTGCATTCGACAAAAGGAAGTATGCTTTTGACTATCTTCAAAAAAGACCACATCATATATATATATATATATATATATATATATATATATATATATAAAGAACAGTAAGATATATAATCCGGTGTTTTTATAGATATTTTTATTTTTACAAAATAGTGCTCAATGTAAATTTACAGAGCATGAATATTATGAATTGATTTATTTAAAATATTTTTTCGCTACAAAGTTCTACATATGTTTCAAAAATGGAAGCTAAAAGCTACGAATTTTATTTTGTAATTAAATTAAGGACATATCATCCTCAAGCGAATTTTGGAGTAACTTTTAAAATTACTGGGTTTTAAAGACACAGCTAAAATCATAATTCACCTTTCCAAGGTAGAGACGATGGACTTAAGGTTATTAGAAAGTCAATTAACTTCAAAATAGATAAAATTAGAAAGGTTTTATATAAAGAATTTAAAAGCATGGGCTTAAAAATTACGGTTAGCACTAAATTAAAAAAAAGTGGACTTCCTTGATATAACATTAGATCTAAATAAAAATAGATACACACCTTATAAAAAAACCATCACCAATCCTTTATATATACACCCTAAATCAAATCACCCCCATCTATAATTAAACATATACCGTTATCTATGAGTAAACGAATTAGTACAAATTCTGCAAATGATAAGATTTTCGATGAGTATATCAATTCCTATAATAAATCTCTAAAGAGAGTGGCTACAAAAACCCAAAACTAACTTATATAAAAAATGAAAATGGAAAGCATAGAAAAAACAGATGTAGAAAAATTATTTGGTATACTCCCCCATACAACCAAATGGTAAAGAACAAATTAGGACATAAATTCCTCGCATTCCTCGCATTAATAGTCAAGCATTTTCCTAGTGAAAGTAAACTAAGTACTATTTTCAATAAAAACACACTAAAATTGAGGTACAGCTGTACAGAAAACTTAGAAAAAATTAAGAACCATAATGCTAATATCTTAAAAAACATTTATACGAAAACCAAAAAAAATTAGACAATGGAAAAATAAAGATAAAAACTGATGAAAATAATTAAAAACAATGTAAATGTAGAAACCCTCATAATTGCCCTCTCCAAAATAAATGTAGCACTGAATCATTAGTATACCAATGCAATATCTCTTCGATTGAAAGTCCTGAAAATATAAAAATATATATAGGTTGCACTAGACATGAGTTCAAAAAAAGATTCAACCAACATCAAAGTTCATTTAGGATAAATAAATATAAAAATCAAACATCTCTCTCAAAATACTTCTGGCATCTAAAAGAATCAAATAAAACACCTACAGTAAAATGGAAGTTAATAAGAAAAGCTAGAATATGTAGGTCATTAACTGACCCATGTCCTTTGTGCATACATGAGAAACTATATATTACTAAGTTTATAAAAAATAAAAATTTACTGAATCAGAGAAATGAAATAGCTATTTTATGCCGTCATTGTCAAAAATTTTCCTTAAATAATATTTAAAAATTTAAAAATAAAAATAAATTGAAAAAGTTGCGATCAGGTAGTGTACATACTTATATTAAACATGGAAAAATAATTTTATATACTCTAAGTAATTCTATTACATTTACTTGTTTTTTCTTTATGGAAAAAAAGAAAGTGTATTCAAATAACAGTGAAAATATTTTAAAGTTGTATTTAAAATTGTAGTTAAAACGAATTCTAACCTAAACATCTTTTAAAATTGTAGTTAAAGAAAATGTATTCTAACCTAAACACCTCTCAAAAAGTAGTACCGGCACTTAAATGAATCCAATAAAACACCTACTGAAAAATGAAATTATAACGAAAAGCTAGATGATGTAGGCCATTGAATGACCCATGTCCTTTGTACATACATATGAAGCTATATATTACTAACTTTATATATAAAAAAATAAATAAATAAAGTTTACTAAATCAGAGAAATGAATTAGCTATTTTTGCAGTAAGTGACATAGATATTACTTAAATAATATTTAAATATAAAAGTTTAAAAATCGTAATATACATATACTTTGATATGGAAAAATAATTTTACTTACTATAAGTAATTCTAATATATTTCCTTCTATTATAAAGTAATATAGTCTATTAAAACTAACAATGAAAATATTTTAAAGTTGTAATTAAAATTGTAGTTAAATAAAATGAATTCTAACCTAAACTTCTTTTACTTAGTACTACACGCACTTAAAAGAATCCAAAAAAACACCTACAGTAAAATAAAATTAATATGAAATGCCAGAAGATGTAAGCTTTTGAATGACCCATGTCCTTTGTACTTACATGAGAAACAATATATTACTAGGTTTATATAAAAAATAAAACTTTACTAAATCAGTGAAATTAAGTAACTATTTTTGCCGTCATTGTCATAAATTTTACTTAAATAATATTTAAATACAAAAAAAAAATTTGTAACCTAATATACATACTTATACCTGATGTAAAAATATTTCTACATACTAAAAGGGATTCTAATACATTTAATTGTTCTTAAAAAATATAGTATAATAAAAATTGAAAATGAAAATATTTCAAATCGTAGTTAAATAATACGTATGCTAACCTAAAAAAAAACCCAAAATCTTTAAATAGAATTAAAATAAATTAAATAGAAAAAAATGCCGTAAGAAGTTTTGCCGATAACAATAATTTTTTTAAAAAATCCAGACGACATGCATTCATCAGATGTCAGATTTCATTGAAAAATACATCCCTACCCCCTACCAAAACGTAACTAATACCGGATACAATAATACAGACATAATGAACACCCAGATACCCCTTGCCCAGTTGGAGTAGATTTATCTGAAACTTTGGAAACGTGAATTATGATTTTAGCTATGTCTTTAAAACCCAGTAATTTTAAATGTTACTCCAAAATTCGCTTCAGGATGGAATGGAACTAATGTCTTTAATTTAATTACAAAATTAAATTCGTAGCTTTTAGCTTCTATTTTTGAAAGATGGTTAGAACTGTGTAGCTAAAAAAACATATTTTAAATCAATCAATTTATAATATATATATATATATACATATATATATATAAATATATATATATATATATATATATATATATATATATATATATATATATATATATATATAAACGATATATATATATATATATATATATAAGCGATAGAAATTGTTAGGAGGATTTGAGATAATCATGATTTAGTAATTCAACGAGTCTAGAAGAAACCTCAACAGAATGCATAAAGAACTTGGACGGTCGTTTCGTCCTATATTTGGGACTCATCAGCAGTCCGCATGATTCCCAAATATAGAACGAAACGGCCGTCCAGTGCTTTCTGCATTCTGTTGAGGTTTTTTCTAGGCTCATTGAATTATTTCATTATGATTATCTCAAATCCTCCTAATAATTTCTATCACTTGTATATCCTTGCTTGAACCGGCTTCTAATGCTTTGGATGGAGCGGCTTGGGGATAGTAGTCGTGGTTCGTGGGGCACAGTCCTATGGGTAAGGAAAACTCGGATGAGTTCCACCACGGAATATGTGATCGAGCGGCGTTATATGGAGTCTAATTCGCTACCTCTTCGTCAACTTTGGCACAGTTGGTAGGACGTTTGCCTGATATTGTAACTGTAATTCCCGGTAGAGGATGTTGATGATTACCAAATATAGGATGAAAAAGCCGTCCAGTTCTTTCTTTATATATATATATATATATATATATATATATATATATATATATATATATATATATATATATATATATATATATATATATATATATATATATATATATATATATATATATATATATATTTATTATATATATATATATATATACACATATATTTTTTATATATATATATATATATATATATATATATATATATATATATATATATTTCAATTTCGATAAACGTGCAATCAATTTACAAATTCATGAATTATTCACACAAAAACAAATGCAAAGGTTAATGATTTAATTGGCGAGAAATCCATCGTTAAAACAATTCAAATAATATACAAAACCTCGAATCCGTTATGAATGAAAAGATCCTTGTTTCTATAAATCCCTGCCGCATTAGTTCTTATTTTTACTACAATCTTTCGTAGGAACAGACAACGTTGTTTTTATTTTTTGTTTTTTTTTTTGTTTTTAAATCTACCCACGCAAATGAGGTATTTTCAATTTTGAGTTAATTCTCGAATCATCTTATTAGAATATCATGAGGTAAAAACAAAACAAAAAGAAAACAAAACAAAAGCTCAGATCACACATATTTTACATAGATAAAGCTCTTTGAAAGCCGTGTCGTGTACTTGTTAGTACAATTTTTAGTGTCTCTTCAAGGCTATCATTTATCACATCTTAATGACAATACCAGTAAATAAAAGCTGAAATTATGATCTCTTGTCACATATTCATCGTTTGATCTTAAGCCCAATTTATTCTCTAAATAATAACAGCAAAGAAATTGGCCTTGCCGTTCCAATACTTTTGGAGGGGGGCTGTATAGCCATGGGCGTTTTGTCAAGTGCGAGTTCTATTAATAATATAAGCATGTTGATCCGGGCCCAACGTTAGGAAGTGCCTGAAAGGCATTATACGGGTTAACACAAACCTTATGATATAAAAAAGGTAGACAATACCGTTCTAAAGTGTGATGGAGCGCAAGGGTTTCATTGTATATGCTTTATTCAACTTCTGATAACGTTATAGTTTGAAATGTCACCTAGAAATGTAACAATGACCTACACAGTAGATAAATCAATTGTTGTCTCTGTGAGTTCTGACCCAAAACAAATGATGATTAACAGACGCCAGCACTGAGTATTAGCTTCTGCTATAAGTATTAGCTTCTGTAACAAGGATTAGCTTAGCCACCATAGAAAAAGAATATACTCGGGAACAAGCAGTCAGCCATTAATTTGCTTGCTTCTTACATACAGTCAGTCACACCCACGAACATGCACACAGAGTGTTACAAAAACGTATTCACTTCTAGACTTCGTCATTAGCTTGAATATTTATAAATTTAACTAAATTTAATATATTATTTAAACTGTTATATTAAATCGTTGTAAATCAATAAATATTAATATTTCATAATTCTAACAATTAATCTTGCTTCCCAGTCAATAAACCCTGTATTTATTGTGATTTAAATAGTGATTACATTTTTGCTGGATATTCTGTATATATAGATATAGATAATTAATAAAGAAACTCCGAAGGCTACTATGAAAATATTAAAATCATTCTATACGTTTTTTCTATACATTCAGTGTTTTATATATATATATATATATATATATATATATATATATATATATATATATATATGTGTGTGTGTGTGTGTGTGTGTGTGTGTGTGTGTGTGTATTTTAACTTGTATATATATATATACATAGATTTATTTGTATATATAAGAAGAGTATATATAAATAAATATATGTGCATGTATATTATGTATATATGTATATTATAAAAAGAATACATATATATATATATATATATATATATATATATTGATCAATAAGAAAATAAAAAAATTAAAATCTTTAGACACACTGGGTTGTAGATTAATATTCTTTCGATTTATTATTATTATTCCATTTAGATTCCTCGACTAGTTTCGACCGAAATGGCCATCATCGGGAGGAGAAATATTTCTGCTTGCTGGTAGCACTAAACTACAGAAATGAATGTCTTTTGCTGGATAAAATGAACTTTTGTCTGTAGTTTTCATTTGTTTTTTTTATTTTTTATTTTTTTATCTTTTTAACATGAATCTTTTAACATTCCTTGTGTTGGTCAAACAGTCTCTTTTAAGTTGTTATTTGAGATAAGAGCTGGACAGATACATGTTGCTCTGAATTCTCTGGTCAGTTTGACAGTTTTATTGGAAATGGTGAGTGGATGTGTCTCTGTTTAGTGTTTGTGTGTGTGTTATTTGGCTCTTAGGGAGTGAGTGAGTATAATATGTGTAAGTGCGTATATTCGTGTGGGTGAGTGTATAAGTGTGAGGCCTCCACACTGTAAGCATGTCTGTCTTGTGTGGGTGAGAAATGTGGGTAGGTTTTGATTTGTTGAGTTATATATTGTTACTATCTATATATTGTTAAATTTATGATTTAGCCCGGCTGGGTATTTTGTTTTTTTAGACGTTGTATACACTTATTTTCATGGGACTCTAAAATCTTTCTAATGTTATCTGCTCTGAACTTTTATATATATATATATATATATATATATATATATATATATATATATATATATATATGTGTGTGTGTGTGTGTGTGTGTGTGTGTGTGTGTGTGTGATAAAATATAGTCATGCTATATGTATGTGTGTGCGTGTGTGTTAAAGTGTTCAATATCACGGATGGAGCGTATATAAATATAAAGGTGGGCAATGAAATCAACACCCTGCGTCGACAGTCTGTTTCATGCTTACACGTAATCTTCAGGCCTTATTTGACGATTGCGTATCAGCTGGGATGTCCATATATATATATATATATATATATATATATATATATATATATATAAGGTTTTTATTTTAATCATGATTCACACTCGACACAGAACATCCTATGTTTCCAGAGGGAAAATTCGAAAGTTAGATTAATTTTAAAAATTAAATCTCCAATGCACAGATTTGGTTACATTATTAAGCGATTTTAAGATTCTTAAAATATAAGAAATATGGCAACATTTGTCCGACTATAGAACTTGCAAATAATATTATAAACCTGTTTATCTTGCTAAATTTAGTTAAGCACGATAACACAATTACTGCTATACACAGTGACGAGCAAAGATTACGAGTTTTAGTAGTCTCCGATATCTTACCCAATATTGACCTACCGTGACGTGCAAAAGGAATACTCAAGTCCCGTAGAATCGTTGATGTGTTTGCGGTTACAGCTCTTAACAAACTAAGAATTTCTGCCGTGGTTACTATAACAATAGATTTTTATGGGATTGGATTGCTATTGCAAATGAATTCAGAGTTTTTTCGTCACCTAGACTGCAGAAGAAATGGATTAATACCTTTTCTACGTGTATCTGCGCGTAAATGAATTCAATGAACTCGACTGGAATTCGATCTCTTTGATATTTCATTAATTTCGAGTCTCTACACTATACTCTATCCATTACATAATTGAAGAGGTTTACCAAAATGGAACCACAAGTTTATTTACGAAAACACTATTCACATAGCATGTGAAAAAAACAACTGATGTACGTGATAAATAAAGTTTGCAGAAAGTGGATGCTGAATGCAGGAATACACGACGGGGAAGGAGTTGATCACCCCCACCAGATGTCGCTATATCTTTTAAAGCGGTAATTGTACCTGTAATCCTCAGACGTCAATTCATACAAAGGAGAATTCAGATAGGTGCGATCAGAATCTCTGCGGAATTCAAACTGTTTACTAATTTATTTGCCGTCGAATTATTTGATTAATTTAAGTATATTGTGTCCCCTTCATCTTCAGCAACTCTAATGAGATTGCCTTCAGGCTACACGTAAGAGTCGAAAAAAATAGCTGACCAACAGCATTTTGTTAGCCACAACCGCTGAGGCCTTGCTAAGTCACAAAATGGTTTATCGTGTAAATGATTTTGTTAACAAAAAAAAAACTTAAATAAAAATATTTTCCGTCAAAACAAATTCATAGAATACATACAAAAATGCAGACATGAGCTTGTAGGATGCGATTCTATCCAAATCTATTTGCTACTGCCATGGAAAATATACTGACAAGCTTCTACGAGTCACTATATCTTTTCAGTAAGTTGGCGATCATGGCTCTATAATTCCTTGTCTTTGTAGAACAATATATTTTGTCTTTTTGTTACACTCCCCTAAACATTGTTCCACTGTCCATATACTCAAGCTCGTTAGGTAGGTTTCTCTCTCCCTCTTGGGTTTAACCTATCCTGTGTGTATCAAATCTTCCAAATCCTCTTTCCTAATTGTGCTCCTCAGAAATGTCAACTGTCTCTTCCTGATGTTAAGTATAAATGTAGTTGTTTTGTCTATTTTCTATAAAACTTTGTCGCTGCTCATATATTTGGTATATGGTCTTCTCGGCATCCTTCTGTAGAACCACATTTCTGTTGCTTCAAGTTTCTTCTTTATTTGTCAGGAGATTGTCCTGAATTTGCACCATTTAGGAGGACTGATAATATTTAACAGTCCAGCACTCTTTTCTTTCTTTCTAACGAGACCTTTCTGTATTTTACTACTTTGCTGTTCAAAATTATCTTCGTATTTCTGTCTCTTACTTTCTTTTAAAAACGCCTCCTAGATATTTAAACATTTGTGCACGTTTCATTTTGGTCATTCCGAATTCTAATTTGTATATTGGACGTTTTTTTTTTGGTAACAATCATGAATTCTGTTGTCTTACAATTAATGTTTAATTCTCGCTTTCCTTCTCAACATTCTGTAGGATTTCGTGTAGTTTCCTTTCCGTGCCTGATAATCTAAATACATTCTTAAGAAGTAAGTTTCATTTGTATATCTTCTTTCCTAGAACCGTTACTGTTTGTAACACACATCAGATAGAGTACTCCTTCAAGCACTACAATCTTAATAGATCTGGTCTACCCATAACTGTTATATAACCTACTTATCCTCATTATATTTTATCTCCTAAAACCATAAAACCAACTTATTTATTAAGCCTCTACACTGAGTTTCTCTTGGTCGGCTCAAGCATAGAAATGAATACAATATGGGAATCAGTAATAAGGAGTTCCAGAGTTAATAATAATTGAAAACGAAATATGAGCTCTGCTAAAAAATATGCAATGGTAACAGCAGAAATTACAATATGAGCACTGGTAAAAAAAATAGTTGTTGAAAGTTTAGGTTTATAATACCCAGATATTTATACACAGATGTTCTCTGGATCTAACGAATGACTATATCCACGTGGCACAGTGGATATAGTCATTCATTAGATCCAGTGACAGGAACTAAAAGAGTGTGAGTTCAACACCTGGCTAAGGCGGTGGAGAACTTGGAGCGGGAATTACCATAACTGACATCCATTAGAAATGGCACGTGGAACTACAACAGTCTACCCAAGCGAGCGAAATAAAAGGTTATGTTCGACATTACAACCACTTGAAGAACGCCGAACATTGTGATAAATATGGTAACAAAGATGCGGACAATAGTCCGAATAATGTAAATAGTGTAGCGTGAAATAAATATTCACATATATATATGAGTAACACTAAAAAAAAAATACTTTAATTGTTATTATGTAATAGTTTTATATAGCTCTACAGTTAAATATCCAAAAGATGTGCAGGCCACGGAGCCGGTCGTCTCCTACTTAAACATTTTTCATCATAGATGCCAGCTAGAACAATGTGACTAAAATGTTCTGGAGCCCGTTCATACTTGAACCACATGCATTGCCTCTTCGTATTAGCAACGGTACATCCTCTAACATGTCTGATAGTGTTTTCGAAATAAAATCCCTGTGAACATATCAACCTTCTAGACAGACAGCTACAATTCTAGCCCGGACTTAAACTGTAAACTGATGCTAGCCTGTAATGGATGAGCACCTATTAAAAAAGTGTCAGCTATGTGATATCATTTTGTCCTTCTTCTTATATTCATTCGCTGCAAACTCACTGAATTGAATATTCTTTTCAGTATGCTCTGAGAACTTTTAGCTTAAAGTTTCCACGACTTACCCGATGCAAACAACACATGAA
This sequence comes from Acanthosepion pharaonis, assembly GCA_903632075.3. Classification (NCBI taxonomy): domain Eukaryota; kingdom Metazoa; phylum Mollusca; class Cephalopoda; order Sepiida; family Sepiidae; genus Acanthosepion; species Acanthosepion pharaonis. The sequence goes on from CAHIKZ030003164.1 coordinate 5,069,767, forward strand.
GAGTTGTAATGAAGTAATACATTTTAGGATTACCAGTGTGAAAGAAATATTCACTTATATAAGAGGATCACTAACAACAAAAACAAAGTAATTTAATTGTTATTATGTAATGACTAGGTATAAGATTTATTCCCGAAAAATTATCAATGATTTTCTGGGTTATAAGGCAAGGAGGAAATCAGTATATTTATCTTAATTTATACAGCATACAGAGAGGTAGTCTGGACAGACGAATCGTTCATATACTATAGACAAATGACAGTTTGACGGCCGTGGCTCAGTTATAAAGACAAGCTAAATGGTAAACTCTCAGCTGTCAATGTGTCTCATTTTACCTTCGATCGTGCGACCCTGGATAGGAATAACTGGTGATATTTGTGCCGGAGTGGTATCAGAACTTTTGAAATCAGTCGTATGGACCAGCTAAGAGACAAAAGACAACAGCGAAAAGCCTCAGCAAATATGCTTGTTGCCATGTCCCGACATTCACGCTGTGGCACCATATGTGGGCATGCATGCAAGTCACTAACGGAACAGTAGTTTCACATACAACAAAAACATAAAAATTGAATGAGGTCTCTTGATTTCATACGTCGAAATCGAATGGCGCATCCGTCATATATATATATATATATATATATATATATATATATATGTTGTGGTAGGATCCACCTAATTTGCCTAGTGGAGTACCAACCATATAAATATGGTTGGTACCGGAAGAGAGGGAGGAATCAAGAGATTCAACCAGAGACTCTGCCCGACTGCGACTCAACATATTCTCAAGGAACGGTCTTACCAGGAATATACAAAAGACTATATGTAAATATTGTGTACACTTTCTTCTTTCAATACATTTTGTTCTAAGTACATTTTGTGTTGCATTATTATTCCATCCATTAGTCAAGTTTCAACAAATATATATATATATATATATATATATATATATATATATATATATTTCATACAATAGGAATTAAAATTATCTGATGATATGATCATTTCACCTTATAAGTATAGGTAACTATACTCGTTTCGAAAAACCTTCGAATTTTTGATATGTCAATAATCAAATTAATCTCGAAGGAAAAAAAGCTTTAAAAAAGCTTTCCTGACGATCCGCTTAGGTGAAACCTGGGTATGTTTGTCTGGCTCACTAGGTTTATCTATCTATCTATCTGTCTATCTATCTATCTATCTATCTATATATATATATATATATATATATATATATATATATATATATATATATATATAGGAGGGTGCCTCTGTGTGTGTGTGTGTGTGTGTGTGTGATTGTAATATAAAAACAAATGCGATCGTAGCAATTGCATTTTTGGAAATCTCTTTGACAGAATAGTTTTACCGCGACTTCACTCCGTTGCTGATTGCATCTATCCAGAATACCAATGTAAATTTAGAACTAAGAGACATACAGTTGACAATGTGCGTCACCTGCAAGAGAAATATTGAGAACAAATGATGCCATCAGACATCGGCTTTTTTGATCTCTCAAAGGCGTTAGACATTGTTAAGAGGAAAGATCTATTTCAGTTACAAATGCTAATTGGCTGTCTCCCACAGTTGCTGGGTATCATCATCTTTCTCGAAAACAAGCATGTTGTAGTCAGCTATTATGGCGAAATTTGAATGCCCTTCACAATTCAGAGCGGTGTAAAACGAGGATCCGTTTTAGTCCTGATATTCTTTGGCAGATTCCTTCTCTTCTTATGTTACTGAGTTTTCAGTTCAGACAGTCCGAAGTATGCGTCTAATTACATAAAACAAGCAACAGTAAAATAATCCGCTTGGTCCCCCTGAGGGAAAAGATATTAGATTCTGTACGTTAAAGTGTGTACATATCTCATCAGAGAAACACTGCTGATGACGTAGCGGTGCCCACGCAGACCGCACACAAACTTGCTTATTATTCAGTTCAAACATGCCTGTAAGGAATTCGCGCGGTCTATTAGCAGACAAAGAGCAAATGTTATCGGTTAATATGTTTCTGCATCTTCATCAATAAGCATCGATAATGTGGTGCTTAAAGTCATAGATCACTTGACAAACTAGCAACCAATAGTTTGATATGGGAATTGACAAAAACATTGCCAAAGTGACAGCGGCATTGGTCAAATTAAACAAAAGAGTATAGAACATCGGTGATCAAACCCTGAGTACAAAACTATTGGTATTACAGTCATGTGTGGTCAGTACTCTGCTTTACGACAGCGACTAGTGGTGAAACATCCGTCAGGAAGAAAAACCGCATGGAAAGCTTATCCCCGCTACCTACACGTGTACTAGGAATTATTTGAGGAGAAAAAGTTACCAACCTTGCTTGGGTAGAGCAAACAGACCCTAGTTATAAGAATCTTCTCCATTTTAAAAGTTCTCTACGACAACTGGGCAACATACATCGAATAAATGACGACTGTATACCAAAAGGAGGTATTGTGGATAGCGGCTCGGATTGAGGAATCGGTGAGCCGAGTTCGAATTCCAGTCGGATCCATTACATGCTAAAAGCCTTGGGAAAGTTATGGATCCTCTTCTCCCAGCACAGACCTGGTTTTATAGCCTTGGATGACAACTGGTCTACCACAGAAAGAAATGGCAACCTACTGCGGGAAAACATCTGCCTTTTCAGTCACGTATCGAAATATATATGATCGCCTAAGTGTGTATCACGCATGGCATATAACGAACTGATACCAAAAGAAATATACGACTGTATACCAAAATAAATGAATGACGACTCAAAAGAAATGTATGGGACACCGCCATGTAGGCTATATGATGTATACACATATATATATATATATATATATATATATATATATATATATGCGGCATCGATAATGTGGTGCTTTCCCAGACGATCCGCTAAAGGTAAAACCTGGGTAGGTTTGTCTGGCTCACTAGTTTTATCTAGGTCTGCTCTACGGTTGTATTGAGCTGTTTTTAGTTAGTTCTTTACTCGTGTCGGTTTTTTTTTTTTCTTGGGGCTTTGAACCTGTATCTGTGCGATTTTTTCACAGATTTTCATGTTCCTGGCTCTTTCTTTTTTAAAACCTTTTTACCTTCGAGATTGATTTAATTATTGGCAAATCAAAATTCGAAGGTTTTTCGAAGGAATATAGTTACCTATATATATATATATATATATATATATATATATATATATATATATATATATATATATATATATATATGTGTGTGTGTGTGTGTGTGTGTGTATAATAGTGTGTGTGTGTGAATACATAAAAGGGTTCAGTTCGACATTCCAACCACCTGAAGATGGCCGAAGCGTACAACGGCCGAAACGTTGTAATAAATATGGCGTCAAAGATGAGGACACTAATCCGAATAATGTAAATAGAGTATATATATATATATATATATATATGTGTGTGTGTGTGTGTGTGTGTGTGTTATCCCAAAAGGATCAATTTAACAGTGAATATCGTTTATTTTTAATTTTGTTGGGTACTGCTCCAAGTACCAAATCTTGTCTCATATCATGGTAAATGTTCTCATACACTGTACCTGATATCGAAGATGAAAGGTGAAAATATTCACAGCATAAAAAAGAACTTTGCATTCAGCAGATACTGAAAACGTATATGTCTCAACTTATTAAATTGACTGTTTCCAATAATGTCCGTGGTGCCACGCCAAAATTACATTAATTAAAGGTGTGCGTATTTTATTACGCCCTTTTAGGAGATTGTCTCTCGATGATATATACAATCATCTAATTAGAAAGTTGTCCATATCCCCTTCAACCAGTTTCACAGGATAACTTCCTAATTGTCTCGTCAAAATAATACTCGCTCGCAGACTGATAAATATCTATTGCTAGGCTTTGACGTTTTACTAGTACACGCCTAATATTACAATCTATAATCTCTTTCTGCCATGTTACATATAATAATTCTTTCATTCCTATCTATCTATCTATCTATCTATCTACTTGACCGGGTATTGAAAGGACAAAAGCATAATAGCAAGATTTCAGTGTCTATCTATCTATCTGTTTATTTTTAATCATTTCAATCCAGATAATGGCAATAACGCGACAAATCGCAGCAAGAGGTACCGGAAAGTGAGAGAATATGAGAAAAAATACATTATAAGGGAGTAAGAAGAGTAATTAAGAAGACAGAAGTTAATGATTGGTATTGACTGATGAGCAAAGTAACAAATCTATCTCTCTGTCTGTATCTCCCTCTTCACACACACGCACACACATACACACATATCTATCTATCTATCTATCTATCTATCTATCTATCTATATATATATATATATATATAATCAAATTTAATTTCAAGATGTACTATATTTATAGCTAAAATTATTCAATATTATGGACAGGGTGTACATATATATATGAATAGACATAAAGGTCAATATCAAGCAGACTGTTTCATCTTTGAATGCATTCTTCAGGCCTGAAATTTCCATTTAAGCAGAAACAGACTATCGCTGCCAAATGTTGACAACAGTGTTTCCTTATATATAAAGTGTGTCTCCCCAAAATTGACATCATTTTACAGTTTACTGTACACGCAAATGCTCTCAAATTTTAACAAAACCTAAATAAGTTGACTGTGTGGACTGATCTCCAAAAGATTCTAGCAGTAAGATGGATCGGGCGTGCCAGTGATAATGCCAATATGCTGTTGAAATTGCCACCACATTCATCTGACTTGACACCTGGTGATTTTCTATGGGCCTATGTGAAAGGACAAATTTATATCCCCCTATATCTACAAGCCTAAAGGATCTTAAGTAGGGAATCCCTGAGACGCTGGAGAATGTTACGCAAGACATGCTACATAGTGTTTGACCGGTGCTGAACTACCGACTTCTCGAGTTTCGTTTCACAGGTGGTGGTTACATGGAACATTTGTGAAGCTTTGTGAAATCGGTTATAAAATCTACTTTCCTATGATTAATGTCATATAGGAAGAAAATGAGTAACTACCGACACCCAGGTTCAAGTGTAACGCTCTGGACTTGTGAATATATGTTTCCGCGAGGTGTATAAATAACGGTGTCAGGCTACTGACTGCGGTGATTATTGAGTGACATTTTAGTGGAACTATCCAGTCAAATTCGTGTGAATTATTGTGCGTCACTGATTTTGATTTTGATTTACGATTTCCCGGACGTTAAACCGAGCCAGGGTAAGAAGATTAACTACGTCCACCACCCAGGTCCCTGATCAGGAGGTTTTGAGGAGTGTGGAACCAGCTCTTAATTGATGATATTGCCAGGTCCATCGTGTTAGAATCCCAGCTATAAGCAAATAGTTATCCAACAAACTGGAGTCAAAACACTATGAAAGTTTATAACAGGTTTTAAAACTAGAAATATTTTGTAAAAATTATTACCAACAATACATTTTAAAAAAAAAAAAAACGATAAAAAAAATATTACCAGCAATACATTTTTTGAAATAAAAATATTACCAAGAATATATTTTTGAGAAGGAAGAATACCAAAATATTACCAGCAATACATTTTTGGAAAAAAAAACGTCGGCATTAAAAATCAATTGAGGTTGATATGCCGTAAACCAAATCAAACCACACCAAACCAAAATCTGAGAAACCTTCTAAAAGCGGAAGGTTTGAAAAACCGTTCTTCTTTTACCTTCTCACGACCAAATTCAAACTGTCTGAAAGGACGTTCAGCAACAAGCCCAATACCAACCCAAGAGCTGGAAAAAACAATGATTATGTAGTTCTTAATCTTAGACTCAACACGGAGGCCTAAATCAAGTGGCTTCATGAGGTAGTGCTGCCTTCGTTTAAGGGAGACTGTATGTCTGGTAAATGACTCTGTACCATGCCACACAAAGAGTAGAACTCAATCATGACAATTTCTGCGACCACATCACCGCTTACATCTGGACACCTGTACCTCAAGTCTTCAACCACTTGATATTTATTTGCGCGACGCAGTTAGCGAGAGACCATCAAAATTCTTGTAACACCAAAGATGAACTGAAAGCAAAGATTATGACAACATTCACCAACTTAATGAAGGAGACCGTCCAGAAAGGATGCATGAAATTCAGAAGTGGTCTGGAGACCGTGGTTGAAGCCAATCGGAGATTTTATTGAATAAGTTTACTCTTGAGTATTTCAAGACATTTTTTCTATAATTTTGGTAAATATATCTGGTAAAATGAGATGCCAGTGTTATTTTCATTTTTGCGCAATTTAGACTAAAATTTATCCATCACACCTTGTATTACGACATCATATGCAACACAAACAGAAACGGAAGAATCATCAATAAATATACAAAATCAGTATACATAAATACACAAACCCAGTCGATGAAAACAAATGTATCGTATTTATTATTTACTATCAGTAAAGCCCGGCGTTGCCCGGGGATGTAACAGTAAGAGATAGATCAAGTATCGACCATCATAAAGATTGAAAAATGAAATTGACAAAGATTATTGTTTAAGGTTGACGGACGCGCATGTCTTAATTAGTTTTTTTTTTTGTTTTGTTTTTTTGTTTTTTTCTTACGAATTGGTCAAAGACAAACTCAAATAAAAACATTGTTTTCAATCGTTATGAGTCTACCGATTGAATAGAATTTTATTATAAACAATTGTCTTGTAAATGGAATTTTTAAAGCATTCTGTATGTAAAAATAAAGGAAAAAGTGTGCAAGACAGTAAGAAACACTACCTGCCAAAAAAAAGTGAAATTTTGTTGAAATCGGTTGAAAAATGTAGGAAATCCGAATTATAAACGAACACACACACACACACACACACACGCGCGCGCACACACACACACACACACACAAAGAACCTGGGTTTTATAATAAGTATAATTCGACATGAGTTGTCCCTCTTTCATTCCCTTGATGCCTCTTAATCTTCTTTTCAAATTGATTTCGTGCAAAAACAATTGTGTTTTTCTAATTTTTGGCACTGTTAGAACCACCGCAAGGTAATTTTACGTAGTCCTGTGAAGTTTTGTTGAAATCGGTTGAAAAATGTAGGAAATCCGATCCAATATATAAACGCAGACACACACGCACACACATAATCTGCATTTTATAATAAGTGAGATTACAAAGCATCAAAACTAGCAACGTTGTCATTACAGTAATATATGGCAATGTTCAACAACCAAAGAACTATGTCTTGTATGAATATAACTGAAAAACTAAGATTATTTTCTCTGTAAATAAAACACAAATCATCTTACATTAGATATAGCACAAACAATTATATCAATTTCTATTTCATTTCCGCCTCTATACTTCTTTTTTATAATAATAATAATAATAATAATAATTATTGTTATTATCATTATTATTATTATTATTATTATTATCGGATTGAGGAATCGGAGAGCCAGTCGAATCCATTACATTCATATACGTCCTAATAGCCTTGGTAAATTTATGAATTCTCTTCCCCACCCACCGGCTATAGGTAAATAGGAGGACAGACCGGGTTCTATAGCCTTGGATGGCAACTGGTCTACCGCAGAAATTAACCTACTGCTGGAAAAAAAATCTGCCTCATTAGTCACGTATCGAAAGATACATGATCGCCTAAGCACATAACTGACTTAATAATAATGATGATAATAATGACGATTGCTTTTTTTTACGGTTTATCAGTCTTTTGTCGGTTATTCAAAGCTGAAAAATAGTTTTGTGAATGAATATTATATTAACAACATTTGTAGATAATAATGATTTTCAGATAAAAGTTCTACTATTTAATCCATAACTATATATAGAGAGAAAGGGTGAATTCATATCTATGCCAAGGATATTTGCGCTTGAATGAATGCAACGAACCTGACTGCATTTCGACCCCACCTGGACTCTCCAATTTCTCATTTTGGTCCATTATCCATTCCAACAAGCGTACATCAAATTTAATGGCACCTGGTATTCCCAAGCGGCCATGATGATGACGATTGCATAAATATTATAGTTAATAATAAATGCATTAAAAATAATTTAATACATCTTCATTTCGAATGCGTTGCTATCATAAATGGACAGTATGTGTTTGAGCAGAAGCGAAGATATTGATATCTCGTTGGAAATCAACACATTTTTGACCTGTAGGAACTTATTGACATCACTTTGACCCGCAAACATTTATACTGCCTTGGAAAATACCATCCAATCCCCAGGAGTAGATATCGACCATTTTGGGAAATTCGCACTAAAACTTGCCTACAAAACTACTGCGGCTATCAGTTAAACTTAATCACATTTTCTTGTTACTCTGGTTAGAAACTTGTTTCAATGACCGTGGGAAATAACATTTTCGCAGAAGGTTACATCTCTTTCGACATCGTATGAAATCAGCTTCGCAAACGAACTTAGTGCATCTATGTAAATTTTGATAGAAAAAGTTTCCGTCTTCGGAAGAAAAGTTGCTTCTAAAGAGAAGGATTCTACCGGCGAGGAAAAAAAAGAAGTATAAAATATTCTATGAATACCTTCCATGTTTATACACAATTCAGCAGAACATCTCAAATGAATTGCTACTTTACACTTCTCTTCCAAAAAGAATTTAGACGATAGTTATTAAATGAAACAGGAACATAAAACGAAATACAAATAGACACATCTTTATATGTGTAATTCTCAAAATGTGTGTGTATGTATGTGTGTGTGTGTGATCGGATGTTATTTATACTTTTCCACAGTTTTCATCCGATTTCAATGATTTTTTTTTTTTACTATTTTTTTTTTTTTTTTTGTTTGATAGATAATTCTTCCATGCCGGTGTTGAGTTCAAATTCACTGGAAAAAATTAAAACCTTGAAAAAACTGATTTTTTGCACTTTGCACAAAAATCAAAGACAAAATTTAATGTCTGTAAAAAACAGCGTACAATCAATTCCGATAGTTGAAATCTAACGCAAAAGATTATTAGAATTATAAAAAAGATATATTATAAATAAAAATTGACGTATAGGATTATTATGAAAGTCCATGGAAAAGGTTCCTTCTTTGCAAGACTGAGAACGCAAAAACGGCCCTTTTCAGAGCCCCCTTTTTAAATTGTTACCCCCACCACCACCACCACACACACACACATTTGGGCGATGTGCCTTAGTTGCACCAAATTGCTGTTACTAATATTGGTTTTCTGGTGGGCTGATTTTAAACTTAAACTGCTCCAAATGAACGGTAAAAAAATTCCCAGTGATGAAATGCTGCGAGTGAATATATAACACAGATAAATAATTTTTATGGAACCTTCAAGAACGGAATCCTTACCCACGTTTCTGTTAATAATCTCTTCAAAAATAGCGCATAATATGGCTGAATTTCAATATTATTTTTAATTTCTAAGATAAACACCTCACTTGTGTCATAAAATTTTACAAGCATCTCACTCCAATCAACGCGGGAGTTTCAGTAGCACTCAAGTGGGTTACAGAGAGTGAGAGCAAGAGTAACAAGGGTTGTTTGAGGAAAGGATATAGAGAAGGACGGGGATCAGGATCAAGATATTAGAAGATGTCGATTGACATTACATTTGAATATTTGAAGATTATAGCTATCACGGAAGCAAGAAGGAGGAAGAAAGTTCCACTGTCGGAAAGTGCAAGAGAAGAAGCTGTTGGAGTAGAAGAGGCGGTTACATTTAACTGTTTCGACAGTGAGAGGATGCGATCGAAATGCCGGCCTAGTAGCACGCTTAAATTCCTACAGTTAGGGTAGCAATGAAATTAGCTCGTCAGAGTAGTTGCCATGAAAATATTTGTAGAAAAGACAGGAATCCACATTACGTCTGTGAGAAAGTGACTGTAGACGAGATGCCAGATCAGGATCTATCATATTGCATATTCGTCTCTGGATTTTGTCGAGAACCTCGAGATGAACAGGGGGAGCACCAGACCATATATGGCAACAGTATTCAATACGATAACGAATGGTAAATTTGTAGATTTGAAGGATGGTCTCAGGCGAGAAAAAACCTTCTGGCGCGACATAGAGAACCAATTTTCCATGTGGTAGTTCAAGCTGTTGATTCAATGTAATTGTTCTCAGTGGCTAGCGTGACACAACATAGGCACAGAAAGACTCTCTCGTGGTACTTGGCATCATCCATGCTGATAGGAGGCAGGAAAGGTTCTATCTGGTGGGTAAATGAAAGCAGTTTCGTTTTGGAGGCATTAAAGTTTACAAGTCATTTCCTGCACCTGTCAACCATAAATTGGAGGTCCTTTTCGAGATCAACGGCTAGGTTAGTTTTGTTAGCAATGACGGATTTACTATTGAGACAGGAGTAAATGGTAGCGTCGTCTCCGTAGACGCCTACTTGGGAGATGATGTCATCAGGGTGATCGTTAATTTATCTGCATTATAGAAAACCCGTCGCATTCATGATGAAGAGAAATTTAAACGCTATCAAAGTGACGCTGAGGCAGAAATATACAATTGGTTGATTGAATTTTTTTCGGTTTATCAACTTTGTGCACGTTATCAAAAAACAGAAAAATAATGTTTGGTTTGGTTTGGTTTGGTTTATTTTGTTTTACGGCATATCAACCTCAATGGGATATTTAATGCCGACAACATTTTTAGGATAGATTCGTATGAGCAGAATATGTATTCTTTGGTTTTGATTGATTTGGTTTATTTTGTTTGACGGCATATCAACCTCAGTGGGTTATTTAATGACGACAACATTTTTAGGATAGATTCGTATGAATAGAATATGTATTCTTTGGTTTAGATTGGTTTGGTTTATTTTGTTTTACGGCATATCATCCTCAATGGGTTATTTAATGCTGACAATATTTTTTTATTGCTGGTAATGTTTTGTTTTGTCAAAAACCTGTTTCTGGTAAAACTTTTTCTTCAAAAGTGTATTGCTGGTAATAATTTTTTTTTCAAAAAGTATTGCTGGTAATTATTTCCCATAACTGAGACCCTAACAGGTGCTACCACCCGGGATCAGGGTGGAAACACCAGCAATTAAGAGGTGGTTCCACGCTCCTCAAAACTTCCTGATCAGAGGCCTTGCTGCCTGACGTCGTTTACAGTCTTAGCCAGTACGCGGATGTAGTTTAACGTCTTACCCAGGAGGAGAAAATATTGTTAGATTGTGAGATATTTTTGAGGTGATAATGCTTTTCTGATCCAAGTTCTACTAATTAACCCATAGCTGGTGAGAAGCGGCGGAGGCATACCTTTCGCATGGGTGAAAATATAACGAATCCAAATGAAATCTGAACTCGGGTCACCGATTTCCAACACTGAGCAGTTTTCAATTACACCAAGCGCACATCCAAGTATACAGCACCTGGTATCCCCAAGAGGTTACCCATCTAGGGACCGAACAGGTTCGATGTTGCCTAATTTGCCTTATTGTAAGAGAATCGCTGATTCAAGATAGGGCTGTAACGCTAGATATACCAAAAGACTAATATGACTTTCATCACAGGCAATATTCTAGTTGTATATATGACACATGCATCACAGCCAAAACTGCACAATATGTCGAGGGCTATTCATTGAAATGGTCATAAATGATCAGGTGGGTTACATTTAGAAGACATTCCCAATTTGATATATTGTTTTGAATTTTCTCATCGGGATATATATATATATATATATATATATATATATATATATATATATATATATATATATATATATATATGTATATAGCGATCGTGCGAAACCTTTGGAAAGTGCCTGAAAACCATACAACGGGTTGACCCAAACCTTGTGAGTGAAATTGCGAGCGTCGTTAGCTGGCCGTCGATACGTGTGCTAGCACGAAGTCACAAGTCATCATGGCCGAGGGCTAGTTCAAAATGTTGATCACGCTAGATAACACGCTTTTTCCCATAAACTAAGGTCTGCTCAGCAAAGTTGCAGCATAAACCACAGGTGGACTTAGTGAGTGTTGTATAAACATAAATGTGACTGAGCAAGCGTCTGCAATTGTAGAGAGGTATCCTCGAATACGAGTGGCCATCTATATATATATATATATTTATATATATATATATATATATATATATACAGAGAGAGCGAGAGAGAGAGCGAGAGAGAGGGAGAGGGAGAGAGAGAGAGAGGGAAGAGAGGGACTGAGAGAGTGATGGATAAATTGGATAAATAACAATGATATCACATTTTAACAGGTATATTTAGAAATATTACACAAAAATATCTTGATATTGTAAGGAGTACATTAATTTAATGATATCGCCAATGGCTTTAACAGCGGCCTCCAGGCGACTTCAGAATCTCTTGCAACTCTTTTGGACGGTCTATTTGTTGAAGTTGGTGAATGCTGCTATAATCCTTACCTTCAATTCATTTTTGGTTTTACAAGGAGTTTTGTTGGTCTCTCGCGCAACTGCACCCCACACATAATAATCAAAGGGGTTGCAATCTGGGGAGTTAGGTGGCTAGATGTAAGTACTGATGTGGTCGCAAAAATTGTCTATCAGCCATGATTGAGTCCTGCTTGTGTAGTATGGTAGAGATAACTCTTGTCAGACATAGGGTTTTCCAAAAGCCACCCTCTTGACCCAGAGTTGCACGACCTCCTTAAGGCACTTAATGTAGGCCACCGTGTAGAGTCTGAGGTTCTTACCGTAATTCGGGAGTTCTTTTCTTATCAGAATGGGTGAGTTCTCCGAGCTGCCGTATTGGAATCACTATTAGACTCATTCAACACTTTCCGAATCCTCTGCACTGTCGTCAGATTGACACCATCACTGTTAGTATTGAAGATTCCGGCGAGAAATTCGAACCGTACAGCGTGCCGTTTCGAAATTTCTGGCATTGTGAATTGCGTCATGGTGGCCTTTTTCTCACAGACAGTGCTCAATGTATCCAACTATACTGTGCATACGAAAAAATAAAAAAAACAAACAAAGCGCATGCGCGAAATTAAAAATAGGAAATGACGACAATTTACTTATCGCACCCTCTCTCTCTCTCTCTCTCTCTCTCTCTCTCTGTGTGTGTGTGTGTGTGTGTGTGTGTGTGTGGCCTGTTTTCAATACTTTTCACCGGTTGAACTTTTTAACACGCATGATTTTTATACGTTAACAGGCTATCTACCTATTGACAAAAGCAGGAGAACTACTCACAAGCACGCACGTAAACCCCACACAACTTAGGAAGTATATGTGTATGTGTGTACATATATATGTGTGTATGTATGTGTGTATGTACATATGTGTCTATGTATGTGTGTGTATGTATACTGATTCCATGTAACTTGGAAAGTATGTGTATGTACGTATGTGTGTGTGTTTGTGTGTGTGTGTATGCATGTACTGATTCCTTGTAATGGGACGGTATGTATGTGCGTGTCTGTGTGTTTGTGTATGTGTTTGTATGTGTGTCTGGGTGTACAGATGTGTTCACTGATTCCTCTTAATGAGACAGTGTGTATGTATGGAGAGGGAACATACATATCTATACACGCATGCTGACAAAAGCACATAAAAATGGAAATAGATGTAAGAACACACGGGGGTCATTAAAAGATAAGCACGGCGATAACTACTCCATCATTTTTCGAACCAATCTTAATTGTTTTATAACCCTTCACGCAGAACTCTTTACTGCCATTTCAAGAAAGACGTTTGGATCACTAACACAAAAAAAAAGTAATTGTCTCATATTGAGAATATATAACATCGAAAAGCATAAAGAAAAAAATCAATTTTTAATATGTGGAAATCTGCACCCTTTTTCCTGATGACGGTCGCAAAGCTGGAAACCCGTGTAGCAAAATTATGAAAAATGAAGCATATTTTTTTTTAAAATCCACATTACATTGTTGGTGTCTCTCTTTTTGATATACACACTTTTCTCTCGTTGGAACTACTATAACCTCTTCCTTATATATATATATATATATATATATATATAGTTGCATAATACATTTTAGATGCATCAAGTGTGGTCTTCAGTGATGCACTGTCCTCATCGCAGATATTCGATCTTCTTACTGTCAGATAAATCTTGAAGTCTACATTTACCTTCTACTCTTACTGAAACGGAATTCAACAAAAATAAATTCATATACATATATGTACACCCACGCATCTAAATATAAATGTAGTAAAATACTCACACGGACACGGAAGGAAACACATCCATATATTCTACCCCACTTTTCTATAATTTAAAAAAAAACAGTCATTGCAAAAATTAACTCGTACTATTTATTTGAAGTTCCTTAACTGTTTTTTTTATCGATTAAAATAATTTCATGCCCAAATCCCAAAAATAAAAATTAAAATTGATATATATATATATATATATATATATATATATATATATATAATTTCTGTAGTTCACTGCTACCAGCAAGCGGAAATATTTCTCCTCCCGATGATGGCCATTTCGGTCGAAACTAGTCGAGGAATCTAAATGGAATAATAATAAAAAAAACGAAAGAATATTAATCTACAACCCAGTGTGTCTAAAGATTTTAATTTTTAATTTTTTATTTTCGTATTGTTCAAAAAAAATATATATATATATATATATATATATATATATATATATATATATATATATATATATATATATATATATATATATTCAGAAGATTGCGTTTTGTATTCAGCTACAAACTTGTGGTTTGTAGTATTGGTGTTTTTTTGTGTATACAGAAATCTTGCTGCATATTGGATAGAGTAATGCAAATCAGAATTTCGAAGGCTTATGGAATACCGTAAGATGCCTTAAAGAAATTAAGCAAATACTGAGAAAACTGAAAGAGTAAAAAAAAATGTTTAATTGCTTATATCTATTTCGTAAAAGTACAAAATTGTGTCACTAGTTCGAAATGGGAAGAGGCTGGACTTCATTAACCAACTTAGTTCTACTTAATCAGAATTCATGACAATTTGCCCATTCACAACAAGAAACCTTCCATCATCACTCAGTTCTGAATATAACATAATACCGCATATTCGAAAGGGACCTGCAGAACATCCCATGATGTAAAAATTTCATTTCATTGTCCATAAAGTTCGTATTTGTGAAAATTTCATGATTTATTAAATGATGTGGGAGGAGGAACACAAACTAAAAATAAAACACAAAGATAAAACTAAAATAAATCAATGTTAATAAGGACCCGTCCATCACTAAAAATAATAAGATTTTAATTACTAATGCTGTTCTATCTAAATTATAATCTCGTATTTAAGAGTGAATGTTAGACAACCCCTTCACAGATGATGAAGAGACTTGGATTAACTAAAATATGGTTCTACTGTGGGATCCTGAGAATACCATGGTTCAAGTCGAGCTTCTCGACTTGACGGTCGAAGTTTCTGCCTCTGAGCAGAAAGGAACCCGGACGAGGTTCCGCCGAAGGGCAGAATCTGTTCGGGGAGAATGACGAACCCGATCTCGTTTATACGGGTTATACGGGCATTTTTTGGCCGAGCCTACGGGCTCGGGAAACCCACGTAAAAACTCGGCCTTGTGCCACATGCAACCCTCGTGGGGGGTGGCTAGATACCATGGTCAGATATCGAGAACAGTGGCGAAATCTTATGCAATATTAGAAAACTTACATTTGTAATGAAAAAACGATAGTTGAAATTACCTGGACGCACGATGAGGAAAGAAGGCCAGGAAAATTTAATACTCACAGGAAAAATTGAATGCATGTAAGCGCAAGATAGAGGTGTAAACACAAATAACCTACGTAACAAGTATCTGTAAATGCACGGAAGAACACGGAAGGATAACAAATGATCAAAAGTTACGACAAAAAGAAGCTGTGAAGAGTCAGAGATTCCATGTACTTAGCTTATATCCCATGAAATAAGAAGAATAACCGTTACAATTATGTATTACTGACACTTCTTACTAAGATTAGTGTAGTATCTGTGCATTTATAATACTATTTTTCAAACAATATAAGACCCAAGAGCCACTCAAAGTAGAGACCTATTCTTAAAACAATTTTGATGAATGTCGTGTGTTCTGTTGATTGATTCGTTTTCTACGGTTTATCAATCTATTGCAGGTTTTTTTTAAAGCAATATTTTTAGATTGTAAGAAATCATTCTGGAAATCATAGTGGTTTAGTGATAAACGTCTTACTAATTAACCCATAACCGGGTGAAGAGATGGGTCCATACCATTTACAAGGATATTTGCGCGTAAGTTAATATAGCGAACACAACAGGAATTGAGATTCGTCTATCCGATTAAAAATTCCAAGCCACTATCCTTTACACCATCCGCACATCCACGCTTACAGCACCAGATATTCCTAAGCGGTCACTCATCTAGGCACAGACCAGGTTCGACGTTCCTTAATATCGGTGATCGTACGAGAGCCGGAGTTTCAAAGTGATACAGCCATAAATATTGAAGTATACGATGTCCAATATAACTGTCGTCACAGGCAATATATATCACAACAAAACCCGCTTTTCATTAAAATGTACACAGCTTTGCAGGTGGGTTCTAATTAGAAATGCCTGACGGCCACATCATGATGAAATATCGCTTCGCGTACGATCAGTGAGGCAGAAAAATAATCAATTAAATGCGGTTAGAAATACCTTAATATCAGAATGACGTATTTGCGACACTTCTGGTGAAGATTAGTGAAGTAACTGTGCATTTTTTATATACTAATTTCCACCCAGTACAAGACCCGGCACCTACTTAATGGAGAGGATTAGTTTTTAAATAGGTATAATGAATGTGCTGTGTGAAGAGGGGACATTAGAAATAATAGATCATGATTTTAAGGAGGACAAATAAGAATTACCTGTTAATATGAAAAGCTTAGAAAGGTTCTGAACTCAGCGAATTTAAAAAAAAAAGAGATGAAGATACATCAAATGTTTTATATATCTGGATTTCTTGGTTTTTATTATTATTATTATTATTATTATTATTATTATTGTTTTCTATGATTTCTGGCGTTTACAAATTTCTTTCCAGGGACCTAAGGTTAGAAATGGCGTCATGACACTTTCCACTGACAAAAAAAAAAAAAAATTACATAGATAAAGCCCTTCGTAAAGTGTGGGCTGTACTTGTCAGAACAATTCTTTGCATCTCCTTGAGGCATGGACTTCCAGGAATCCCTTCAATTAGTCTACTGCAATCTTTTCCAATCAGTCCTAGGGCTCCAACTACAACAGGGATTGTTGATGTTCCCATGTACCACATTTTCGAGATTTCTATTTCAAGGTCCTTGTATTTTGTCAGCTTTTTGAATATCTTCAAAGATACATTGCAGTCAGCAGGGACTGCCATATCAATAAGGAGGCACCGTTTTTTGTTTGTGGTCTTTAATAACAATATCTGGGCGGTTGGCATTGATTGTTCTGTCAGTGTGTATTGTGTAGTCCCATAGAATTTTAACAGGTCCTATCTCCGTAACCGGGTCTGGGTGGTGTTCATACCAGTTTCTTTCAGTTTCCTTCCCGTAGAAGTTGCAGATTTTCAGTTTCTATCTCGTAGTTTATTATTATTATTATTATTGTTATTATCATCAACATTATTATTATTATTATCATCAACATCATTATTATTATTATTATCAACAACATTATTATTATTATTATCATCAACATCATTATTATTATTATTATCAACAACATTATTATTATTATTATCATCAACATTATTATTATTATTATTATCAACATTATTATTATTATTATTATTATTATTATTACTTTGTTGGCTGGGCTTAAAATCTCTTGTGTTTTAATTACAATTTTTCAGTTTCTTTCGTTCGTATATTCTCTTCGCATATTTGATATTCTTTCTTTTCTGATTCTTTCCCCATTTCAGATTTTTATTTCCTACTTCTCATTCCTCCTTTTCCACATCTTACCGATTCTCTTTATTGTTCGACTTTTACATTCAAATATGATGAACCGGCGTTCATTTCCGTCTATTTTCAATGCTTTCCTCGCCAAAAGCGTTTTCTCTAACGACGTGTTCGAACGATGTCGTCATAGCAGGATTCTGAGACTCACGCCATTTTACATTTATCGGTTTGAGTTTTCACGTATTTCTTTCGTAAAACTGAAAGAAATTACCCACCCCCGTTTCTTTCCACTCTCCCTCCATCTCTCTATCTTGCTCTCTCTTTCTCCTCTCTCCTATCCCTTTCTCAGGAACAAACAAAACCTGGCAAAAGACAGAGAAATGTGCACCTTTGGTTAGGAATGGCGAGGATTCTTACAACGTTTCTTGTAATGTTACACTGAACTGGTATTTTTAAAAATTTTCTTGTTTATATTTTTTGACATACGACGTTGTCTTTCTCGGCTAATCATAATGTTCGTTTAGAAATGCGTGAATAGAAATGTTAACTTTTATTCAAAGTATACATGTCAGCCAATGTATTAAACTTATTTCTTTTTTTAAAAAATATTTTCAGATCACACAGAAATATATTCTAAATGTAAAAAAATAACGATTGTTTAGCTTACTTACCAATGTATATATATATCTATCATTTTCGTTTATCAAATTTCAAAATGCACATATATATATATATATATATATATATATATATATATATATATATATATATATATATATATATATATATAATAATAATAATAATAATAACTGGCAACTCGTATTCGAGTATACCTGTCTATTCGGGTGGCTAGTCAATCCCTATTGCAGATGCTCGCTCAGACACATTTTGTGTTTGTTCAACACCCACAGAGCCAACCTGTGGTTTATACTGCAACTATGCTGAGCAGACCGTAGTTACAGTTTCTTTTTATCTAGCGGGATTAACAATCTGAACAAGGCCGGCACACTGAAACCCTCGGTCACGATGACTTATCACTTTGCGCTAACACAGCCACCGATGGCTGCCAAGAAGTACCATCTACCCAATTTCACTCACAAGCCTTGGGTCAACTCGTGGTATGGTTTTCAGGCACTTTCAGACCTTTCCCGACTCTATTTGGCCGTAAGGGAATATAATAAACTCCTGGAATTTAAACTCGCTTATTCAATTAATAATTCTGATCCATTATGCAATAAAAAACATGCATATCCAGGTTGAGTGAAAGGTTGAAATACAAGCTGCGGTAAATTTGGATGTGCGGTTGTTGTAATAGATAATGGCTTAGAATTGGAACTCAAAGGACCGAGTTCGAATTCCAGACAGGTTCGTTATATTTATCTATGTTCAAATGCCTTAGAATAGCTGTGAATCAATCCAACACTCAATTTATTATTTTATGGAAAAACATCCAAATAGGTAAAGCCACTTAAATTTATAATACGTATATCACTATACCTTTTCGTACTGTTAATAAAAAAAAAAAAAAAAAAAAAAAAACAAAAAAATCAAATATATAAATATAATGCAAAAATAAAATAAACACAAACCTGTCCTGTGGCGCCAGCTGTGGCAGTACCGCCTTAGCCACCGAAGATGTGTTACCTACCCTGGTTGTTGCCTGACGCGGGTACGGTATTGCACGTGCTTTCACACGTTGTATGTAGAGAATAGGATGTTCACACAATTACCAGTGCCGTATATACCTTTTACTTAATATAGCGTCATCGAAAGATAAAAATATATCCACTTGAATTTAAAGTCTGTATATTGCTATCAATTTGTATAACTTTCACGAAATCAAACCCCAAATATATCTAACCTCTGAAGTTGTCATTGCTTGCATATGTATAAACTTTTTTTATGATTTAATCGAAATGAATACTCCAAGTAGATATACCCGCTTAATATTAACAATGCGTGCATCGGAATCCCACTTTTATGAAAATTAAAATTGAAAATAAATATATGATGTGACATATGTGGTTTGGTTATACAAACGATTAGAATTAAGCGAGACGAGTTCTAATTCCAGCTGAGGTAGTTTGTGTTATAATCTCCACTGTTGTTATTAAATGATATAGCAGTCTGATGTTTCTAGTCTTTGTTGGCAACGAGTTAAAGACATAGAAAGTTCGAAATACAAAACCGTGCAGAATGTAACAGGGAAACAACCTACTATTTTTCATAAAAAAAAAACAATGTATCATATATTATCCATCTATTAGGGCACCTCGAGGGGGTGTAATGGTTAGCAAGCTTGACAATTACGACTGAGTAGTGAGTTCGATCCTCACTAGGTGCCCCATACTTTCGGCCTTGTGCCACATCTCAGCTACGCTTGGAAAAATCAATATATTATACATATAGGTACCAGCACAGAAAACACGATGACTAAGATTTAAAATGTTATTTTTTAATGAAAATTATTTCTTGAAGTTTTTATCTTAGTTTTATTTTCAGCTAATAGATTAAAGTTAACTGTTCAAATGAGCAAAATACTTAACTTTGCTTTTTTAAAAACAGTATAAAATGACTGGGAATAAGTTTGTTTTTTTTTTCTAAATTAGCTGAAGAGCGCCTTTATAGTCGTCTTTCTTTGCAATGTTCTTCTCTTTATTAAAACATTTTCCAAAAATAAAATATATTTCTGTGAAATTTTATTTGAGCAATATTAGCTCATTTAAAGTATAAATAATCTGATTTGAAACAAATATTATTTATTTTAATTTCAAATTATCGCAGAAATGACAATGGCGGTAATTGTTTATTTCAGCTGTTGACATGATGGACGTCTCAATGACAGATTGATATTTAACTAATGATGTTCTATGGGAGCTTTAGCGGTAAAACAAATCATTGAATTAACGTGAGTACTCAATTTTAAGTACTAGTAATCTTTGATTTATTCTAGTGGCTTTAGTCAGTAAGAATGGCATGTGTTGTTTTGGTGTAAGGAATAATGTGGCATGTTTAGGTCAGTAATCGTGGCTAGCTAAATGTCATTATATAGAATAATAAACTAGCGTTCATATATTTCCATTTTGGCCTTGTGCAACACTTTTTTATTTTACAAAATAATTATTACTTTCTCGCTATGGTAGCTAGACTTTATGAGTTTAAGCGCGGTACTAGATTGGCGGGTAATGTCTCAACATTTTAAAATTAAAATGTCTCTATGCAACCGTAAGTTTTATGCTGACAGTTTCTTCAGTATCTGTCTATATTTCTGAGATAAGGTATTATGTACATTATTTATATTATTCGGACTATTGTCCTCATCTTTGTCGCCATATTTATTACAACGTTTCGGCCGTTGTACGCTCCGGCCCTCTTCAGGCTAAGGCAGTGGAGAACTTTCAGAGGGAAATTAACAGGAGATAACTGATAACTGACATGCATTAAACATGGCACGCGGAACTAGAACAGTCTAACCCAGTGAGCGAAATAAAGGGTTCAGTTTGGCATTCCAACCACCTGAAGATGGCCGGAGCGTACAACGGCCGAAGCATTGTAATGAATATAGCGACAAAGATGAGGACGATAGTCCGAATAATGTAAATAATGTAATGTTTCTTCTCTCCCACTTCTCGCTTGTGGACCTCTCTCCTTGATTCTTATTTCTCAGTGAAATTTGATCTTTAAAAATTTAGATGCAATGCGATTCTTTTTATTTCTAATTTTTGTCCCTTTATAAATTTCTCTCATATTATTTCACTTTAAGTAACCCCTTGCGTCTTAGTTACTTTATTTTCTTGTTTGGGGTGAAATGATTAAAATATGACATAGTCGACACTATTTTTCTGATAACAAGGTCGATGAATTAAACATTCATGTATTACAATGGAGTAGCAATGTAATGCTGGAATACGTGTGTCCATCCCCTATCGTCGGGGTTTAGACCCACTTTCTAACACATCGATATAGTCAGTGACATTGAAGTTGAAAGCCTGCAGTATGTAATTTAATCTCATGAAGTTCTCCTCATTTAAATTTGAAAACAAATAGTTTGCCTCCAGTGTCCTCCGGACAGTGTACCACGACATGACTGCTATACCCCCGGCCACATTCCAGCAGAAGTTCGCTATGTTCGAGCTGTTGTTATTGGCGGATTGTGTTTAGAGGACGGCATATGTTTGCATTTTATCAAGGAATGTAAATTTTAATATCCTCGCTACACCTGGAATAGGACAATGTTAAAATTTGTCTTAGGTTACCTTTCATAGTTTTTCGGCTTTAATAGATGATATTACACTGACAAAATATTGTTCCGAGAAGGAAGATATAGCGTTTAAGGCTAATGAACAAAAAGACCCACATAAAATTATGTTTCCGTTTATTCTTTTAAAGAAAAATAATGATGAAGCTGAATGTTTTGTCTATGTGCTTCCATAAAAATTCCAGTACGATAAGCAGTTTTAAGTAATTGAAGAAAAAAATTAAAAAGTCAGGATGCTTAAAATTTAAAATGTTTAAAAACGGGTAAACCATAAAGATTAAAAAATATATATGCATATATCAATGATGTTTTTTTATTTTCTAACTTGACATCTGTAAATAATAGTTAATTGTCTTCGCCTAAGTCTAATTTTCTATAATATTCACACAACAATTCTACACTATATCGATATTAAGACTATGAAATCCTATCTACAGATTTTACGGCTACATCAAGTTAAAACACCGGTCGCAGTATGATCAACGGAATTAAACAACGTCGAGCCTGGTCACTACTTTGATTGTTGACCACTATGTGCCGGGGCTGTAATGGCTAAGGCCTCGCAATTGGAAATTAGAGAGCCGAGTTCCAGTATAAGTCGGCTTCGCTATATTCACTCACAACTACCATTAGGAAAGGCAAAGGTTGACTTCTTCTCCCCTAGGAATGGTTTAATTTATAGGACCAAAAATATTTTCTGGCTTTAAATAACTTGCAAGTGGTTGAAAGGCCGTAGAAAGTGAATCAATAAACAGCTTCTACAACGATAAAAAGGAATATTTTCGCTTTTGACAAGTTTTGTTGCCTAAGTCACGTCTACAAAATGTTAATCGATAAATATTATTTCCTGAAAGATTTTCCTTATATATATATATATATATATATATATATATATATATATATATATATATATATATATATATATATATATATATATATATATATATATATATATATTACCCGTGAAGCAATCTATTTAGTATCTACTTACAAAAATAATACTCAGTTTTTAGTGCTTGATATTCCACCGGCTACATTTTCATATAGGGCGATAAGTGAGAAAAACAATGTTTTAATTGTTTTGTTTTTTTTTGTTTTTTTATTATTTTCAAAATAATGTAAATTTCTGTTTGTCAGATTCAGTTCGTGATGGGTCTTTGTAAATGTTTTCGATTGCTGTGCCACTGTGTTTTTGTTTTCCTACTTCTGTTTTTCATGAGTAAACCGTAAAGTTGCCTCTCTGTCTTTTCTATAAACGCTTTCATAGTAATTGTTCAAATGAGCTCTTTGCTATTGGTACCTAGACTTTCTGAATTTAAGGGTGGTAATAGCCTTCGCGTCGAGACCTCATCAATTTAAGGATGAGCTGGCTAGATATAGCCATAGATTCTATGCTAATAGTTACTTATCTCGCACTTCTCACATGTGGACCTCTCTTCCAGCTCCACGCTTTCCAATCAAGTTTAATCTGCAAAAATTTAAATGCAATGTCAATCGCTGTGCACTGTCCACCTGATTACTATCTTCTGTTTCTGTTTATTAATGTTTCTGTTACTAATTCTTCCACACCCTGTAAGCACTTTTGTTTTAGCCAAAGGAAACCATGTCTCCACGTCATGAATGTAGACATAAATAATAATTTAGACAAATATAAAAAGACTACTTTTATATAAATTGTGACTGTTAGTAATTAGGCTATCCACGTATCGTAAAGGGGTGTTTTTCTTACTCGTGAGGCTCCAGACAATTCAGAGTCTTATCTTTGCTTGGAGTGAAATGATTTTTGCTGCTGCTGCTGCTGCTGCTGCTGCTGCTTCTTCTTCTTCTTCTTCTTCTTCTTTTTTTTTTTTTTTTTTTCATGTGCGGGATCATGCCCCCCTCCTAATATTCAGTACCTTGTAGCTCTTTGTATAATTAGTGTTTTGCTATCTCTCCTGTTCTGCTATGCATACATTTTCTAAGAGCTACAAACGATAAGAAGTTGTGGAGAGACACGATCCCGTAAGTCCTGAAGGGATAGGGCAAAAATAATAAGACTTGTTTTATATGAATTCTTATTTTAGTGGTTAGGCTATCCAAGTATGGTAAAGAAGTGTTTTTTTTTTGTTTTTTTTTCACTTGAGCGTAAACTTTGTTTTGAAGATGCGAATTAAAATAATCCCCAAAAGTGCAGAGCGCGTTTTTAAACATGCAAAAATATTTACCTGCAATAAAGAATAGACAATGCAGCGCCATGCTTATTTAATTAAACTTCGTCGTTATACCGCATGAATAAATTAGCATGAATTATGATAACAGTTTCTTCTTTCGCACTCCTCACTTGTGGAACTCTCTTCCGGTTGCATGCTTTCCTGCCAACTTTAATCTGCAAAAATCTAAATACAATGTCAGTCACTATCTACTGTTCACCTGATTGCTATCTTCTCTTTCTACTTATCATTAATATTTCTGTTCTTAATTCTACCACACCCTGTAACCCCTTCTGTTTTAGTGGCATTACTGCTTTGCTTACTGCCTTAAAAAAAAAACAAGCATTGATAAAAACTTAATGACTTTTCTAATTTTCAAAACAGTAATCACAATTCTTAGTAATTTCTTTCTTTTGTTTTTTTTTATTAATATAAAATTTAAATTAAAATGAGGAGGATTCTTGAAGATACCTTCTCGTTTAATACGTAGAATCCTGTTTCAAAAATGTCCCTCTATCTTAGGAACACTAAGGAAGCAAAACCATCACTTTTGTTTTGGGAAAAAGAAAGTATTGCATGCATTCAAGCTATTCTGTGTTTAACGAAAGGCTTCACTCGATGCAAATACAGAAAAGTTAATTGCCATTACAGTTCGCCAAAACTCCACGAATTGCTACACAACTAAAAACTTGAGTTATGTCCACAAATGGCCTGGAGATGTCAAGCATTGCGCTGAATACATTCAGTAGAATCTAAACTGTTATGTGTAGACAAACGCTAAGTTCAGTGTTTAAAAATGGCTTTGAACGTGTATGTGACTTGGTGAAGATCATCTTCTTTTGAACATTGTGTACTGGCGCGACATAATCACAGAGAACCGTGCTAAGTAACAGAAAACACGTTACTTGATTTCTAACAACAACAAATACAATGGATATCACGTGTAACTCAAAGAGAAGATTAGAAGATTAGAACTGATAGAAAACGCTTGCATTCGACAGCGAAAGTTGGGTGAAGGAGGCGAGCTTGGTTCGTTTGAACGGGGCTAGCCTTGATTTTCTTTTTTAGGTCAAGCGTACGTCACATCGGGGTGGTTTCCTGTGGAGCCCTCCCCTTGCGTAATAGTAGCCCGCCCGCCTTTTTTGGTGTGAAGTACTTAAAAAAAAGGCGATAGGGATTCGAATCGGCTCTCCGCCGTACCTCAATAAACCACTGATCACTGAACACAATGGCCAACATTTCTCCGAGATGCATGCTGTCTTAAACATTATTGATGTCTTTCA
Source organism: Acanthosepion pharaonis (assembly GCA_903632075.3). NCBI lineage: Eukaryota > Metazoa > Mollusca > Cephalopoda > Sepiida > Sepiidae > Acanthosepion > Acanthosepion pharaonis. The sequence goes on from CAHIKZ030003164.1 coordinate 5,095,322, forward strand.
AGGTGTAATGTAATCGTCCTACATCATTGGTGTTCTTTTGCTCTTTGAACCAAGCCCTGTGCACATCCCGTTGACGAAGGTACCGCCTATGTTATGCCGTTCGAAAAGCTTTCAAGCAGCAACAAACGATTGTTTTTACAAGATATTTGTGAGGAATTAGGAAACCCATTTGCACAGATTTTTGAGTGGCAAATTGACCGTGCTAAAATGCATCCCTTACAAGATTTCACAGTTTTGAAAGTGTGATTATTCCAGATCAGTTGAAATTACAGCATCAATCTCTTTATCCATTTTAATTTACAACAGGGGCGAACTTGCAAATGGAAGACCTAGCACAAAAGTCAGTTTCTCCTCTGTAATAGTAAAAGCAAGTAAGGATTCAAGATAGTGATGAAACATTTTCCCCACTTCCACTGAACTGGGCTTCCTTTCAGGGGTCTCGCTCTAGCTCTTCCCCCACCCCCATTTCAATCGGCATGTGGGACTTAAATTCGTTTCTACTAGCTAGACATTAGAAGCCAAAAAAGTCAAACCTTGCTTGAAATTTTCATCTAAGTAGCTACGTGAAAACTTAATATTGATACTCGTCTTACTTGTATCTATGTCATTGAATTTCATTCTTTAATCATTTCGTTTTATTTACTTATTTCTTTTTGTCTCTCTCTCCCCAAAATGTACGTACGAGTTTTCATCAGTATTAACTGTAATGACGAAAGTACGAAGGTGTAGGCTTTAAGAAAGCTTTATTCATCTGAGAATACATGTTTCATATATAGTGTCTTTTTATAGTCCCAGTAAACAGAAATAGCTCTTTCAAAGAGGAGAGTAACGAAACAAATTGAGAGCACATTTGATTATTCATAACACAAACTTTGTTTTTCTTTTTAATTGAATCGATTTTATTTTACGTTGCTTGAAACCTTTTTGAATTTTTAGTCATCGACGATTTATCTGACTCGTGCAAGGACTGGACGTTATCTCAGAGGCGTTGGAGTGTCCCTCCACAAGAAGTATATGTTTCACTTTAATTAAGTTAAATCTTTATATTTCAGTTTCTGATTCCCTGTCTATACCCACTCGGATACATATACGTCTCTTGTTTCCATTTATACTAATCCGTATGGGCGCTTGTAATGAATGCACGATCATATTCCCTTACCCTCTCCTTCCTTTGTCTTTAACCACTAGGTCATGAGCGAGCTAACCACACATAACTCACAACTGAGGCGTCCGTGGCTCCCACCTTAGCTCTCCAATTAAGTTTTCTGTGAGAATCAAGTTCTTTTGTAAAAATAATTTCTCTGGTTTCTCCTGTTGCCAAGGTCGTTATTGATTTTTTGATAGGAGTAAATAGGCTTTCCTACCGCCCGGTCACTAGTCCTCTCTCTTCTCCGAAGTAGAGGCTAATCTCTTGTTTTCTGTTTAGGATGGGGTTCCCGGGTCCTTTCCTCTTCTTTAGCCTTAGCAATAGTGCTGCTGTGAATCTCTTCTGAGGTGTGTGGTTTATGCCAACGTCTCTTCATACTGAGGGTACTGGATTGGCAGTTTTCTGGTTGTTGGTACCGTCTGGTAGTTAGGAGCCCGAACTCTTGCGTAGCATATTGATAGTCTGCTCTGATCAACAGTTGCATAATGTCGGGATTCTTGCAGTATCATTTCGCGCATGGAAGGGCGTCCCTGAATGTAACTCCGGTAGGTAGCCCCGAGGTTACATTATGTTGCAGTCTGCACCCGTTCCTTTCTGCCCTTGTCATATTTTATATATCTATATATCTATAACCGTAAGCATGTTTCCGCAAATGCTTTATTCTTTCCATATAACCAAGCATGTAGGTTGAATAGGGATAACATGGTATGCGACGAAGTCACAACATCTCTTAAGGGTTTTCTTGAAATTTTTAGTGTGGCCCAAATTGGGGGATCAGTAATATTTCACTTCTTTTTAAAATTTTTCCATTCAATGAAATGTTTTAAAAATTCGTATGAAATCATAGGAAATTTAGAATTAATCCCCTTTCATTTGTCTGTCTCCGTTTTGAGCAGAGATTTCACATCTAGGTGACAAACAATTCCAAACACCTTCATGAAATACATCTACTGCACAGAGAACCAAATACTGTATTGTGTTATTTCAAATGTTGGTGATTTGTGCCATAACATTTTTGATTTGGTCGAATGTCGAGTAGTTTCAGTAAAGTCAGAACGGAGATGTTACGAAATATTCTTGAACGAAAGCGTACAGACATTGACAGTTCCGGTGTTTGGTTTCAACATGATGAAGGCACAGCGCATACAACGAGAATATCAATGAGCGACACTTGATCTCGTTATGTGATAACGTTCCATCAACCGCAAGCTCGTCTCATCTTTCTCTATGTGATTATTTTCCGGTGGTTTCCCCTTAAAGCTGAATTCTAGAAACTTCGATCAACAACAATTAACGGAGTGAAGGCAATTACACATCAGACAATACACACATAATGCAGGAATTGACTCCTTTTAATTGAAAACTTCAGAAATCAACTACAACAGTGTATAATGATAGGGGCCCCCACAGGGAAAATATTTGCAAAATTCTAATGAAAACAATCGGTGGAGTAATGGATAGCGGCTCGGATTGAGGAACCGGAGAGCAGAGTTCGAATTTCAGTCAAATCCATTACTATTGCGTGCTAATAACCTTAGGAAAGATATGAATCCTTTTCTTCTCCGTCCAGCTATGCGTAAGTAGCAGAACAGATCAGGTTCTATAGCCTTGGATGGCAAATGGTCTACCGCAGAAAGAAATAGCAACCTCCCTCGGGAAAAAAAATCCTGTTTCGTCAGTCGAATGATACAAAATCGCCTAAGCGTGTATCACGCATAGCACATAACTGACTAATTGAATGAAATCAAAATTATCGATTTTAAAACGTAACGAAACCTTGCTTCCCTCTGCCTTTTTCTATAAATCCATGCATGGTAATTTTTCTGATAAACTCTCCTTTATTTTACATAAACATTGTAAATTTCAGTAGATTTTACTAGATTGATGGCAAGATCTCATCGTTTTTCAGTTGAACTAGTGATATGTAACTGTATGTTCTATGCTAAGAGTTTATTTTCGTCACTTCATGCAGTTAATTTCAGTTGGTTTACAGTATCCAAACTGTGAGATTGCATTCTTTAGCCCGGAATCCCATGACCCATACAGAGACTAAATCTCCCTCCCTAGCAGCTTACAAGTCTATGGTGCAGTTTCCCTTGAGGATATATCTTTCCCGGATATAGAAAGTAACTCCAGCATGCAGTCCTCAGTTTGGGAAAACTCAAGACTCGCTGTTTCCCGTTCGTGGAATATGTCCTCACCTGGGAAATAGTAGATCAATCAGAACCTTTTGAATCTGGAATCCTAAACATGTCTTCTCCACACACAGAAGTATCTCCATATTATGTATAATGTCCTTCCTTTTTTTCTTCTTACACTCTTCTTGCTGTGTAAATATATATGTTATATTATTCTCAGAACACAGTATTTTTCGGGCACTTCGACGTGGTGTAATGGTCAGCAAGTTTATATCGCTGAATCAGTTACGACTGAATAGCAGGTTCGATCCTCATTGGTTGCCCATACTTTCGGTCTTGGGCCCCATCTAAGCTTCTCTTAGAAAACCTCTGGGATGTTGCATCTTTGTCATTCATTTTCTTTTCAGCCGTTACGTTGCGTCCGTGAAATACAGGACAAATTCAAATGGGAGAATAAATCTTTCTTCTATGGCGCCCTCTCGTTATAAAATAAACGCAGTAGAATTTGGAGATATGATGGACAAGAAATGAATAAGGAAATAAGAAAAAATAAATCAAGGACCTTGGAAACGGAAGTGTATGTTATAGTCTATCTCTTTTTTTTAAAAAACATCTTAACCGGAAGTGGGGTCAGAAAAAAAATCCCCAATTATGTGAGCATGCGTCATCTAAAAAAGCGAGCAAGTTTTAAACAAAAAGCTGATTACTTACTGCCACTCATCATAAGACAGCAAAAGTTTGGGGAATTTAGCTACATTTAAGTGTGGGACAATTTGAAATTCGGCCTGATACCATAGTTCGTTCGAACAGGTGCCAGGATAAATTACATGATTTTAAATGTATTCACTAGTTTACAATCCAATATTTCACGCTCGGTTAAGGGTTCGTCCAGCTAACAAAATGAAGTATCTGCGTTTCGTTTCCGCAACGTTATACAAAGGTTTCAAAAACGCGCCCGCAATGTTGGTTTTAGCGTTGCAAATACGTTGATTACTAGTTACATTAACTGATTAATTGATTGTTCTGTATTAACGGCATATTAAGTCGGTTATTTAATGCCACAAAGATCTTTTCTTAAATATGTTACTTATAACTATCCTTTGGATTGTTGAGTTAATCGCCCTCCAGTTCTGACTTTAGAGCAGATTAATTAGGTGCTAAAATTTGTGGTATAGAACGGTCACCTTCAGATCGGTAAGGGTAGTCTCTACTTTTATCTTATTAAAAAGACCTAGACCTTGAACCTTTGACGTATAGCGCAAGGTGACTACAATCAGTTACAATGTTATACGGTAGATGAATCCTGGCATGTTGTATGTTCTGGGCGATGTTCATTTTTTAGGGGATATGTGTGAGGCAAAAAAAAATATGCCCGCACTCATAGAAAGTTGTTTTTGAATTTTTACCAACACAAGTAATAATTTTTTTTTTTATTAATCTAGGGTATTAAGGTGTATATATGTACATGATATAAGTCAAAAAAATTATTTAGTAACGATAACGATCCTGAGCATACTGACTTAAAGAATAAACGTTATCTAGATTGGAAGTGCGTCGATGGTAAATTGCAACTCTTCCAGTGGCCTAGTCACAGTCCTGGCCTTAAACAAATTGAAAACCTTTGGACGGCAATGGTCAAGCGTACCCGTAATAGGAAAGTTAGCACAGAATTCGTGAACTAAAGGAATGCTGGAAAAATCTGGTGAAGAACCTTCACTTGCCATTAAGTATTAAAGCCGTTATTAAGGCAAAAGGTTACCCAACAAAATACTAAATCATTCTTTGATTTGTATAATGTACATATGTATGCCTGTATTAATACCTTGTATTAATAAATGCATTCTATTTCTCACTTGTCTTGGTAAAAATGCAAGAATCGACTTGCTATGTGTGCGTCCATTTTTTGCCTTGCGCTGTAGGTGTTTCATACACTGATTCTTGACAGTACGACCTCTTCCTTCCGGGAAAGTCTGGGAACATGATGTCATTATCCTAGGGTAGATTAACAGAAAATTGATAATAAATCCCAGAAAATTCCTTAATCCCGTCAAATATTGTTTTTGAATAATAAAAACAAAATCCCTACTTTTGTAACTATTAAACATATTTGTAAGCGATAAAGCAAATATTTTGGTTTTATTCGGCTAGTCTGGAAATTTTCAACGACTGCATTTCGCATTGTTACCATAATGTTTTGACAACGTTGTGGAGGAGGTGCCATTTTGGGATCAGGAAGATTGTTGTCCGCAAATGTATAGCAGCATCGCAACAGAGTTATATATCCGCCAACCGTCAGGCGTACCAGCAACGTGACAAGGACGCTGCGTGATAACTAAGTTAATCCTTGGCGCCTGTTGCATTGCAAAAACAAAAGTTTGAGAGAGATGTGCAGTATTTGAATCTCGTCCAATATACGCGTGGGCACCGCACTTTCACTTCGGCCTCATGCCATATTCCGTTCGAGTGAGTACACGGCTATTTACCGTACCCAACTCACACAATTCATTCCTGATTAATATCCCCGATTTCCATCATCTTGCCAATACCGCTTTCTTTTCTCTCTTGCAATAATCTCCTCTTTTCTATCCATGGGACAGTCAAATCAATCTCCGGCGCCTATTAACTTTGTGGAATAGACTCCCGTGATGATGCTTCCCTGAAATCTCCATGACCTCCTCAAATCAAAGGTTATTCCTCATACATCCTCCTATCCAAAACGTCTTCAATCCCTACAACTTCCCCCCTTCAGTCAGTTATGTGCCATGCGTGATACACGCTTAGGTGGTCATGTATCTTTTAATATATGACTGACTTGGAAGAGTTCTTTATGCTGTAGACCAGTTGTCATCAAAGGCTATAGAATCCGGTTTGTTCTGCTATTTATCCATGGGGGAGAAGACAAGGGTTCATACCTTTCCTAAGAGTATTATCACGTAAGTGAATGTAATGGATTCGACTGGAATTCGAACTCGGCCCTCCGATTCCTCGATCCAAGCCGTTATCAAGTACTCTACCGCGCACCTCATTTAGCATAATTTTTTCGAGCGTACAACTTATTCTTGATTATCCCTCGAGAGATTTATTTGGTTAATGGTATTTTATTTATATTTCAATTAAAAAAAAAAAACGTCTTCATTTTCTTTCCATAAAGAATCCGACAAGATTTAATTCTTTATTCCCCGGACATTGTTACAAAATTTGATTAAAATCTGTATCAACTGACAAGTCATAAATTGTATATCTAAGCGAACATAAAAAAATGGTCACAGTCGGCGAATGAGCAATTATCGTACCAAGCAAGTATGTAACATAAAGACTTTTTATTATCAAATGTTCCGCTACTGCAATATAAATAATATTTTTTCATACTAGACGAGCTCTCATTTTGGTTATATTATAATCATCAGTGAGTACATCGAAATAAGGCTTACATTATAACAAACTATAGAGGTTGCATAAATATAAGAGACACAATGTCTGAAAATTAGCTATATCTAAAATGCTACCACATTAAGCACTCTTCAACACAAAATGCATCATATTTGATATACACGCATACACATAAAGGCACACACACACACATATATATATATATATATATATATATTGTTTATATGATATTTTTTTATAGATACGGGTAAATGATCTGTCTATAATAAATAGAAATAATAACATTTACCGGCCTGAGTGTCCGAGAAAATGTTGTTATTACTGTTTATTATAAACAGTAGATTGACTTAAATATTTATATCTAAAAAGATAACGTATAAACAAAAAATATATTAAAATGATTGTCTGACTTATTCTATTTTATATTATATATATGTATACATATATACATACATAAACACATATACATATATATATATATATATATATATATGTCTATATTTCTGAGATGAAGTATTATGTACATTATTTATATTTAATTATGTCAGTTTTCAGTTATCTCCTGTTAATTTCCCTCTGAAAGTTTACCACTGCCTTAACCGGGTATTGAACTCACAGTCTTTGTGTCCTGTCACTGGATCTAATCCACTTTATCCACTTTGCCATGTGTCCTTGAGGACGCAAAAAGTGTGAGTTCAATACCCGGTTAAGGCAGTGGAAAACTTTCAGAGGGAAATTAACAGGAGATAACTGACATCCAATAAACATGGCACGTGGAACTAGAACAGTCTAGTCCAGTGAACGAAATAAAGGGTTCAGTTCGACATTTAACCACCTGAAGAAGGCCGGAACATACAACGGCCGAAACATTGTAATAAATATGGCGGTAAAGATGGGCACAATAGTCCGAATAATGTAAATACTATATATATATATATATATATATATATATATATATATATATATATATATGTGTGTGTGTGTGTGTGTGTGTGTGTGTGTGAGAGTGATAGACATAGATATATGATATGTATAAAGATGACCTACTTTCTATTTTGTCTATACTAATTATTGAACATGGGGTCGTCCATCCGCAGAGTAGAAAGTCTACTCTTAGAAAGTGGGTAGCAAGGCGTAGCGTTTGTGTTGTACGCATTGCCACACTCAACTGCGATATTCTCCGTTATTAAAAGATAATGTGATCAAACCAGTTCTTCGCTCAGCCATTCCTTTCTGAGTTTTCTTAAAGAATTATTAACCAGCAGCTATGAGCGTTATAGGAGCTTTACAACAATAGCCATGCAAGATTTATTATATTCCATCGACAGTCTATATAAACTTTTTATTAGATCTTTCCAATTTAATATAAGAAACTGTACATCGGGATTGAAGATATGAATAAATTTCCCAAGTAAGCAATTTAATCTTTTTAATACTCAAATAGCGGAATCATGATATGTTATATCGTTTAAAAGCAAAGCGGATGTATCGAATATCTAAAGTTTTTTCTTTAATATATGATCTCCTATGGGAAAATATATTTGATTTAATGAAGGTTTTTTTGTGTTTTATAAACTTTTAGAATGTTTTATCTTTATTTGCAATGAATTCTATAATATTTTGGCGTTATCTCTTAAAATAATTCTAATATTAAAAGTATTTCGCCCGTTTGCAATGTACTGCCCGATATGAGCACGAAATTTCGACAAGTAACAAATTAACCTACGAGAGAGTGTGATAAATGTGTGACCAATGTAAGAATTTAATGCAGTTTGTTGATTATTACTAAATAATAAAGTCTCCCAAAAGACATGGGAATTCACGAACAAAATTATTCTACGCTGGGTTATTTTGAAGCACTGTATTTTTGGGGATAAGAATTAGACGTTTGGAATATTTTAAATAAAGTATGCATCTAAGGTAATTGTTAGGATAGTTAACTGTTATACTCCGAGGAATTATATTTTTAATCTCATTTTCTTCTTGTTTTCAATTAGGAATCATTTGGTGTCAACGAAATAATTTAATGCTGTCTTTATTTTTGTTTATATCAAGATGATGGCGCATGTTATTTTTTTACAAATTTTAAGTCGAAGTTTATTTTTTCATCAATAACATGCAAGCTTTCATAAAATTACTACGATTCTTTTTTTTTAAATGGTTCATGTGATTATATGCCTGTGCTATTTACACAAAGATTTTAACAGCAACAAAAACAGCAACAACAGTAAAAATAAATTTTCCATTTCAAAGAAGCAGACGTTAATCACGTCAGATCAAAATCGCCCCTTCTATTAGTATTTTTTCTTTCATTCTTGCTTTCACTGGAACCAAACGCCTCTGAGATGTCTTTTCTGTCTTTTCCCGCCTTCAAAACGGATTAGTCCATTATTTCTGAAGTATTTGCAGGAATACATTCTTTCTTTCATTGAAACCGAACAGCGTCTCTGAGATGTCTTTTTTGTTCTTTCCCTCTGCAAAACATAATAATCCGTTATTTATGAAGTATTCGTAATATTCTCTATTTCTTTCATTGAAACCAAACAGCTTCTCTGAGATTACTTCTCTGCTTTTCACGCAATCATTTGTCAAGTATTCGCAAGTATTCTTTTTTTCATTGAAATCAAACAGCTGAGAAATCTTTCCTCTCTTTCCCCGCTTCAAAACGGATTAGTTCATTATTTATTATGTAATCTCAGGAATTCTTTATTTCATTGAAACCAAACAGATTTTCTGAGATGGCTTTTCTGTCTTTCCCCGACTTCGAAACGGATTAGTCAATTATTAATGAAGCATTCAGAGGAATTCCTTCTTTTTTTTTCAATAAAACCAAACAGCAACTTTGAGATTTCTTTCTTCACCTGAAAACGCGGAATTGTTCAGGATGTATCGCATTAACTAAAAGACAATTGAACATGCGGGATTATAGCATGATTATTTTGATGGCTTCCTAAATGTTTATCAGTTTTAAACCTAATTATCAGTTCAATTCTGATCTTGGCATGTTTGACTTCGACCGTCTGCGTTACTGTGTTTATTTGCAAAAGATCATCGATATTGTCACTGATGCTTTCTATAGCAGTCATTTGACCTGCCCTTAGATTTTTGAAGTAGTCTTCACTGCATTGATGAAATCTACCACCATATCTGTGGAATTTCACTTTGACCCTCAAAATATGAAATATATATTAATTATTAGCAATTCAATTTATACCATCCACTAATGCCTATTCATTATTATTATTATTTCCTTTGATTTCTGGCGTGTGCACATTTCTTTCCGTGTCCCGCCCAGAGACCTAAGATTAGAAATAGCTTCATGGCACTTTCCACTGGCAATATATATATATATATATATATTAAGAAATGGACAAGGTCCGACAATTTATTTATTAAAGACATTTTTATTTATGTTTAACGTTGTTATTTTTGTAGATACAAGTATTTAAGCAAATGCTCTGTTTAAGATAAACAGTATTAAATAACATTTACCGGCCTGAATGTCCGAGAAATTTTCATAGAAAATATTCGTTCATAGACAGGATTCGAACCTGCATCCTATACGGAACTGTCATATACGCTGACATGCCTTACCATTCATGGAAGATTGTAGTTTATAACAGTAAATTCGACCTTGTCTACCATAAGGTTCATGGTGGCCGAGTGGTAAGGCATGTCAGCGTATATGACAGTTCCGTATAGGATGCAGGTTCGAATCCTGTCTATGAACGAATATTTTCTATGAAAATTTCTCGGACATTCAGGCCGGTAAATGTTATTTAATACTGTTTATCTTAAACAGAGCATTTGTTTAAATACTTGTATCTACAAAAATAACAACGTTAAACATAAATAAAAATGTCTTTAATATATATATATATATATATATATATATATTACATGGATAAAGCCCTTCGTAAAGTGTGGGTTGTACTTGTGAGAATAATTTTTGTATGTCTTTGAGGCATGGACTTCCAGGAATCCCTTCATTTAGCGTACTGGAATCTTTTCCAACCAATCCTAGGGCTCCAACTACAACTGGGTTTGTTGATGTTCCCATGTGCCACATTTTTGAGATTTCGATTTCATTATTATTATTATTATTATTATTATTATTATTATTATTTCCCTTAATTTCTGGTGTATATTCATTGCTTTCCGGGACCTGTCCAAAGACTTAAGATCAAAAATGACATCATGACATTTTCCACTGAGCACTTGAATGACACATATTTTACATAGATAAAACCTTCGTAAGGTGTGAGCTCTACTTGTGAGAAAAACTTTTATAAGAACAACTTCTTCGTGTTTTTCTTTGATTATTATTTTTATTAATTAATATTATTATGTAGACGAGTTCGTGTGAAATAGCATAGTAAATAAATATATATTAATGACTGAAAGGCGAAATATGTCTAACAACAATCAGTATTTAAAATGAAGTTTTCCACATCATACCACATCTCTCTCCTCCTCTCTCAATATATATATATATATATATATATATATATATATATATATATATATATATATATATGAAATTTTGTATTAAGGAAGCAAACTCTATTTTACACATGTTTCATTAAAGACGACAGAGTATATTGAGAATAATGTTTTATCTAATTTTTCTTGTGTTCGAACAAGTGTTTTTTCATTTCTAGAGTTCAAATGCCACTTAAGAAACACTGTTCCTGATCAAATCAAACAAAAAAATATTTGCATCGGTCGCACAAACCTACCAGACTTCATCTGAAACATAATAGTAGAAAATACAAGCTTAATAACACCATCCACATAAAAAAGATTAAAAATAGTAGAATTAATAAATAATTAATAAAAAACGAAAACTCCGACACTCAATAATTTTATCTAGGAACATGGCCACAATGTGATGACTGTGTTCGAAATATAAAATAAGACTATAACTCTATATACATACACACAATCCATACATCGAGTTAAAAATAAAAATTAAACGACCCTTGATAATGACTAAATGTATAGTTGAAAGTGCTCTGAATTACAAAACATTTGGACAGTTTCTCTGTATGTGCGTTTGTGTGTGTTGGGGGTGTAATTATATTCAGTTCTCTTCCAAATGTCATCATTTAGAATTCTTGATAAAATCCAAAGAACTACAGACTAAGCTTATTGGTTTCATTCATATTCCACAACCGGGTCGTAGCTTCCCTGTTCTTTTTCTGTCAATATGTTTATTTTAATTGTTTCGATGTGCTTTTTTGTCCCTTGAGTTTAGATAGTTTCTGAAAAAGTACTAGATTGGCGGCTAGGTCTCATCATTTTACAGGGGAAATGTCTAGACGCAATCGTAACACTTACTTTTCTTAGACTTCTCATTTGCGGAAATCACTTCCGGCGCTTGCTTTCCTGTCAACATTGATCATCAAATGCAATGTCAGTCGTTATCTACAATTTCCTAAACTTTTATTCAGTTACTTTCTTTCTCCTCAATAAGCCTCTTCTTATCTCATATTATTCCCCACTCAGTAACTTCTTGCAACTTAGTGGCTTTATTGCTTTACTCAGGAAAACACGATCAAAGATATTTAGTAGAACCTAGTTTCTCTCATGATAGTTCTCTCTCTCTCTCTCTCTCTCTCTCTATCTATCTATCTATCTGTCTATCTATCTATATATATATATATATATATATATATATATATATATATATATACATGCATACATATATATATATATATATATATATATATATATATATATATATATATATATATATATGTGTGTGTGTGTGTGTGTGTGTGTGTGTAATTAAATGTTTACTTATTTTGCCTCTACTCTGATTTTCGCGGAATTAAATCCGGACAAGAGATAAGATAAGTAATTTTATATATTGTTATTAAGTCTTTATCTATCATTTTAATTACAAATAGAAATATCTTCAAGGAATACACGCGCCGACGGATTTCGTCGAAATACAATATTTTTTATTATATTTTTATTTCGTTGTTTATTCTTTGGCTCTCTTTTGTAATATATATATATATATATATATATATATATATATATATATATATATATATACACACACACACACACACACACACACACATATATATATATATATATATATATATATATATATATATATATATATATATATATATACAGTGTCATAAAAAGTTAACAACGCATTACAATTTTTTTTAGATATTTTAAGACAGAATAATGAAAATTTTACTGCAAATAATTTCCATGCTTAAGCCCTTGGTCAAACAATCAGATTAAAAAAAAGAATCAATTAAATTATGCCACGACGAAAATCAATACTTAATGACGCAAGATTTTACAATACATTTATTAAATCATCTATTAATATTTCGTAGCCTAAGTATTATTGTTAATTACAGCATGTAGGCGTTTAGAGTAGTCCCCACTACGAATTTCTTGCCTTTTTATGGCTAATATTTTTCCATTCTTCACGTCAAAATTCCTTTAGTCCATGCAGGCTTTACGGGTTCTTTCTTTGAATTCTCAGTTTCACCTCTCTCTATAAATTTTCAATCGGATTCAGATTGACTTGGCCATTTTAGAACGTCTATTCTATTTGAGCTTAACCATGACTTTGTAAGATTTTCTGTATGATTAGGATCGTTTTCTTGTTGAAAGACCCACCCTGGTTTCAAGCCCAGTGAATGTGCACTGTAACATAAATTCCTCTCTAAAATATCCTTATAATATGCCCCATTCATCCTCCTTTCTATTATTTCATTGTTCCCTACACATTGGGCTCCAAATTAACCTCAGATCATGATTTATCCGCTTCCAAATTTTACTGTTAGGATAGTATGATTCGGCGAATATTCAGTACCCTTCTTTCTCCAGATCTGCAAATAATTTCAGTTTTCCTTTAGTCTGACCAAAGTACATTTTCCCAAAATTCTGCAGATTTTATACAATGCTCGTTTGAAAAATCCAGTCTAGTAAGAACGTGTTTTCATTTCAATATTTGTACAAAAACGCACAACCTTAAAATTTAAATTCAAACTCAGCGTTGCGACCGCACGTTCCAAACAATAACACATTTCTCATAGCATTTTTTCGGATTGCATCTCTATTTTCGTTGTCCTCTTATTACTGAGAAGTAAAAACAAGAACAAAATCTACTTCCATACCTGATAATGTCTGTAGGAACAGACGAAAGCTTGTAAAAAATTAAAAAGACCTTTTGCAACTGGAATTTATAAACAGAGATCATATCATTCATATACAGGTTCGGGGTTGGTGTATCTTATTTATATAGTTTGCGACGATGTATTCTCGCCATTTAAATCATTAACCTCTGTGTTCGTTTTTTGTATGAATGATTCATGAATTTATAAATTATATTTGCACCTTTTAATTGAATATATATATATATATATATATATATATATATATATATATATATATATATATATATATATATATCCAGGCATATGATTGATGTATGCGGAATAAATTACAATAATATAAATACTATTCTTAAAGGTGTGCTCAATACAGAGTAAAAGCAAATATAATTTATTCGAAAATTATAACATAAATATATTATAAAATCACTACAAAATAGACATTTTGTTTCAACACTATTGGTGTCTAACCATCACTTGACCAGTAGTGTTGAAACAAAATGGCTATTTTGTAGTGATTTTATAACATATTTATGTTATAATTTTCGAATAAATATATATATATATATATATATATATATATATATATATATATATATATATATATATATATATATGTATATATATATAGGGCGTGTGTTTGTTTTAGAGTGTGAACAAAGAATAAATAGTAATAAATTTGTATTTTTAGTTGCATATATATATATACATATATAATTATTTTTATAAAAAAATTATAACATAAGTATGTTATAAAATCACTACAAAAATAGCCATTTTGTTTCAACACACTCTGTGTCTTATCAAGTGATGATGTTAAAAGAAAATAAATGGTTTTAAAAGTTTCAGATTA